>CM052268.1:2553595-2894841 GCA_028455795.1 Lasioglossum marginatum
GCAACAGCATCTTGCAGTGAAATCCATAACATCGGTTATTTATTAAGGACGCGTGTACTCGACTGATATTCAAATTTAATTTTCTTGAAAACAAAGCCTCCACAGCAATTTCGTTATCCTTGATTTAGTATATCTAAGTATTACATGTAACCTGTAAATAGTACATTTATCTCAATTGTTCCAGGTGCAGAGCGACCAATTCCCCACCATAGACGCCTTCGCCAGAGCGTTCCGTTTGGATTGTCCGGCTGCTCTCGAAAGAATCAAAGAGGACAGACCCATCACGATAAAAGACGACAAAGGCAACACGTCGAAATGCATCGCGGACATCGTGTCCTTGTTCATAACGCTGATGGACAAACTGCGGCTGGAAATCAAAGCCATGGATCAGCTGCATCCCGACTTGAGAGATCTAATGGACACTATGAACCGATTGAGCATACTGCCGAGCGATTTCGACGGGAAAGAAAAGGTCGCGGAATGGTTGCAGACTCTGAACAACATGTCCGCGTCCGACGAACTATCCGACACGCAAGTCAGACAACTGATCTTCGACTTGGAAACCTCGTACAACGCTTTCAACAAAATTCTTCATAATTCCTAATCCCGGGGAAACCCCTTCCTCGCCTTTTATCTGTACATAATATCTCTGTATACTATTATCTTGTATTTCTTCGAATAGCGAATAAAGAAAGATTGAATCGTTCGACTGCTAGTTTTGTTTTCGTATGACCCTCGGGGACGTTTCCTTGCGGAACCACCGCGCGATATGTCGCGGTACCGTTTCTAGTTCTAAAAGTCGAAAGCAGAACAGGACAGGCTTTGCTTCCTCCCGACTCGGTTTTGCGGTGAAAGATGAAACTCCGCGGTGAATCTACCGTTGCACCACTTTCCTGACTTCTAGTTCGCGGGAGGTAACTCGAGGCCTCTCGCTAGACAGCCTATTCTTCGGACACTTTCCCGCGTCACGGCGGATGCACCCGTCTCGTTCTCGGTCGAGAATTCTACCGTGCTCCTCTTACGATCGAACGGCGACCACCCGGATTTAGCACGGGAATGTATATGTTCTTCGACTATGTTCGCGTCCTCCAATACCGCAAATCTTTCCGATCTCTTGGACGTAAACCGATCCAAACCGCGACAAGTTTAGACGCGGTTGTATCGTGCGAAAGAGGAGTCGATAGGCGATGGCAAGACATGGGAAACTGGTTCTTTTTCATCGATTGTTCGGAGCAGACGGTTGGCTACGAAATCTTTGCATTTTTCCTTTTAGTCTATCGATGGTATTATTTGCTAGAATAAATACTAGAATAAAATAGAGACCTTGCAATAAAAGTCAGCATTTATCCAGTAAGCAATCTGATTTGATATGAATTTGGCACCAAACTTTGCAAGCAAATACAAGCCAATCTGTTTCCTTATTAGGCTCGGTATCTGCTTGCAAAGTTTGCTGTCAAAATTCCATGCCAAATGGACGGCAAAACGAAGGCAGACCCTGCCCTCGTTATAGAGGGCAGGTCAGTCGCACTAAGAGCAAATCTAACCTTGCGTTCAAAGTAAATATCGGGCAAACTCGTTATTGTCACTATTTTAAGCTTCGTAAATGTTTAAGTTATATTACTTAAGTATTTTAATTAGAATTATATACTTTAGAAATTTAAATATAATTCAATTTTCCCTCCTACAGCAAGCTTTACTCCGATTTTCCTAGATATTTACTCCTAGAAGGAGATTAGGTCCACTCTTAGTGCGACCTGCTCTTAGCCCAGCAAGGTCTGCCCTTGTTTTGCTATTCATTTGGCACTAAACTTTGCAAGAAAATACCGAATCTGATGTTTCAGCATTATGTTCGGTATCTGCGCGGACAGGTTTTGGTCGGCAGATTCAGAGTAAATAAGGACCAAATTGTGTTCCAAGCGTGGTTTGCCACCAAAATGACCGGTTTTTGCTGGGAAAGTATGATTGCAGATATTCAGTCATAATTGCTCACCGAGTATTAGGGAAGCTTTTATTTTTGACTTTTGAATTTCTTTTACGTCACCCACCCTCGTCCCCAGGGTTGTTCCGAATAATTAAAAAAAATCTGTGCAAAGTTTGAGTGTCCACAGATAATGGAAAAACGTGCCCCGAAACAATTAAACATAAAAATAATTAATTTAATGCTTATAAAATCGTTTTTCTCGGATATCTTCTAATTTTTTTACGGGGTCTTTTAATTTTTCGACGGGGAAGACGAGAGGAGACGCGGAGACGTGTCGGTGGCTTTTGGTGCGTTTTATTGATCGAATACAGTCGTAAATACAATTGGCAAGTTGATCGGTGGTACAATCGAAACGTTTATGTACAAGTATGTACAACGCTAACGTTGATCCTCCTCGTCGCTGGGAGGAGCGTCGCGAGGGATTCGCGAGGGTTGTGCGCTGCAACATGTATTTTAAACCAGTTGGAATTTCGATTCCCGCGGTATTCGCTTCGCTCGCGAACAGTTTCGAGTATAAAACGATGGAAAAAGTATGATGCGATTGAGAATGGCGCGAATACATGAGAGTTACGCGAAAAATTGTGCCGAACGAGAGGAAACTCGGGGGAAAACGTGGGAAAAAGGGTGGAGAACCCTAATAGGGGACTAGAAAACATTTACTCGATTCGTTACTTTACGCTAAAGCTGACCAGATTGCGTGCGTGCGTACGTGCTTGCTTTCTCGTTTGCTTCTCTTCATCTTTTTCTTCATCTTCTTCCTCCTCCTCCTCTCTTTTCCTTCTTTCCTCGCTTGCTCGCTTCCTTCCTTCGAAATGCGTTTTATTAAATACTTATCGATAAAGCTTATGTCTACGCGAGTACACTTATACGCGTCGATATGATTAAGAAAACGATCGCGCGCGATCGTCAGACGGAGAACACTTCGATTCGTGTACTTTCGACATGGCCGAAGCGGCAGTCTTCGATCAGGGACACCATTCTCCCTACTGGCAGTGATTCTACTCGTTCTCCCGAGACGTTCTCTCATATCTGTCCCGGGTGCACGAGGTCGTCCGGTTATACGGAAGCCGATCGTTGCCAAGCTTGTTTCTCTGGAAAACGATCGATTCGAACTCGACTCGTACGTGATATCGGCATTGGTATCGAGATCGTAATCGGAGATCGAGAACGTTTAGATGAGGAGGACGTCCATAGACGTCGACATCCATGGACGAACATCCGTTAAGATAAAAAAGAACGACAGAAGTCGGGAGACTGCCGTCAATTGGTCTCGGCCAGACTCTCCTCGACTATTTTCTCGAGTTGCCCGTCGGATTCTCTAGGCCTCTCGAAGGTCCCGGGTCCGGGCGATTCGACTTCCTGCAGCAAGCCCTTCTTCAGGACGTTTAGGTACCCCTAGCTCTGAACGATGTCGGTGATGTACTCTTCGTGAAGCGCCAACAGATGACGGGGGACGTCGAGCGCGGTGTGCAGAGTGACGGTCACCCCTCGGTTCAGGCTGACGGCCGGATAAAACACGCCGTAGAGATCGCGAAACGCGATCCCACCCTGCGGTTTGTCGTTCACGAAGAAGCGGAGTGTGTGTGTGGTGTCGAGGTCGAGGAGGACGCCCACCGTCGAGCCTTGCTGCACGCCGCCTTCGGTCCTCTGCGCGTGACCACCGCCGTGCATGAACCAAGAACGCTGGCGATCTATGTACATGCTCCAACCCTTGTCGTCTTTGCCTGAAACCATCGAACACCCATGGAAATCGTAAACCGTTAGGGACACGGTGGATAGAAGAACCCCAGTAGCATTCATGGTTGGCACTTTGTTGGGTCTTCGTTGCGAATCGCAACTTGCGATATTGGTTGGCAAACCGTTAGAAATATTGCAACCAAGGCCTAACAAACTGCCAATAATAAATGCTACTAGGAGAGGGTTCGTTTTCGAACCGCGAGCGCGGACTCACCAAGCATTTGATCCCGCAGCACGTCGGCCCTTGCGATACCGAACGCTGGATCGGTGTCGCTGTGGTAGCGGTCGATTGTCAGCTCCCAATAGTGGACGCCCCTCGAAAATCCGACGCTCGAAAGGACGACCCGGTGTTCGTAGCCCTCGCAGGACGCGCTCATCGCATCCTCGGATATCGACACCTCCTGCGGTATACCCGAAGCTCCGGTTGCCCACGAAAACCACGCCACTGTCGCCCACACCGGTAACAAACGGTCGCGATAAATTTCATGCTCCAAGGATGGCGGCTACTGGTCGCGTCAGAGCAGACCGGATCGGATTCCAATCCGAATCGATAGCCAACCTCGCATTGTTCTCCAGTGACGGGGGATCGAGTGGATGGGTTCGGGGCGACGCGCGACGAACATTCCAAATATTGGAAAACGAAATCGCGGCTCGGCTGCGCGGCACCGATAACCAATTCTATGCCGCGACTCGTTTTTCTCCCGACTTTTGTTCGCTCGTGCGTTTCCCAGATACGACCTATCGCGAATCGTTCTTCGAATCGAAATCAAAATGGAAATGGAAATCGAAATCAAAATGGAAATGGAAATCGAAATCGAAAATGGAAAGAGAAAAATAGACGATATAAACGTTACCCTCGGCGGTCTGGAGACCGATCAGCTCCGAGTATTCGCCCTCTCCGGCGCTGTTGAAAGCTCTCACCCTGGCATTGTAGAGCGAGTTGAAGTGCAGCCCGTCCACGGTGCAGATCGTTTCCCGGCCGCAGTACACTTCCTGATGGCGCGCACACGGACAGACAAAATCACGAGATATATTCGATCGATTGAAAAACAGGAACAACAGCCAACGAACGAACATGAACAAGAGGATTCCACTCACTCTGAATTCTCCGCCGCATCCGTCGTCCAGCTCCAAGAGGTAGCCCTCGATAGCTGGGCCTCGCTGACCGGTGCTGCATCCGCCGATCCCGTGTCCAGGTGGAGGCTGCCAAGCGACGGTCACGCTATTGTTCTCGGCGCTACATTCCTCGGGTATCAGCAGAGGCGCTCCCGGTGCTAAAACCATTCGATATTAGACGACTCTCAATCGCGAAATAGGACGTTCCTCGCAAGACTACGACTACACGACTACCGCGATCAACGTTCAGCGATGGTCGAGAGGCCAATGGCGACCAATCAATTCTCTCGACTGATACCTCGTTAATTACCTGCGGTTGGAAATCGTTCTTCTCCCTCGGATGCTGCGTCCAACATGGAGCAATCGTTTCGTGTATTCGATCAACGCATTAAACGATAAAAACGCATTACGGCAACTCGAGGCGTTTCGTTCGACCGTTTAGCGCGTTCGACGAACCAGACTTCGCCGGACAGAACGGACCTCCGGAGGAGAGCAAGAGCAACCGATCGTATTCCGTTCTGGTTCGCGACAGCGTAAAAAGTCGACGACGCGAGGCGCATTCGAGAGGTACAGTCTGTCCCACAAGAATCGTGCCGGCGATATCTTCGAAACCTGTCATCCAATGAGTGAGAGATAAGGATAATGCAAACAAACGCAGATGTCTTTAATACGCCTTGTCTGAATATTTGTCAGTGTTGTCTCTGATAGTGAAAAGAGTGGATTTTGCAAGAAGACAACGACCCTAAACATCGAAGTCGGATACCAAATGGAAAGCGGGAAACGCCATCACCGTACTACCTTGGCCATCCCAATCCCCTGACGCAAACCCAATAGAAAATGTGTGGTCCATAATTAAGGGCAAGCTGAGAAATTAGTTGAAAGTATGCCGAGACGGTGCCAAGCTATAATTGCTAATGGAGGAGATTGGATCCCTTGCTAAGTAAGAGCGTATTAATGTTTGATGTACAGATTCGACTCATATAAAGTTTTTTACAAAAATATGAATATTTACAGAAATATCGTCGACACGCTCTTATGGGACAGACTGTATATTCACCGAACAACGGAGGACGGAAGCGAAGAGGAGAGAGAGAGAGAGGGGGAGAGAGCGTACAGTGGTTTCGCGTTCGAGAAGAGACTCACGTTTCAACTGAACAAAGGTGAGCTGATCGATCGCGCGTCGCACCGGCTTGTCGTCGAGCGTGAGATCGAGCAACGGTAGCCTAGCGATCTCTTGGACGCCTTCGGCGCCACCCCACGATCCGGCAGCGTTCGAGGCTCGGACCGAGAGCATGCCACCGATCTGCAGGAACGCCGCGCTATCCGTTTCCTTCAGGGTCTCGATGCAGAACGTCAGGAGAGCCGTGGTCGCTTGCATGTGCGACGTGCATCTGGCCACTTGGTCCTTCAGGGAGCGTACCCTCGCTTCTCTGGTCTGCCGAGCGGCTTCGATCAGCCGCGACTTTCTCGCCTGCAGAAGACTCACCAGATTCGCCACTCTGTCCTCCACTTCCTCCTCCAGAGCCACGCACTCCTCCTGCAACCGCGAGCAACCCCGGTTAATCTCAACTTTTCCCAACACCCTAGGAACCGGCGCCGCGTCGGACGACGTTATTAGATCGTCGAGAGTAATTCGTTTCCCCGACTCCGGTCCCAGCTCCGACGCGGTAATTCGCATTCTCTGTAATAATATCGGCCGCGCCGACTGTAGCAACGGATAGATCACGAGGGGAGAGACGTAGACGGAGATGGCAAGGACGCTGCGACAGCCGGTGCAATTAACGCGGCGTCCTTCCGTAATTTCATGGAACCAGTCTTCCTGCTCCGGCCCGACCCGACTCGTCCCGTCTCCGACGCCGACGAGAAGCGAAATTTAAAGAGGACGCCAAAGGCGAATACTCACGTGCACTTTGTCCGTCATTCCTTTGAGCCTCTGAATGAACTCCGTCGTCGAGCGTGCCCTCTCCGACAGCTGCTGCAAATTGTGCGAGAGCTCCGTCTGCAACAACATCAAAGGGTTCGTTATCGGAAGGGATATCGATAGCGGATCGCCGACGGTTTCGGAATCGACTCTGCGTCGCTCGAAAAGCTTTGGCGACGATATGCTGTCCCGAGACGGCCGAGTCGTTTCTTCCGCGTGGCGTTATCGCGAGTTCGCAGCCCACGCGGTTCGCTTTCGACTCTTCGAACAATCGAGACGCGGAGGACAGGGTCGCGAAAGCACCCTTTTCCCGGGTTCCTATCTCCTCTCCCGCTCGGCTAGCACCCCGCCGCGCCGTAGCCCTAGCAGAACAATGGAGCACCGAACAGGATCCTGCGTAAACACGATATCTCCGGTTACTACATCCCTAGGAGCATTTATGGTTGGCATTTTGTTGGGCCTTCGTTGGGGTATTGGTTGGGCAACCGTTAGAAACGTCGCCTTTTTAGCCTCCTAGAAGTTAGCTCCCCACTTGTTGAATTAAATAATTTCAACAGTTGTGCTAAGTTTGTGCTAGATTGTGCTCGAATATTATAACTGTAATATAAAAAATAAGACTAAAAATTGAGAAAAACTATTTTTTGAGTAGCCCCCACCTTTCATTTTTTTCAATTTTCTCAATTCTGCTCGGTTGTGCTAGGTTGTGCTAAGATTGTGCTAAAGTATTACTTTTAAAAAATAATAAATAAAGAAGTTATGGTAAATAATCGTTTTGGACATCTAATTAACGTTTAAGTAAGTAACAATTATCCAAACAGCATATAACCATATAACCGAGTTGTGCTAGCTCAGAACAAGTCAGCACAACTTCCGGTTTCTCCAGCACAACGATATAAAGGGCACTTTACTATTGTGCGTACGTATGTAAAGGGCTCTTCATACCCGGGGAACCTGCAGATCGAAGTTTCGATCTTGTAGGATCAATGGTTCAGAAGTTATGGTCGCTTAAATTTGAGCAATTGTTTTTGACAGGTAAGCGCGCCGCCATATTGTTTTGTAGTGACGATCGCGCGCCGCTTACCGAGCAGAACCGCTATATGGCAGCACGGGCACGCGTTAATGCGTAATATAGAGAGGGTATTGCGATTGTTGTTTGAATTTTGGAAGACATGGCCACGATGTTGCGTTTTAACTGGTCTGGGTTAGGTTTTCGTAAATATTTTCCACGATATTTCTTCTCAAACATTTTCTGAGATATTTTTTCTATGTTAGCAATATTACTGTGTGCCCGTGCTGCCATCTAGCGGTTCTGCTCGGTAAGCGGCGCGCGATCGTCACTACAACAAACCAGTATGGCGGTGCTCTTACTTGTCAAAAACACTGCAAATTGCTCAACTTTAAGCAACCATAACTCCTGAACCATTGATCCTACGGGATCGAAACTTCGATCTGCAGGTTCTCCGGGTACAAATCTACTGGATTACATGCCAAATACATAATAATTTATAGGGGAAAGGCAAAAACTTTGAGTCCGGTAAAGTAAAGTTCGAGATCATTTTTCGTCGTAGGGCCTATGTTGGGGATTTGTAGGCAACGCCACTACCCATATCCCAACTAACTCCCAACCGTTGGCCACCGTTGGCCAACCATAAATGCTACTAGGGATAATACCGACCAAACGATTCTCGATCTACCACGTCGCGTCGCTTCGAGGAGGAACGAACGCGCGCGGCTTATCCGTGGCGCGTTTTCAATGTCGCCAGAACGGTTTCGCGTCGCGCGTTTCAATGGAAAAGTGCCGCGATGCGAAAACACGGACGAGTCGGTTGCTTTTTTTCCTCCTCCTCCTCCTCTTAGTCCTCCTGGCCCACGCGGATCGCCGACGTTTTCATTACGCCGAGACTACAATATTCTCTGTTCGTCGTACCCTCTTCATCCGACGACAAAGAGATCGATAACGACGAGGAAAATCGCGATACAGTACCTCCGTCGCGACGCGAGTCGCCGTGTTTCTTCGTCCGAGTTTGATACGGGCGAGAAACACCCGGCGACAAGTACCTAGTGACAAGTTTAATTCGTTCTCGTAAGTCTCGTCGATCTACCAGTTAATGGACCTCGATTGCGGCGTCACTTAATCGAATCGTTTACAACGGTCCCGAACATCTGCCTGTTGTTCTCGAACGCGTTCGTTGCTCTGCGAAAACAAACGATGTCCTGCAGCGGCGCACAGTGGGGTCGCGAAAACCTGGCAGAATCTTGAAATATGAAAATTCATGATTGCCCATCAGGAAATTATAGTTAAGAACATGCTCTTGTAGAATCAATAAAAAATAATGATGTTGAAAGGCTAAGGTCGGTGTCATTCAATTTCAAAATTGGTCATTGCTATCAAGTTTAGTTATGGAGTGAAGAGTAGATGTTCTAATAAGTATATTTTTGTAAGTGCGCGACAATATTTACCATCCAAATTAATATGGCTTGTTCGTCTAGTGGTAAGTGAAGGATTAAATACCGTGGTATTTAGAAAATATCGTAATATTTAGTTAAAGTTAACTTTTTTGTTACTTTGAAAAAATAATAAAATTTGTGTACATTCGTAAAGTTTTAGTTGTTTCCAGTGCGTCCCAGACAATTTTTATTGCAAAATGTCGAGAATTTATCTAACCTCTTATTGCTAAAAAAGAAAAAGTTGCAACCTTTTTGCACTTTCTGAGAAACTCCATAGTTTTTACGTCCAGATGAAAATTAATATTTATATTAATATTTACTTACTAAGAAGTATTTAAACATCTACAAACTTCTGCATACAAAATTTCGAAAAGAAATATTTTCCGACGGAAAATAAAAATCATTTTGAATTTTTAGATATTAAAATGCACTTTTGATTTGATAATATTAAAATACATTTTTGATTTGGTAATGTTATAGCTGACGTTAAGACGAATTCAACTACTATATTATGATCTTGAGCACATAAATAACACTAAAATAGTTTTTTCCGACTTTTCGAGCCAAATGCTCCGCTGTGCGGCGGCTCGGAACTTTGAGCAGAGAGGAAATGGGAGTGCTCACGCCCGGGGGCTTTTTTGCCACCACTTTCGCCAGTATAGACACAGGATACCCAGATTTAGCATGTTAAAATTTTAGCATGGAACAAAACCTATGCCCATATTTAGCATGTGTTAACAGTGGGTATAGTTTCTGTTCCATGCCAAACCTGTGTATGCTCTGTCTCTACTGACAAAAGTGCTGGTAGAAAATATCCCGGTCGTGAGCATTTCCATATCCTCTCTGCCTCGGGTCAAACCGCGTCCGCACAGTGGGGTATTTGGCTCCAAAGGTCGGAAAAAACTATTTTAGCATTATTTACGGACTCAAGGTTATAATACAGTGTAAGTAAATAACATAGTAAAAGTAATAACCCGTGGCAAAAAGTTTCCGACCGGAGACATTGATACAGATTTTACAAAAAACATTCATGTTTTAGAAGTATAAAATATTTTATGGAGTTAAAACTGATGGGAAAAACTATTAAAGAATGAAAAACAATAAAATAACATAAGCATCCATTCATTATAACAAAGAAACGAGAAAATAAACAAAATGTTACACGGAAGAAAAGTTTCCGATTAATAGAACTGCTGGAAGAAAGTTTCCGATTCGATTTACACTGCCCAACACCAAATTTGTTCAACAATTATTGTTGGCTGATCCTTAGAGTTTTTTGCGCTGACGCACAGTTTTTGAGAAACATGATTATGAAAAAAAAAACATATTTTTCAACTTTAAACAAATATTGTGATGTTATTATAAAAGATATTGAATTGTTCTTTGCAGCAGAAGATTCTTTAGACTTTCTCGAATACAGTGATATCCAATATTAATACATTATGACTGTTTAAACATCTTTAAACAATCGTTAAAGATGGAGAGACACCACTTTTGCACCAATTTGTGAAGATATTTTTCAGTTTATCTTAAAAAGTAAGGGCCCGGCGTAAAATCGAACTATATCGCGCGATAGAGCAGACTTGAGAAACCACCCTTTGACGTTAGCAACGTCGACGTTTTTTTCGATTCAGAAAGCAAAATATCTTCGCCCATGAGTTGCCGCCAGATACGACGAGATACGGCGTGTCACTGGCAGCATCTACTCTGCGTCGACCGATTTCGATGAAATTTTCAGCATAACTAACATACACCTACAAAACGCATATTTTAAATTTTCATTACGAGCTCTAATAAAAAAGTTATAAACGGTGCCTCTTTCACTTTCTCATGTAATTCTTAGCAGTTGCGATTATTTCAAAATCTTTTGTGCATGTCATTTGGTAAATTAATTCTTCTAACTGCTCAAAAAAAGTCAGGTCGTTTGGTCCGATCATGAGAAAGTTATGCTGTTTTAAAGTGCATTCAAATACTTCCGTAGTTCACTGTATAACGCGGACTCCAACTAACTTCACATCGGACTGAGACAGCGTTGCCAAATGTACCATGTTCCGGCCGTGGTCAAATCCCGTACACGATATTACATATACACCGTTCGTCGTACTATTTCGTACATTGTGCGCCGCATTGACGGAGAAGGGGCGAACCCCATCGCCTACTACCACCGTCTATGGTTTTCACGGTTACGCACACCAAGAGCGATCGATTCGGAGGAAATTATCCCTTTCTGTCGTACCGTCGTCGCACCCTTCCCGTTTTTCTCTCTCTCTCTCTCCGACTTTCCCCGACGATTAACAGAGCGCCCGTTAACCCCGTTAGCACGTCGTCTACCGTCAAACTCGAACGGACAAACACAATTTTCGACCGGATTACGAAATCGCAAATGCTTCGTCCCTCCCAAAGTGACACGGCGCGCGGCGTTGCCCTGGTTCGCGATCGTTCTGGCAGCTGGTGGAGCACTACCGACGGTTCACGGTTCCCGTATAAATATAGAAAGGGATCTAGGTACGAGGGACTCTCGACGCACCGCCGAAACTCCACGTGGAACTCAGGATACCGTTCGCTCCCCGCTTTCCAAATCGTCCGCTGAGTCATCGATCCCCCTCCTCTCCCCTCCAGCGTTTCATTCAAGATTTTTGTACTCTTTTTCCTCGGGAAGATCTCCGAGCAACACTCGCGGATCAATGCCACGAAAAAACGTGGACTCTTCCTTTCCCCATCTCTATCCATCTCTATGTACAGTCAAACCTCTATACTAGGTCATTCAGAAAGTTCGTAGCCTAATAATGAAATGACACGAAATAATGAGTGAAAATACATTTATTCTTCAGTATATTCTCCCTTAAGCTCAATACATTTTCTCCAGCGATTTTCTAATTCATTTACCCCATCTCTGAAATGATTTTCCTCGAGACCTCTAAAATACTCATCTACGGCTGCTATGACTTCTTCATTTGATAAAAAACGCCTGCCACGTAGGAATTTTGTGAGGTTTGGGAACAAATGGAAGTCAGAGGAGGCCAGGTCTTGTGAATATGGTGGATGCTCCAACAATTCATAGCGTAACTCTTTCAATTTGGCCATTGTAAGAACACCTTTGTGAACC
The DNA here is from genome assembly GCA_028455795.1 of Lasioglossum marginatum. Classification (NCBI taxonomy): domain Eukaryota; kingdom Metazoa; phylum Arthropoda; class Insecta; order Hymenoptera; family Halictidae; genus Lasioglossum; species Lasioglossum marginatum. The sequence goes on from CM052268.1 coordinate 2,565,905, forward strand.
GGTGCATTGTCCTGGTTAAAAATGACTTTTTTCTTCGCTAAGCCAGGTCTTTTCTCCCGAATTTGTGCATCCAGTTTATCCAGAAGGTTTGAGTAATACTCTCCTGTTATTGTTTTCCCGATTTGAAGGTAATCAATTAACAAAATTCCTATTGCATCCCAAGAAACGGATGCCATGACTTTCTTTGTCGATTTTGACCACTTTGGCTGCTTCGGAGCTGAACAACCGGGCTCAGTCCACTCTGCGGTTTGTTGTCGCAATGCAGGATAGTGGTAAACCCAAGTCTCATCCATGGTTACAAATCGACACACAAAGTCTGTTTTATTTTTTTGCAAAGGATCCAAATGTTGTTGAGAACATTTCATGCGAATGCGTTTTTGATCCGAATTTAACGAATGCGGCATCCATCTTGTCAATAGCTTTCTCAAACTTCATTAGTTAAGATCTCATGAACTGATCCAGTTGAGATGTCTGTGGCCTCAGCTAAACCAACCGCAGTTAATCGGCGATCTTCCAAAACCAAATCATGGACATGATCAATCATTTCTGAAGTGGTTGCAGTTTTTGGACGTCCTGAACGCGGATCATCATTAACATCTGTACGACCATGTTCAAATAGAGCAACCTATTTTTTTACCATTGCATATGAAGGAGCATTGTGCCCTAACACATTCACCATATCATCAAAAATTTCCTTTCCGCTTAATCCTTTTCTTATATAAATATTCAATGACTGCACGATTTTTCAAGTTTTCCATAACCCATCAATTTGAATTAAAAAATTTGACACCGAGGGACAGATTCAGTTCGTGAAATGAAGGACGGATGATGGTTAACTCGAAATATTTTTCACAAGTGTGCAAGCTAAACAAACCAAAACAGCAGTAAATGTATTACGAAGTTTCGTATAAAGATGCGATGATATCGAAGAAAATGTATCTGCTTTGGTCACCGTTGAAAATATCATCGATCAACAATCTGTTAATTTATTAACGCAGAGTAAAATCAGAGATTTCTTTAATATATAATAGTGTAAAAGCCCAGATGATATTATAACTTTTCTTTCTTTAAAACTATTACAATCAGCAAATTATTAACTCCTGTACACACCCTCTGTAAGTCGAATTTTCGTAGGGTAAACCTCCCTTACTCGAAGGCTTTGAAAAGTCGAAACCCCTACAGTTAGGAGCATAACCGATCACACATACTTTAAATCACAATAACTTTTTTATAAATGGACCAAACGACTTCAATTTCTCTGTAAGGCTAAAAGAATTAGTCTAGTAAATGACGTCTAAAAAATATGTTGGAAAAATGCATTGGGTCGGAATTGTGAAAAACAATAATAAAAATTGAGTTCTACAACTTTTTTAGCTGGGCCAATAACGAAAATTTAAAAGATATGTTTGGTCAACTCGTATGAATTATATACGCTTTGAAAATTTCATTGAAATTGGTTAATTGGTTTACGAGTTATAAACGCTCGAAAATGGTAAAAAGGCCAAAAATCTTGAAAAATTGCAATTTTTACCGTTTATAACTCGTAAACCAATTAACAAATTTCAATGAAATTTTCAGAGCGTATATAATTTATATGAGTCGACTAAACACATCTTTTAAATTTTCGTTACTGGCCCGGTTAAAAAAGTTGTAAAACTCAATTTTCACTAATGTTTTTCACAATTTCGACCAAATGCATTTTTCCAACATATTTTTTAGACGTCATTTACTAGACTAATTCTTTTAGCCTTACAGAGAAATTGAAGTCGTTTAGTCCATTTATAAAAAAGTTATTCTGATTTAAAATGTGTGTGATCAATTATGCTCCTAACTGTATAACTTGAAGATTTTAGTTCTTCTCGTAAGATTCGAGTTATCGAGGTTCAACTGTATCTCTATCTCTCTCCGTCTCTAGTGGTTCGCAATTTGCGAGTCGGGACCCTTGACGCACGCTTCAACTATGACAGATCTAATTAGGACCGACCGACTGTCGACGTAGAACGAGTTCCCGGCTCCACGGTCCGGCTTTCGTGCACGGATTTCCGATGACCGCCGGCATAACTCGTTTCAACGATGGGAGAACGATGGCGGTGGAAAAACGAGAGAAACAATCAACCGATCGATATGTACTTCGAATCGAGCCAACCGACGATGTTTCTAGAGGTTGCAGGGATCGGTCCGCGAACAGCCTAGGCTAATTGTACGTGGAAGAAGCCTCCAGTCCATTTCGGTGCTCTCGAAACGAAAGCAAAGACGAAAGAAAATGAAACGGAACGAAACAAAAGGAACGGGTGTCGTAAGCGCACCGTTGCTCGCAGCAGCTGCGGCGCGCAACTCTCCGAAATTTTCGCGGTGGAAGGCAAAAGATTCGCGTGCTGCCCCGCTCGGTATTTTTAGAAGATGAAAGACGGAAACGAACTCGCGACACGCGGACTACCAGCTTCTCGCTCGCGGGACAGAAGGATACCAATCCGACGAATCCTTCGGCAAGAGTCACTGATCGGCGAACAGTTTGCGGAAAATTCGACGTTCCTCTGGCTTCTTCTCGCTTCGCTACAAAAAATGATCCTTTCTTTTCGAATATACAGGAATTTCCAAAAATGATGTACTTTCTTAAAGAGGATGACTGCTTTTTACTTTACCGGACTCCAAATTTTTGCCTTTTTTCTATAAATTATTATATATTTGGTATGTAATCCAGTAGATTTGTACCCGGGGAACCTACAGATCGAAGTTTCGATCCTGTAGGATCAATGATTCAGGAGTTATAATTGCTTAAAGTTGAGCAATTTGCAGTGTTTTTGACAGGTAAGCGCGCCGCCATATTGGTTTGAAGTGACGATCGCGCGCCGCTTATCGCTTATCGAGCTCGAGATCGAGCAGAAGCTGATAATATAGAGCGGGTATTGCGATTGTTGTTTGAATTTTAGAAGACATGGCCACGATATTGCGTTTTAACTGGTCTGGGTTGGGTCTAGGTCAGGTTTTTGTAAATATTTTCCACGATATTTCTTCTTAAACATTTTCTGAGATATTTTCTCTATGTTAGCGATATTACTGTGTGCTCGTGCTGCCATCTAGCGGTTCTGCTCGGTAAGCGGCGCGCGATCGTCACTTCAAACCAATATGGCGGCGCCCTTATCTATCAAAAACACTGCAAATTGCTCAACTTTAAGCAATCATAACCCCTGAACCATTGATCCTACAGGATCTAAACTTGGATCTGCAGGTTCTCCGGGTACAAATCCACAGGATTGCATACCAAATACATAATAATTTATAGAAGGCCAAAATTTTGAGTCCGGTAAAGTAAAGTTTATCCGGGAAGATGATTCCTAAGGTCATCTAAAACAACTTTTTCCTTTTCGGAAATGTTCTCCGCGGCTTCGTTAACCCCTTGCCATATCATTTTCTTTGCAGTTACTTTATTTACTTTTACTTGCAATTTATACTTTCTATACGGCTGCATTTATTCGAATGCTTAAATATTGATTACTAGACTGCGGATCTTTATGCAAAATAAAAATCTTTTGTATTGATTGTGGGAAGCAGGAATAACATAAAAATTGATTTCATCCCTTAACGACTTTATTACATTAAAAACAATATTACAACATTATTAAATTTTTTAAATCTTATACTGTTTTACATTTCGCCCAACCAATTTCTTCATAAATGCATAGAGATCCGCTGTCTATTGGTTACAAACGAATCAAATTTTATTCCAGTTAAAAAGAAAGGCGTAACATTCATATTTGTTAGACTTTGCTCAACATCTTCATGACGAGTGTGGCTCTTTAAAATACGGGAAGGGGTTAAGAAGTTATTAACGAAAAACACAGACCAATCACAGCGGAGGACTTCCGGCTCGGCCAATGCCAACGGAACCTGTCACCTGTCGCCCAGCCGGAATCCGTCCGCTATAGTCGTGCTCTGATTGGTCCGTGTTTTTCGTTAATAACTCCTAAACAAAGCCACAGGGAACATTTTCGCAAAGCAAAAAGTTACTTCAAATGACGTCAGGGATCTCGGATGGGTTTTCAAGTAAGCATTTTTGGGACACCCTGCATCGTGTCGAGGTTTTGGTCCGAGCGTCTACCGCGAGACACGAAGCCTGCACGGGAGAACAAATTGCTCTCGGCTACCCTTCTTTCTGCTTGGCGACCCTGCACAAAGGCGGCCATTGGCGTAGAGGCTGTTTCTACTTTCCGAACGAAATCCAGCATCGATCGAGCATCGAATTTTAGGCCGACCCCGCGTCGCTTGTTGCTTGTCGTGCCCTGTTCTCGTGAAGACAGCTTACAGCTTTGCAGCTCGCAACTAACGGTGGACAGACGGCGTCGGTGAGAGCCAGCCGAGAGAAAAGAGGGTAGACTTATCCAGCCGAGGGCGATTCATTTTCCGCTGTTAAATTCGAAACGAAATTACGCCGAGGGGCGGGGAGAGAAGAAACAGAGGGGCGACGATCGAACGACCTAACCGCGTCAGCAGAAAAGAGTATACCCGATAGCGAAAACGTCACGACATGTATCGTGCGTAGCGGCACTATGTAATGCACTCTCTTCCACCCCTGCGCTGGCTACGCCGACTGCGTGCAAACCGCTTCTTAATACTCCGGCCAGCCCTCGTAAATATTCGAGATATCGTATCGATACGCGCGTATCTGGTCCGTCCCGGCCTGACCCGACCAGCACAGTGGGGTCGCCGCCCCGAAAACCTGGCAGAAACTCGAAATATGAAAATTCAGGAATTCATGATTATCCGTCAGGGAATTATAGTTAAGGATTTGCTCTTGTAGAATCAGTAAAAATAACGATGTTGAATGGCTATGTTCGGTGTCATTCAAGTTCAAAATTTTGGTCATTGCTATGAAGTTTCTAATAAGTATGTTTTTATAAGTACGCGATAATATTTGCCAACCAAAAATTAATTATATTATAATTTATAATTTAATAATATTTGATTACAGTGAACTTTTTTGTTACCTTGAAAACATTCCCATAGTTTTAGTTATGTTCCCAGTGCGTCCCAGACAATTTTTTTTTTGCAAAATGTCGAGAGTTTATCTAACTTTAATGCTAAAAAAGAAAAAGTTGCTGAACTTTTTGAGAAATTCTATTGTTTCCTCATGAAAATATCAATATTTGCTTATTAAAACATTTCTTGATCTAAATGTGTACTATTAAAATAAGAAATTACATCATTTCAACATAATTTACATGCAAAAATAATTTTCTCCAGCTTTTCGGAGGAGGCACTCAATTATCACAATTTTTCTCTCAGGGGTTTCCTTGATTCCATTCGATAATCAGAGGAAAAAATGTTTCGAACAAAAGAAGGAGAGAGAGAAAGTTGAACAGTATTTAAACATCTACAAACTTCTATACATAAAATTTGGAAAAAAATTCTTTTTCGACAGAATATAAAAATTATTTTAATTTTTCAAATATTAAAATGCATTTTTTTGATTTCTTAACGTAAATTACATATACATATAATATTATACACATACATATTAAAAAAAGTAAAAAATACGAATCCGATATTACAAATTCAGAATTCGCTTGCTTATTATGATTAGACGTTCGAAAACGTCGACTTGTTAAAATACACGTAGAATTAAAAACTGCAGGAAACTGCAGCTAAAATTTACAGGTGTACATGTTGAAGGTCTATTCTTTCAGAAAAATCAAATCTGAAAGTTAGCATTTTTAAGCACTTTTTTGAAACACTGCTTAACTTTACGTTCTTTGTATATTGATTGAAAAATGCTTATATCACCTTTAAATAACTGAAATATACCTGCTCACGCATATGATAATACAACAACCAAATTGCCTTTTCAACCTTGTGTAAGAAATAATTGAACTATTCAATTGTAACTCCAATTTCATAGTTTTGCACTTAAAACGCGATATCTGTCCGGAAAATTATCTGGAAGATCTAATATTTTGAATTTCGATGTTTCAACGGGTTCTTATTTCAGAGAAAAATAATTTTGTTGAAACCTGAAAGTCGAAAAATTGAATTTTGGCCGCGAGAACCTCCGGACCACTATGCGCCAGTGTCTTGACCCGGAGATACTCGCGAATCGAGTTCATGCTCGAAGCAGCCTCGATGAATTGCACGAGTGTTCGACGTTCCTCGATGGCAAACGATCGAGAACTCGGTGAACTCTCTCGCGCGCTCTCGTTCGTGCGCCCACGCGCTTTTTTGTTTGTTTACCAGCACTAGCGCGAGTACGAGAGTACGATCACGAGTACGAAACGTTAGGCGCTGGCATCGTTCCAAGGTTATTTTCGTTTTCAGGTTCCTGCGTCCCCATAGCGCTTCCCCTCCATTTTTCCACCGTAACTATCTAGCTTCGTGGATCCAAGTTCGCGCGCGGCGTTATCATCCGCGAGATCGCGGGTACGAGAACGGGGGGGAGTAAGAGAAAGGGAGCCCCTGCGACTGGCAACCGACCGAAGCGAGATTACCGTTTCGCGCGGTAATTTGCCTCCGCCCGGGGCACTCGAATTTATCGCGCGAAACAGTGAAAGGGGTAGTCCGGCAAAAACTTAGCTCAGATAAATGGCCGCAGCCTTCTTCTTCGAACGAGACTCGAACGAGTCTTCCTCATTGAAATCCGAGCGAGGAGGGTAAGAAGCGCGCGTCGCGAAACTTTCTCGAAGCCGCGTTAACGAACCGCGACCATACGCGTTCCAATTACGCGAGAGCACACGACGCTCGCGAATGCTCGAGCCGTTCCACTCGAAAAGCCCGAAGAAAAGCGGACCGTCGACGAGAACACGGTTTCCCGTATTACAGATAACGCTTTACACGGGAAAAATCGTGGGAGGAATCGTTGAAGACGCTCCGGTCTAGCTAGGCGATTCGTGTGGTGCCTGGATCGACGCTATTTTCCAACAAGTTTCCATTTACGGAGTCTAATGGTACAACCTGTCTAGAAAGTCTCGACGTTCACGACGGAGACCAGCGGAGACTATCCACTCTCTGCCGGGACCGTGAACGCGCGCAATCGAACGCGTACCTATCTACAAGAAGATACTGGCCGTTCGCGGGAGCCATCGAGTACGTGGACTCGAGCGAAGCGCTTCACACGGACATCGATAAAGTTTTTTACGAGTTTACTATCTCTAGTTTTTCCACGGATATGTCATCACGGCGCAGTTTTCTTCGTCTTCGGACTTTCTTGCACGCGTCGCTGCGTCCTCCATAGCAAGAGAGCAAGAGAGAAATCGAACGCGGGCTTCGGTACGGTTTCGGGTACCTATACGTTCGATCCTCCCACCCTGTCTTCTCTCGCGAGCTCGCATTATTCTCCCGAGCCTGACCGCGCTCTCTTTCGTGCCTGTGACACGGGAAACGAGGTGTGGCTGCGAGAATCGAGACGCGAACAAAGGCGAGCCATCTTCGGCGAGCGATCGCAGGAGAGAGTGCCGGTTGTTATTAAATAACGGCTGTCGCAAGGAAAGCTCGTCCGATCAGCGAAGTTAAATAGCGTTGGGCGCAGCCAGTACTTGGATGGGTGACCGCTTGGATACACGCCGCGTGTTGGTGGCAGAAAGGTGATTCGGAACCCACCTTAATAAACTACAGTTCCAACAGAAATTAGGAATTGGCCAGAACAACCAGGCTGGCTTTCCTCCCCTGAGGAGAATCGCCAAAACTGAATGTCGCAAGAAAAGCTCGACGAGCACTCCCACGCGGCGAGGCACGCGACACGCGATATCGGAAACAGCTGTCGATCCAAGTTCAATCGAGACCCTTCGTTGTCTATTCTCGACCCGTCCCGCTATCCTCGACCCGACCCGACCCTAGCAGGGTCGTCGCTCCGCGGGTTCGAGGGCGAAAATAGAAACATCGATCGCGTTCCGTGAATGGTGAAACCAGTTTCCCGTCAAGGTCGCCGATCGATTCGAGAGACCTCGTGGTAGATCGATGGTGATGAGCGCACGTACCTTTTGTGCCTTGCAGGCAGCGGCCAAGGGTAGCACATCGTGGGAATGAGCCGCGTGTCGATCTCGAAGACACAAGGAGCATATCGCGATCTTGCAGAGAGCGCAGTAGAGGGTGAGCGGCTCGCCGTTGTGGTCGTTGCAAATCGGAGTCGGATCGGCGCTAGGACCTCGCGAGCCCTTGCTGCCGTTCGACTGCCAGCTGCCTCGCGGTGGGCCCAGCTTGTGAGCCGCCAGTGGTCCCCTCTTCGGGTGACAGGATTCTCTGCAGCCTTCGCAATACAGCACCTGAAACCATCCCGCCTTTCAAAATCTCGCCGAGCCGGAAGGATAAATAGACCGCTGGATCCCTCTACAACTACCCCCTACATGTATCTCCTCCCCCCTACCCCCTATATGTATATACATGTAACGCGATCGAAATTCAATTCGAACGCAAATCTCTCTGAATCTTCAGGAAAGAGTAGCCGAGTTTGGACCTTCCGTTCTGAGAGAATATAAAGAGACAAGATAATAAAGTAGCTAAACTAGGCTACTTTTAAAGAAGGCTACAAGTGCCCTTTTTCTGAAAATTGTATTCTCCACAGAAAAGGATGTAAGTTCCAATGCAATGAAATAAGGCCGAAAGTTCCCTGACAATTGGGTACAAATTTTGAGTCGGTTACAAGATTAGTTACAAGTTTTACAGGGTTTCCCCCGGAATTTTCATTTATAATTCCAGTCTTCAATCCTTGAGCGACATCTTTTCTTTCAAGGTAGAGTAGACGAATTTGGACCTTGCTCTGTGCGAATATGAGAAGCAAGATAGAAAGGTAGGCGAATAGGCTACCCTACCTTGAAAGAGAAGATGTCAGTGAAGACTGAAATTAAAAGAGGCTGTAAATGCCATTTTTTCGAAAATTGTATTTTTCGCAAAAAGGGATGTATATATCTACACCAATGCAATGAAACAGGGCTGAAAGTTCCCTGGCGATTGGTTACAAGTTTTGAGTTGGTTACAAGATTGGTTACAAGACGATCTTACGAGTTTCACATGGATTTTTCTTTGAAGTTTCATTTTTGCATTTACACCCTTTTTTAATTCCAATCGTCAATTCCTGAATGACATCTTCTGTTTCGAGGTAGAGTAGCCGAATTTGGACCTTGCGTTCTGTGTGAATATGAAAAGTAAGATAAAAGGTAGCTAAACTAGACTACTCTATCTTGAACTTGAATTAAAGAAGGCTGTAAGTGCGATTTTCTCAAAAATTGCATTTTCCGCAAAAAGGGACGTAAGTACTCACGCCAATGCAATGAAATAGGGCTGAAAGTTCCCCGAAGATTGGTTACAAGTTTTATATTGATTTTCCTCGGAATTTCCATTTCGGCACTTACAGCCTTCTTGAATTCCAGTCTTCAATAACTGGCCGACATCTTCTCTTGCAAGGTAGACTAGCCAGATTTGAAAAGCAAAAGCTGGCCAAAACTAAGCTAATTGAATGAGAAGATGTCGATTAAGAATTGACGACTGGAATTAAAGAAGGCTGTGGGTGCCATTTTCTCAAAAATTCTATTTCCCGCAAGAAAGGATGTGAGTTTCCACGCCAGTACAATTGCAGTTACAAGCTCCGGGTTGACTACAAGATTACATCTTTATTTTACATGGATTTTCCTCGGAATGTTCATGTTGGCACTTACAGCCCTTTTTCAAATCCACATTTCAATTCTAAAAATGTGAGAAGCAAAGGGTGCAAAGATGCCGGAGGGTGAACCGACCTCGCATTGCTCGCAGGCGACGGTCGCGTCCCTGGGTTCGCCCTCGCACATCTGGCACTGCATCCTCGTGTTCCTGGACTCGAGATACTTCTCGACGATGCGTTGCATCGCTCTGTACTTGGGCAGATTGTGTGCGCCGCCCTCATCGAAGTAAACAGTCTTTTGACAGACGGGACAGGAGAGGCAGAGGGTGCCGCCCGACGGTGGAAAGCCGCCGTTGCCCGGCGTGCCAACGTAACTGCCGGGCCGGGAGCTGGTGGACGTGCTGCCACAGACCACGCCGGAGTCGGTTTCGGACAGGATCGACAGTTTGTCGGCTTCCTGGTCGGACCCGGGTGCGTTGGACGAATCTGTGGACTCTGGCGGCGAGTCTGGAGCCGCCTGCAGGTTGACCGCGCACGGCAAGCATAGCGCGTGCCAGCACGGGAGCAGGACCGGCTCCATGAACAGTTCCTTGCAGCTGGGGCATCGCAGTTCGTCCTCCATTCTCGAGAGACTCGTCCGCCACGCCGATCGCCACGCCGCTCACCGAGATCGAGAGCCACTCCTCGATTCGATTTAATTCGTCTCGTCTCGTCTGGCAAAGCGACGCCGATTCTCCTTCCCTCTTTTCCGTCTCCGATTCGAAAACGATTCGCGAAGAACGGGGATTGTCCGCGGACCGAACCGACCAACCAGCGATCGATCTCCCTCGCGTTCCTCTTCGCTAGGCGCTAGCTCCGTCGATGCGGTTCCCACCTACGAAAACGGTTCTCCTCTCGCGTCCATCCTTTCCTCGCAACGATCCTCTAACTCTTCCACCCTTCCTTTCTTCCGCTCCCAGACGTCCAACCCGAATGCGATCCTCTCGGAACCCGGAACTGTGTCTCGATGGCGCGTGGAACCGTTCGATTCTCGTTCGTCACGATATCACGCCGCGACGCATTCTCTTCGATCGAACGGCGACGTTCGCAGCCCCTACAATTTCTATCTGGTTTTTATCGACCTCTCTATTCGTCGCTTCGATAGACCAGCCTCGATCCCATGGACATCCCGCACCGAACTCCCGGATGAATCGAATCTACATTTTTTAACGATCGCGCGTCGAAAGGATACGCCGACGCGCCTCCACGTCTCTCGCCGAGATTCGGTCGGGAACGACGCGCGGGACGTTGCTGCGACATCCACGCACTAGTGATGTCGAGATACGTCCACCGGACTATGGATGTTCACGATTCCGTCTCGATTAGCTGGATATCGACTGTGCCGGGAGGAGCGTCCGCGAGAACCAAGCACGCAACGAGCCGTCACCGGGTTGACTGACACTAGCCGCCGTGCGCCATCGCGCATCGCGTTCGCGCATCGTGGTTCAGGGCCGGCGCTGCTGTCTCCCGGGCCCTGGACAAGAACACCGCTCCAGGCGTTTCTAGTCTTGCGCTCGAATTTTACGTGCGCCCATTTCTTTTGGAAAACGATCGTCCGATCTTCGACGCGTTGCGAGAGGAAACTGTAAATAACGTGTTTTTATAGTACTTTCTGTCTGACAGTGTCTCTTCTCTCTCTCCCCTCTGCCCCTTTGACCCTTACGTAGCCAACCAAAATTTATAGATTATTTAAAACCTATATTAAACATATTTGTCCATTTTTTGCGAAAGGAAACTGCGAATAACGTGTTACTATAATATTTTCTGTCCAACAGTGTCTCTTCTCTCTCTCCCCTCTCCCTCCCTGACTCTTATGTAGCCAACCAAAATTTATAGATTATTTAAAACCTTCTGTATTTAACATATTTGTTCATTTCTTTCGCAAAAGGATCGTCCGGTCTTCTATAGTACTTTTTGTCTAACAGTGTCTCTTCTCTCTCTCCCCTGTGCCCCTTTGACCCTTACGCAGCCAACCAAAATGTATAGATTATTTAAAACCTTCCGTATTTAACATATTTGCGCAAATTCTCAGTTTAAGACTGTAAATTATTATATTAGCGAGCAAAGGATGGACGTTCAGAGAAATTTTGTAATATTTTTAGAGGAACATTAGCAAATTGTTTACAGCTGATACGTCCCTTACAATGTGGAGGCGCCACATGCCAGACGATACGATTTTATCAGAGACAGCTCCGCAAAGACAGAAAATCTCGTCATCCTTCTCCAGCTCGTTGACCGTGGAGGTAAGCTAAAATTTTCCGTGGTAAACCGTACGCAAAAACAACGGTTAGACTAACGAAAGGTAAGGGAACCTCCATGTCCGACGTCATTGTTTGTTCGGTTGTTCCACGTCTGATCGCTGCCAGACATTCTACTAGAACAGATCCGTGTAAACATTAGGTTTCTGCGTTACGTAACGGAAACACACGTTTTTACGGGCGCGCTTGTAGAGAGTTCACGCCAATGTATGCAATTTCTCAAGAATATCGAAAGATTAAAGATTCTTGAACATTGTGGACGATGCTTAAGTTGACATTTTCGAATTATTAAATGGAAACACGTGGCAACGTCCATCGATATGAACTATGAAGCGCGCGACGGTGGTCGGAACGTGCAAACGTTGAACCGATGCCAACGTAGTTATTAGTTAAATGTCCGCTCGTTGCATCGCTCACTTACCTGTGTACATGTGTGCGCTCGCGTACTCGTATGTACACGGTTTAAGGTTGTGAAAGGCTAGCCCAGCGGTACGACCGCTTCGTCTGATGTTTCAGCGAATGTCTTTGTATCTTTTCTAGAAATTCGTCGATTCTAAATTTCATGTAACACACATTGCAAAAATGAAAACAAGCATGACCATTCGCTTGACGAGCAGGATCGTGTTCCATCAATATTCTCTCGCACGTCGCTATGGATCGCAATCCAGGTTAGCGGGTCATTGACCCTACCAAATACTTTGTGCATCGAAAACGAACAATCTATCGATTTCTACGGCTACGACTCGGTTCCGTTGAAAAACCGTTTGCGTCGGAGCCCTTGAATTTCACAAAGCATGTATACAACTTTCAGCACAGATTCATGCGGTGTATTCGACTTGGTGATCGTCGGGGGTGGTATCGTTGGGTGCGCCACTGGCCGAGAAATGATGATAAGGCACCCTTCTCTAAAGATGGCGATCGTTGAGAAGGAGAATCAATTGGCGAGACATCAAACGGGGCATAATAGCGGCGTCGTACATGCCGGCATTTATTATGTACCCGGCAGCATGAAAGTAAAGAAACGAACTAATTTCTCTATTTTTTTTACGAACACTTTTCAATAAGACGCGTGCTCTCGACGCACGCAACTCTATTTGAGGAGGTGGACTTGTTTCCAGGATCGCAAGGGTGCGGGATGCGCCTTCTTATTTCTCGATAATGCAAGGATGGGGTTTTTCAGTAGTCAAAAGCACTACATAGAAGATCAATCTAGGCCGCGAGCTATTTTTTTGTTTACGAGTCGTAATTTGCATTATTCGGCAATATGTAGCTATCGCAGCTTTATGAATAATAGCTACATGCGCAGCTATATGCTTCCAAGTAATGCAAATTACGCCTTGTAAACGTAAAAATAGGACTTTTGAGGGTGATCGCGGCCTAGATTGATCTTTTATCTAGCGCTTTCGACTATTGAAAAACCCCATCTTCGCATTGTCGAGAAACGAGAATGAGTCTACCATCTTAATTAGCATTCGGACTGATCTGTAAACCGGACATTAGAGCAACGCTTCGTTAAGAGTTTCTTGATCCGACAGGAAATGATTGCAGGCTAAACTATGCGTGGAAGGCTTGAAACTGTCCTACGAATATTTTTGTAAGAACAACATACCCCACAACAAGGTTGGAAAACTGATCGTCGCGCAGACCAAAGAACAGGTCAAAAGAATAGACGATCTGTTCGAACGAGGGACCAAGAACAACGTGCCGGATCTTGAAGTGGTCGAGAAAGACTGCATATCGAAATACGAGCCGAAATGTCGAGTACTGAACACTAAAATTAAATATTGTCATTTCGCGAGGACCGAAACTCCCCCCACAAAAACACACAATAAAACATGCGTCTATTGCCACAGGGAGAGAAGGCACTGTGGTCACCCTGGACGGGTATAGTTGATTTTACGGTTGTCTGTAACCATTTTGCCCAAGATTTTCAAAAGATGGGCGGTCAGATATTCCTAAATTACGAAGTGACCGGGTTCGCGGAAATGCCAGAGGCGCACGGTAAAGGAGAATTGGCTCCCATTTCGGTACAATCTAAGACCAAGGTAAATCTTGACCACTTGTTTCTTCGTATCGTTGCTCTCCGTTCGTCACACCGTTTCTTTCTCCATCTCGATTCCAGTGTATTCCAGCTAAATACGTGTTAACTTGCGCCGGCTTGCACTCGGATCGTCTGGCCGTTATGACCGGATGCGATCTCAGTCCACGAATCGTTCCGTTTCGCGGCGAGTATCTTTTGTTGAGCGACAAGAAGAAACATCTGTGCACGACCAACGTATATCCCGTACCGGATCCTAGATTCCCTTTCTTGGGCGTCCATTTTACACCCAGGATGAACGGCGATATATGGCTCGGACCGAACGCGGTCTTGGCGCTTGCCAGAGAGGGTTACCGGTATTACACGATACTACTCCGATGGCTCGACAATCGCTAAATTCCTCATCGACTTCGTTATAATCCACCATGTTCGTTTTCCATTTTCAGATGGCGCGACGTAAACATTAGGGATTGCATAGAGATGGCCAAATTTCCTGGATTATACAAACTCTGCTTCAAATTCTTTATACCCGGTTGCAAGGAAATGATCAAATCCATATTTTATCCACTCGCGGTCGGTGATTTGAAGAAATTCATTCCTGAAGTAACTGTTAGGGATGTGAAAAGGTGAGTCCCTTCAATTTGGCAATCTTTATTATGGCAATTCTCTTCACGCGTTGTTTATCATGTAGGGGACCGGCTGGTGTTCGAGCACAAGCGTTAGACAATAATGGAAACTTGGTGGACGACTTTGTTTTCGACAGTGGAAAAGGTGCTATCGGTAGCAGAGTGGTGCACTGTAGAAACGCACCTTCTCCGGCAGCTACCAGTAGTATGGCGATCGCCAAGCACATCTGCGACAAACTAGACAAAGATTTCAAGTTTTAACCGCACGAAAAAATCGCCGTCAATGAGAAAATGCTGTTTGATATGAAATTTTCTACTCCTATATAGTTTTGATACGAACGTAGGTCGATTTATTACACGTGTATGATTCAGATGTATGCGTACATCTATTTCTCTCTTTCCTGTCTTCCTCTTGATCTGTACAAATCTACATTCGAAACAAACGTGAAAATTCTTCGTACTTTCAGATAGAAAAGTAAAACGAGAAGAGAATCGAAGAATATGAGCAGAATGTATCGATATAATTGTTTTTCCATGATATGTAATTATAACAACGTACACCACACCGTACTAAATTATCCTAAATCCTGATCCCGATATCATGAGACGCGAATTTGCGAAATCCCAAGCGACGGTCGAATGGAATCCCATATTCGACAGGACAACCCCGTATTCGCTTAACGCGAACATGGAATAGACTGAAAAGGAATAATTCTATCGTTAATGTGGTCCTACAACGTCGTTATCTCTATCGTTTTTGACTCACCTAGAGGTTCACAGTATTTATTATGCCTATAGAAAAAGTAACACGCGCCCAGTATGCAAAACACATTCAACACCATTGCTCTCCATTTCCATTTCATGGAAGTGGTTTCCGACATTTCCCTTGTGACGTTACGACAGTTCTTCATGATGAAATACGCGATGATCATGTGAATAAATGACATTATCAAAAACGTTATAAAAGATAATTTGTGGAAGGCTGCAACAAAGAAAAATATATATGTATATATATAAATAATTTGTTACAACATACACGTGTACAGAAATACGTACGCACCATAATTTTCATCGGACGTCCAAAAGCTTAAAGTAACGAGAGATATGTTTTCAACGGCATTTGTAACTATAGCGACGTTACATATGCTTTGTGCCCATTTATAAATATGTTCCTTGTAATATCGGTAATACATTATTAATATTAAGACCCTGACGGATGCTTGCACAGCAATTGCGAGCTTCCATACATCTCTTTGGGGTCTGTAATGTCCGATCGCAGCCGATACGGATGGCAGAAAATTATATACCTGGTAAAAGAATTCTCGCATATACAGTACATGTATAGATATATAAATGTTGTGCAAACACTGTTGTGCAAAAGAAAGAAGCACCCAGCCATGTTTCATAGAAAAGCGTAAAAAATCAAATAAGAACACAGTAAGTTTTGAAAAAGGAGTCCGCTGTTTAATCGAATAGTTCTGAGAATTCAATCGTTGTACAATACAATTTATACATAAAGATATTGTTTGTCATTATATCTTGTAATCATACAGGGTGCTTTTTTCTTTTGCACAGTAGTGTATAGATACATATAGATATAGAAATACACATGTGCATGGATACATACACGCACGCTATCGGATTGCTGATTATGTAAATGGAGCGACAGGAAAGTAACAGAAGAATATGCAACGTACCTTGCAGTGCGTCGAGGTGGAGTGCTCGAAATTGTACATAACGGACCAAATGACGCAGAAAATAAATGCTAGGAACGGCAAAGAGACGGTAAACCATGTTACCCTGGCAAAAGGCAATACAACTCGAGCTTTCGACATGTCTTCCTCCACTAACGGAATATATTCTGACCCCACTCTTGCCTTGCTCATCGCGTTATATTCGAGGGATTTATTTACGTCATAAGAAGCAAAGTTTGTTACTCTTAATAGGCTAAAGTATAAAACGTTTTATCGGTACGCGTACGGAACGCGTCGGTTTTTCTCCGATCGTTTTGCTCGTCACCGTAAATCGACAACAGCATCTGATCGAAAAGACATCGTCGAGATCGACGAACGGACAGTCGCACGAATTAAATTCACTGCAACTTTCGAGTAATAACATGTTTCGGCAAAGGTATCAAAACATGGAAGTTACCATCTTAATGATAAAGCGATAAATCAACCTTCCTGTTCGCTCGCGTCACCGGATTTATAATTCCGCAACGCCATCGTGCGGGAAACGCTTGCGGTTATTCGCCGTCGAACGTGTTTACGTTGAATTGCACCAGGGTACGCTAGTCGATCGTTTACGCGTCCGAAAGTCAGCTGTTCCGTTGTTTCTTTATTCGTTGTTTGGTTTTAGCGATTGTAATTTCCGACAAACGAGCAATTTATCGCTCGTATTGAGAAATTCTGCAGTTATGCAAGTGTACGCGAGTCGTTGTCGTTGCAAATGAAGCGGTGCAGCGCGGAATCTGTGGTGAGATAACTTTGATCCGTTGAGGTTAAGCTCCGAAACGAAGCAGCGGAAGAGAGTCACATTGTCAGTCAACAAAAACAACAGAAACTTCCCGACCACCGTTTCGACATGTAAGTGAATCTTTTTATTGACATGTTCTCCGAGTTTGAGTAATGTCAAGAATAAGCGACCGTGAATTATCGAGGCAGATATCGTCGACAAAAGGTCTTTATCGTTTCATTCATTGTTGTACGCTATACTCGTAGCAGTGAAGATATGAGAGCGCTCACGTCCGGGATTTTTCTGCCTCTCTTTTAGCACAGAACAGAACCTACAGGCATTTTCAGCATGGAACAGATCCTATATACAGGAATGGTCGTGTTGTTTACAATCACGCTGATTTTTCACAGTGATTTATGATTTTTGTGATCGCTTCTGATTGCCGGAGAGAATAACTATTCTTCGTGCAAGTCACAGAAACATTACCTGTATGTTTTATATTTTATATTAATGACATCAAAACAAAATTGCGAGTTACATTTGCAGTTACATTTACAATTGCAGTTTTATCAATATTTGATTTGTAAGACGTTTCTTAAACTATCATTTGCGTTTCCTATAATTGTTAACACTAGCCGTACCGAGCACAAAATGCGACTGGTTTATACATTGTTTTATAAAAACTACAAAACCGAATTTTTTTTTAATTTCTCGCAATTTTTACAGCAATACGTGCTTGAACATTAAATAATTTCTAATGGAATCACATCATTGTAACTTCAATAATTATAAAATAAAAAATGTGAAACCAGTCTTGAGTCATAGGTCGTTGAATTCGTCTTGAAACGCACTATTTGATAGTGGATAAAAGAACATATCATTCCATTGAAAAAAAGAAAGTTGACCTCCATCTCACCTTGGTATGTCCACCGGGAAAAATAAAAGTTCCATCACATGATGTCCCCCTCGGTATCGAACAACTTTCATCTGAAACATTTTTGCGTATAATCGATATTTTCGGAGATTTTCGACTGTAACGCTTTATAATTTCCACCCTGTATATGGTCTAAGGTAACAAACCTTAAGGAAACCTGCCTTACCGATCGCGTCCAGCGAGATCCACGTGCGCCGTGGTGCTGCAACCGTCCCTTGCAGCTTGCAAGTCGGAAACGTCTGTAGCTTGTATGTATGCGATTCTTCCCTCTCGTTTCGCGATTCTCGACGTCGGCGATCCAATTTAAACTTGGCGAACCGGAGGAACAGAGGAAATTCCTGCAATCTAGATTCGAGAGGCATAGAATCCGGATAGTTTAAACGGAGCTCGGTAGGCAAAGGTAAATATTTCTCTCCGAGAATATTGGAAACATAACAAACAGCAGGGGTGTCTATCGAAAAATTGATTGTTTCGTTTGCCGCTGGCCCACGAAATGGTTCACGTCTCGCGGGAAACGGAAACATCTATATTTGCTCTGGCAACCGGAGCCTATCGACTTCACGCTCGAACGAAACCGCGCGCATTGCCGTCACCAAATTCTATTCGCATCAGAGCGACGTATACACACACTTCGGATAATCTGTATTATGCAGCTAACCGATTTTTTAGCTTCCTAAACGTTTCTCCTCCGACACCAGAGAAACTCGGAGCCCTCTCGACCGCGTTACAAACGTTACGATCCCTGGTATCGGGCAATTTGGCATTCGACGCGTCCTTCTTCCGCGGGAAATACTTTGGCACCGATTCACGGTGCTTATTACGCGACACTTGATCGTTGCTTTCGGTTCCGGCCCCGTAATAGTTTCGTTCTCGAGAAGCTTACGAAAACTTGTTACAGGCAATCTTCTTTGTTTTCGTTCACTCCACTATCCGAACGGTCTTGTCCATCGACAGATTTTACCGTATATCATCTTTATTGTAACACTAATTCATTCCACAATTATTGAAATTATGTTTAATTAACCCCTTGCCGTATTTTAGCGGGCCTCACTCGTCATGAAGATTAGAACAAAGTCTAACAAATATGAATGTTTCGCGTTTCTTTTTAGATGAAATAAAATTTGAATCGTTTGTAATTAATATTTAAGCATTAAAATAAATTTAGTCATACGTTCTACATCATCCTTCTACGACATTTCTGGGGATAAAGACGTTTTAATCACTGTAATTGTAAAGAAAATGGTACGACAAGGGGTTAACAAGGGTTAATTCAATAACGAAACTTCCTTTACTTTTCATTATCATATTATGAAACTTTTAACCCCTTGCCGTAACACTTTCTTTATATTTTTTATAAATATTACTTAATATTTATATGTCGTAGAAGAGAAAAAAAATATTCTTTGTACGGCTACATTTATTTGAATGCTTAAATATTGATTACAAACGAATCAGATTTTATTTCATCTAAAGACAAAGGCACAACATTCATATTTGTTAGACTTTGTTAAGATATTCATCACGAGTCCGACTCGTTAAAATACAGCAAGGGGTTAGGTTAACAATAGCATGACCTAATTCGTAGTATAATTGCTTGTGCAATTAATAATTACCGAAATTATGAAGTCGTTTACATGGTAATCGATTCGATAAATTTTTTACAATTTTTTTTCTATTTTTCAATTTACATTTTAAACAAATAGAGCCTTGCCATTTTTATAAGCTAAAACACTTTAATCGCTTGTAGTACCGGGTACAAAACTAACCCAAAATCGCTCTGTTGTCTACATTTGATGAAATTGATTTGATAAAATATTTAACCAACCACATATTGAGATAAAAATTGCCCAAAATCTAAACAAATAGAGCTTCGTCATTTTCATAAGCTAAAACATTTTAGTCGCTTATAATGCTAGGTTTATTGTTAAGCGAAGGGATTACGCACTAATCCAAAATCGCTCCGTTGTTTCCACGGAAATTGATTAAATACGAATTTTTTATCCAACCACATATTGGGATAAAAATTGCCCAAAATCTAAACAAATAGAGCTAAAACATTTTAATCGCTTTTAGTACCGGGTAGGTTTATTATTGTTAAGCGAAGGGATTACGCACTAATCCAAAATCGCTCTGTCGTCTACATGGAAATTGATTTGTTAAAATATTTATCCAACCACATATTGGGATAAAAATTGTCCAAAATCAAACAAACAGAGCTCCGTCATTTTCACAAGCTAAAACATGTTAATCGCTTTTAGTACCGGGTAGGTTTACTATCAAGCGAAGGGATTACGCGCCAGCCAAAAATCTGTTTCCGTTTCCGGTACAGAGCAGGGTAAATCTGCCTTCGAGCGTGAGACAAGGGGAGAGCTGAGAGGGGTGGGGTGCAAGAAACGAGGGAAGAGCCTGGGTTAGGGTCAAGGGGAAGGGAGTGTGGGTGTGCGGGTGACATACTGTACACTGTATGCGTACAGGACATTGGAACATATGAGCATAGGCGGACAAGTGAGCGCAGGCGCGGATCGGACGCGGTGAACGCTCGACATCCGCGTGGCGCGAGTTAGAAGTCGGCCTCGGTCTTTTAGTGTCGGCCCGTTTCTTCGCACGGTCTCGTTCTACTCGCACCGTGGGCCGTGGAACTTCGAAGTCGAAGTCGAGCTCGGGAATCATCGCTGTTTTCCCTCGGAGTAAGCGTTCGCCCGCCGATTTCGTTTTAGCCTGGTAAACACGGCGGTGCGAGATGAGCGCGCGATTTATGGGCGACACCCCCGAATCCCCAGCTGCATCGTTGTCCTATCGTTATCCCGGCGATCGCTGATGGATTTCGGAGCCCGGTGGTCGCGATCGATCCACGAATAAGATCCTCTAAGATCGATCGAAGACAAGAAGAGAAGAGGAAAAGAGAAAACCGAGGAAAACAAGCATGACGGACCAAAGTTTCGAAGACGGGGAACCCCGGAAGAGGAACACGGCGCAGCGTCGATGGCGTATCTTGGCGAAGACGCTGATCAGCCCGCGAGAAGAGGCGATCTTCACGGAGGCGGAGAACGACGTATCGGTCCGTCGTTTCACCAGCTTCGGCCTGCTGAAGACTGTTCGACTGGAGAACGCGGAGAAGAACGAGGAGTCCGGCGCCAGGTGGTACGAGTACTCCGGCAACGTGGAGAACCGGAAGTTCACCGTGCAGATCCGTTGGCTGAAGAAGAGTTTCACGGCGAACGAGTTGATCGGCTTCAACAACACCGGGAACGTTTGCGTGTGGCCTTCGGAGGAATGCTTGGCGTACTATCTGTTGAAGAATCGCGAGATCTGTCGGAACAGAAGAGTTCTCGAGCTCGGGGGTGGTATGAGCTGCCTGGCGGGCGTGATCGCGGCCAAGTACTGCGGGCCGAGCGGCGTCTCGCTCACCGATGGGAACGCGAACAGCGTGGAGAACGTTCGGTGCATCGTCGCCAGGAACGAGATGGCCGATTTCGTCGAGTGCCGCGTCGTTCGATGGTCCAAGGCGGCCCGAGGCATCAGGTCAGCCAGATCGGCCAAATCGTTCCCTTACGGCAATCCCATCGGCCCTCGAATCAAGGTGATTTTCACGAGTCCGTTACCAAACCTCCTTCTTACTATTCCTCTCTTTATTATTATTATTATCGTTGTTGTTACCGCCCCTCATTCCGTACTCGTTTCGTCGCGATCGAGATCGGCCGCCTAACCGCGGACGCCGGGAAACCGAACACGGACGACTGGAAAACGGAAAGACAATCTTCTTCTCGAGTTTCTCAATTGACTTTTTACGCAGAGCTGGACAGCCGCGGACGGAGACGAAGAACCGCCGATATCCCCAGAGAAAACGTATGACGTGGTCCTGTGCGCGGACTGTCTGTTCTTCGACGAGGTCCGCTCCGATCTGGTGGAGACCATCTACGGCTGGCTGGCGAACGACGGCCTGGCTCTGATCGTCGCGCCCAAACGGGGCGAGACCTTTCAGAAGTTCGCGGAAGCGGCCACCAAACGAGGCTTCACGGCGAGACGGATTGATCGTTACGACGCCAAGATTTGGTCGAGACATCTGGAATTGTTGGACCGCAGCCACGAGTATTGTCCGGATCTCCATTACCCCATCCTTCTGGAGTTGACCAAGCAGAAGAGGATGCCGTCCGGATGACCGTCGTCCATCAGCAACGACCGCGATCGACGAACAGAGAGAACGATTCTCCTTTGTTTAAGAGCGTTATCTCGCGGCGACCAGGTTTAGGCTATCTCAGTGCTGGGCATGATTCGGGTCCCTCAAACGCTTGCTTCCCCCACCAGCCTTTCTTTCGTGCAGCGGTGTATCGTGTCTTCGTTGCCCCACCGTCTTTTCCTCATGGTAACGACGCAGGGTGGGGCAGAGTCATCAATATTGTGACAAAATCAAAGAACTATTTTTCCCATGTTCTGCAATATTTCAGCTTTAATTGAAAAAGAAGTTCTTTGATTTTGACACAAAATTCATCACTTTTCCCCACTGCGCGGCGCTTACTGGTTAGGGGACGGTGGGCGCTGTGGTAGGGACGGTCCTGCCTCGATTCAGGAAAATGTGTCCAGCACTGGCCTACGTTGTCTTCGAAGACCCGCGCGTAGAATCGTTCGACTCCGTTTATCGACATAGCTTAGCCATTTTCTACGTTTCTATCGTAGACCGTCGACGCTTATGGCCTAGCAGAAACTTTCCCCGTCGTTGTATTAGCTGAAGGAACCGCGAATCGGTAGTACGCATCGAAAGTACCTGATCTTAGACCGATAGCATACATCCGGATAGAAATGTTTGCGTGTAACGCGCGTTCGTCATCGTTCGCCTACGCGTACGCTACCGAGTAATACTTGTAAAGTCGTCTCGTCCGAATTACATCGTCGCGACTGCCAATGAAATCCATCCATGACGTGATAGATTACACCGCGTCGCGTCCTTAATCTTTCAACATCGCGTCGATTATCCGTCGCGTCGCGTCCCGTCGTCGGGCGGATAGGTTTGAATGCGACAAACCTCGCGGTGAAGTGTAACATGCAACGACGAAGATTAACGAGAATCCCTAGATCTTTTTAGGCGACGTTACGAGTTAATCTGCCTGCGGAGTTTGTTCGAAACCTGTACCAAGCCCCCCCCCCGGCTGTAAATCCGATGTAAAGACGGACGCCGCCGATCGTTGCAATTATCAACCCTAATTCAATTTGCGTGTTAACGGCCGTACGATTATTCGTAACCGGCACGACGATAATCCGATTGCTATGTAAACTGCGGACGGCGTTGGTTTCACGCGTTGGATTCCACGTTCGCTTCAACCTATCCGTCGCCGTTGTCGGGTCCTAGATTCTGGGAGTGTTCGCCTATCGTAAGCTTAGGAGAATTTTCTAGTCGATTTCATAGTTCCTAGGAGCGGACATCCTTCCGCGGTTGAAGCTGGTTTCCACAAATTCTCTGTGCGACGTTCCGCGTCCGCTCCTCACGATTCTTCTACCCAGTCTGCAAAATCTGTTCGAGCAGATTAAGACCACAATGTCTGCAATCATACTTTGCGAGCAAAAGGCTGGTCGTTTTGGTGCCAAGACGTGCTTGGAACAGGATTTGGTTCTTATTTCCTCTGAATCTGCAGACCAAAATCTGTTCGGTATTCACTTGCAAAGTTTAGTGCCAAAATTCCATGCCAAAATGAGGACAAAATGAGGAGAATTGTAGAGGGCCGGTCGGTCGCACTGAGAGCGCACCTAATCCTGTTTTAGGAGTAAAATACCGAGCAAAATCGGAGTAAGCCTTGCTGTAGGAGGGAAAATCGAATTTTATTTAAATTTCTAGATTATATAATGTCACGTTTCATGCCTACAAACCTTACAATAATGACATTCACGATTTTACCCGATATTTACTCTGAAAGCTAGGTTAGGTTCGCTCTTAATGCGACCGACCTGCCCTCTACAACGAGAATCGTGGTTGCCTTCGTTTTGCAATTCATTTGGCATGGAATTTTAGCACCAAACTTTGCAAGCAGATACCGAGCCTAGTGCGGAAACAGATGGGCTAGTGCTTGCTTGCAAAGTTTGGTGCCAAATTCATACAAAAATCAAGAGCAGATTGCTTATTTATTGGATATATGTAGAGTAAGTCCGATATCGTGTAGATCAGTGCTGGGCATGGCACTTTCTTGTGTCTTGTGAGTTAGCCCACCGCAAACTGCTCACTGGAGGGGGGCGTGGACGCTATGGTGGGGACGATTTTGTCTCGTTTTAGGCAAATTGCCCAGCACTGGTGTAGATTTAAGATGAAAGTCCAGGGTCCAAGCCGTGCCGCTAAAAACATCGATACCTTAAGATTCTAGTAAATGTGCGAAGAGAGCGAGAGAGCATGTATGTGTGAGAGAGAGATGATGTATTGACGAAAAGCGAAACGCTTATCCTAACGATATAGGACCAATTTAGTCGAGTCTAGTCTAGTCGGTGCTACCGCGTGTCCACTATTCTGTACCTAAGCCGTATCCTCTCCGCGGAGGGGGTTGCGTGTTCGTTCGTATGCATCACACGTGTAAGAAAATATTACTGTTAATAAAATGAACATATTTTGAATTGAATCCCTTTGTGCAACGAACGATGGGGTGGATGTGTGTGTGTATGTGTGTGTGTGTGTGTGTTTGTGTGTATGTGAGAGAAGAGATGAGATCGAGCCGGACGAATGCAGACCTTTTTTTTTTTTTTGTTTACGATGAAGAGGAAAGCCCAGAGTTTAAGTACACCCCAGAAAAGAGGGTAGTACTCAGGGATCAGATGGGCGGATCCCCCACTACCCACTAAAAAACCTCTTCACCAAGGCCTTGCAACCTTTTCTCACCTACGCCTGATCTAAGCGATCGTAGGGTCCTACAGGGCCGGATTAGGCCAGCGTGGGGCCCGTAGCAAATGTTATCAGGAGGTCCTAGGTCTTGCATGATAATATCATAAAAACAAAAAAAATAAATGACATTTTTTTATTTTTAGCAAAAATATCTCTAAACGGTAGCCAGGGCTATTACACAATTTTACAAGGTAAACATTTCCTGCTGCAAGCGCGGAGCCCCCCTAGAAGCGCGGGGTCCGTAGCATTTGCTACTTCTGCTACTGGGCTTAACCGACTCTGGGGTCCTACTCTGCGTATAATCTCCTACAAATCGTTTCGACGCATCGACCATCAGGTCACGTCTTCCGCAGAGGGTATACTCTATTCCGGTAGTGCAGACCTCGAATCCCGGCGTTCCTGCATTTATCGCCGACAAAAGGGAAACGTACCCGTTTCGTCCTATAGAAATTTATTATTAGTACGCGACACACAGATGTTTACCGACCTTCCCCTTATGTGGAAACGCAATGCAGTCGTGTAACGTCTGCTCATCGATTCAGAGGACAACACGGTTGCTCTATTATTAGCCCCTGCGTTAGAAATCACTGGAGCCGGGCGAATCGCTGTTTGCTTATCGTTGCGTTCTCCCTTCGGCTACCCGTCGATGGTAAAAATCGCGAAATCGGCTCGCGAACCGACAGGTTGCTCGGACAGGGCGTCCGTAATTTTCTCGCATCGATTTCGGTAAAACCGAGACAGTTGCAGCCAGCGCGTTATAACTAGTTGAGGCCTTGGGCAAAGTAGAATTTCGGGGAAAAACGTAGAATTTGGATCTTGGATCTTGGTTTGTGTTCGGGGCCCCGGGCATTTGCCCAAGTTGTCCATAGGGTAACGCGCCACTAGTTGCAGCGTTTGACGATGCATCCTCGCGATCGAGAAACATCGGTCCTTGTACGCGCTCTGGCTTCGAGCAACGTTGAAGGTCTTCTTGGTAAACAACACCGGAATATCGGAATTCGCGGTATTTTCTCGTTGTACGCGATTAGGATTGTCATCTATAGAATCGCGAACCCAGGACGAACGGCATAAGAACACCGGACTTTCCCGTCTGAAACCAGGACACTTTTTACTACTTTTTAAGTTAGATGTGATGCCGTAAAGAAAAGTTTCGGACGGGAAATTCGGGCAATCGGAATCGTTTTTTAATGAATTAGTGCACATTTCATATCGATATCTCTCATGGTTCAAGAGTGATAGTAAAATGTCACCATTCTTGACCCAGCCCACTGTGTGCGACCTTTTTGCTGTTAAGGATGATGGAAAAAATGCATTTGCGCACACCCCTGAAGGGGATAGTGTGGGGCTTAGGGGATCGGGTGGTCTGATCCCCCACTACACACTAAAAAAACCATCATCCAGGATTTATGCCCTTTCCTCCGACAACTGCATTTCTCCTGGCCGCTTGATGTGCGAGCTAAGTCCACGCCTGTTCTTGTCTATCAAGCCCACTGTGTGCGACCTAGGGTGGCTCTTATTTACTCTTGTCAAAATTTCTTTTAGAGCACCTCCCAGAGTTGTTCCAAATAATTCAAAAACTGTCTTTGCAAAGTTCGAGCTCGATCGGACAAGTTTTATTGATAAAAGATAACGAAACCACACTTCAATTTGCAAATTTCAGAAAAATTTTTGGATTTGGAACATTGATTTTCTTTCAAATAATTGCAAAATAAATGGCGAAGAAAACATTTTCTTCAAATGACGACATTTTTAGTAGATACTCTTATGTTTTCAGTATAAGCTCCTGAAAACTCATTGTCATCGGTTTGTTAGCTCTAGTCTTATAATTAGACTGCGGATCTTTATGCGTTTATGAAGAAATTGGTTGAGTGGAATATAAAGCAGTAAAAGATTTTTAAAATTCCAGAACGCTGTAATGTTGCTTTTAACGTAACAAAGACGTTAAGGGATTAAAACAATTTTTACGTTATATTCCTACTTCCCACGATCAATCCAAAACATTTTTATTTTGCAAGATCCGCAGTCTACTTATAATTTAATGAAAAACGGGTGACACTTACCTATAGGTCGCTAAAGAGATTACAATGTATTCAAATTTGAACAAAATCCGAAACTGTTCTCCAAAAAGTGTCCGAGTAACATTGAAAAACCCGGACCCTCAAAAAAAATCTCCCCGGATGTACTAAAAAGTAGGACAAATCCGGGGCAACCGGACTGATGGCAAACTTATAGGCGATCCAAGTCGGCCGGAGAAAATCGCTTGGGTCTATCCGACGGCTCTTTTCTCCTCTTCGTCTTCGGCTTCGGCGGCGATAAAGCGCGTTTAAAACGCCGAAAGGTGTTTACAGCCCTCCATGGTAAAATTAGAACGCGCATACTTCTCCTTTTTCCGGCCTGGCCGAGGAAACATAAAACGATTTACGGAGCGATCGCTGTTCGAACCGCGATATACGCGTGTATAAGTACATATTGATATTTTCGAACGGAAGAGGAGCGAGACGAAACGAGACGGCGCGCGGGCTGCGCGCAAACGAGCCACGAAAGAGGAGCAAGGGAATAACCCGAAAATTTTTAGCAATTTCCTGCTCGCTGGTCACTAAATCATCGGAAATAACGGCGGATACGAAACTCGAGGATGTACTAGATCATTCAGAAAGTTCGTAGCCTAACAATGAAATGACATGAAATAATGAGTCAAAATACATTTATTTTTCAGTATATTCTCCCTTAAGCTCAATACATTTCTTCCAGCGATTTTCTAATTCATTTACCCCATCTCTGAAATGATTTTCCTCGAGACCTCTAAAATACTCATCTACGGCTGCTACGACTTCTTCATTTGATAAAAAACGCCTGCCACGTAGGAATTTTGTGAGGTTTGAGAACAAATGGATGTCAGAGGGGGCCAGGTCTTGTGAATATGGTGGATGCTCCAACAATTCATAGCGTAACTCCTTCAATTTGGCTATTGCAAGAACACCTTTGTGAGCCGGTGCATTGTCCTGGTGAAAAATTACTTTTTTCTTCGCTAAGTCAGGTCTTTTCTCCCGAATTTGTGCATCCAGTTTATCCAAAAGGTTCGAGTAATTGTTATTGTTTTCCCGATTTGAAGGTAATCAATTAACAAAATTCCTTTTGCATCCCAAAAAACGGATGCCATGACTTTCTTTGTCGATTTTGATCACTTTGGCTGCTTTGGAGCTGAACAACCGGGCTCAGTCCACTCTGCGGTTTGTTGTCGCAATGCAGGATCATAGTGGTAAACCCAAGTCTAATTCATGGTTACAAATCGACGCACAAAGTCAGTTTTATTTTTTTGTAAACGATCCAAATGTTGTTGAGAACGTTTTTGTTCCGAATGCGGCACCCAACTTGTCAGTAGCTTTCTAAAACCTAATTCATTAGTTAAGATCTCATGAACTGATCCAGTTGAGATGCCTGTGGCCTCAGCCAAATCAACCACAGTTAATCGGCGATCTTCCAAAACCAAATCATGGACATGAATCAATCATTTCTGAAGTGGTTGCAGTTTTTGGACGTCCTGAACGTGGATCATCATTAATGTCTGTACGACCATGTTTAAATAGAGCAACCCACTTTTTTACCATTGCATACGAAGGAGCATTGTCCCCTAACACATTCACCATATCATCAAAAATTTCCTTTCCGCTTAAT
Organism: Lasioglossum marginatum; assembly: GCA_028455795.1. Classification (NCBI taxonomy): domain Eukaryota; kingdom Metazoa; phylum Arthropoda; class Insecta; order Hymenoptera; family Halictidae; genus Lasioglossum; species Lasioglossum marginatum. Next base: position 2,594,365 of record CM052268.1, read on the forward strand.
CCTCTTTTTATATAAATATTCAATGACTGCTCGATTTTTCATGTTTTCCATTTTTCTAATCAAAGCAAACACGTCTACTTTAATCAGCTGCCTGAAGCAAGCTATTTGACAGATCGATTTGGAATCGATGGTATGCTCACATCAAGGACGGATGTTTTCAACAACGATATGTTTTTGCTGCTGCCAAAACCATCTATGTGTCAGGCTACGAACTTTCTGAATGTCCTAGTGGAATCGCTGATAAACATTTACGCGAGCAAGCAAACTAGTTAAAGCCGCACGCCATTAAACGTCAGTTACCCGCCAAGCCAAACAAAACCGTCGACTCGATCCGTAATTCGCAGCCAAACAAGAGCTTCGAACAACCGAGGATATTTATTATTCCTCCGCGAAAACGAAAGCGTTCGCGCAAAGAATCGAAGCCGTTTCCTTTGTCACCTAAAAATAAATTGTTGCGCGACATAAAGCCGGTGCTCGATTATCGCGATTATTTCACGGGTGCCAATTACGTTTGGCAGGTTGCGCCAAGGTCGTCGCGCGGACGTTTCTGCGACACGCGACGAGCACCGATTTCGAAAGCACCGGCTGCGAGAACGGATAGGATCGAGAATCGATCAAAGATTGGGCCAGAACGGGATTCTAGCTAATAAAAAAAGAAACTTTTGACAATATTTCATTACTAGACAGCGGATCTTTATGCAAAACAAAAATTTTCTGTCTGAATTGCAACCAGAGTTGGGCAAAAATTTTATTTAAATAAAAATAAAGTGGGTTTAAAATCAACTTGGAAAAAACCCACTTTATTCAAAATTTTTATGTAATTAGAATTTTTGCCCAACTCTGATTGCAACAAACTGGAGTGAAATGGAAATTTATTTTCTTTCTTAATATGTTTAATAGGTTGAAAACAATATAACAGAATGTTTAAATTCTTCTAATGTTTTTACTGTTTTAAATTACACCTACTGATTTTTATTATAAATATCCGCTCTCTATTCATTACTTAATTTGCGGTTGGTATGGATACATATTGAAATTAGATGCCATTTAATTGCGAACTATTTTTTAAATAGCGGCATACACAGGGTGTTCCAAAAATGTTGTACCCCTTGGAAAGGGTGATTCCGGAGGTCATTTGAAACAAATTTCTGCAATTTTTCCTTCGTAAAAATCAACTGTAAATGTCCACAAACTAGTGTTTAAACAAACTTACAAAACCTGGATAAAACCGTCGAAATCATTCCACAGTGGGACGTTCTGGATCGAAAAAATCACGAACCTTTTTACCTGATTCATTATGAGTTCAAAAATATTTTATTCCAGGAATAATATTTGAATTCATTATGAACAATCCAGAATGCTTTTGATTACGTATGATTTTGTTCCTCCTAGATCAATTTTCTTAAAAATTCCTTTACATCAACAATCGAGTAGTAAACTGATGATTAGATAACGGATCTTTATGCAAAATAAACTTTTTTTTTTTTTAATTATATTTGGTCCCCTCGGGGTTTCAAATCCATTTACCACTCTCCCCTCTTTCCACTCTCACTATCGCCTAATTTCGGGTTAAAAGCGGGTTCTACAGTTTATTATTAAGGTGGGTTCCGAACCACCTTGGGGCACCACAGTTTAGATATCACATGAAAACCTTTTTCTAATGAAAAGTATTTTCAGAGGTGCCGGCGGGATTCGAACCCGGGACCACGGTGTTCGTAATCATGAGGCTTACCACTTGAGCCACTGCGCGCCCTGCAAAATAAAAAAAAATAAATAAAAATTTTCTACTTGATTTGCAACAAACCGGAGCGAAATGGAAAGTTATTTCCTTTTTTAATGCGTTTAATAGACTGAAAATAATACAACAGTATTTCTAAATTGTTCCAATGTTTTTATTGTTTCGGATGGCGCCTACTCATTTTCGTCATAAATCCATAAAAACGGCTGTTTATATACTGATAATACTTTATCTTTAAAAAATTACGTTCAACAAATTTTGATCGCAGTCAAAAGTACCATTAAAGATTGGAAACCTCTTCGCAACGACATTAGTTGACGCATCTAAGTAGCCGCATCTGACGCGAATGATTTTTTATTAACAAGAACAACGTTTTGGCCCATTGAGCGACGAAGAGTTGCTCATCAGCGTCGGATCGCTGGCATCCGCGGAGATGCGTATCGTATTGGATGCACGCGCGTATCTCGATCCGAGGTACATGTGCCAAAAAGCGCGCATAAACGTATCTGCCGACGTTGATGGGCAACCAAAGACCATTGAGTCGTTTCCGACGATACTATCAGCACCACGCCGGCCGAGATTGAGCCAGATCATCGAATTTCAAAAAGTTTCAAGATTGTCTGCCGAAAAGTGTCCTCGACAATCGGAGAAACGTGTTGTGATGCATCTATCTCTTGTCCCCACTCTACCTTCCCCTTCTACGACGCTATTCCCCACGCTTCCGCCGCGGCCCGGTCACGTGACGCGTTTCGTCACATTGTCACGTGACGCGTTTCGTCACATTGTCACGTGACGCGTTTCGTCACATTGTCACGTGACTAATCCGATACTAGCAGAGAGACATACGAGCCTGCACTTAAATAGAAATTTCCTTCGGGATTATTGTGTAAAAGATGATTTTTAAGCTTCCATTTGGTGCAGCACAATTATTGAAAAGGCTATTAATAGGCTACCGGTAGATAAAGTGTTAATAGAGGAGAAATCATATACAGGGTGATCATTTTATCTGAAGACATTGAAATATCTCGAGAACTATGCATCGGATCAAAACAAGTGGGTAATGAAAGTTGTTCGTCGCGAAGGGGGACATCCAATGATACCAATTTCGACCCCCCACCGCCACCCCCTGGGGATGGGAACCCCCATTTTTCATTGCAGATTTGGATTCTCCAGAAAAAAACACACAAATTTGACCTAGGAGTTTTTGCATTTTGGTTCACAGATGGCGCTGTAATGGACAAAAATCAAAATAGTTAAAAAATCGTTGAAAATTGGGGATGTCTCGAATAAAAGTAGACGTATTTGATATTTTTAAAAATGCTATTCAATACCACATGTCAAATTTGTGTATTTTTTTCTGGAGAATCCAAATCTGCAATGAAAAATGGGGGTTCCCATTTAAGTTTTATATCTTCCCCCACCCCCACCCCCAGGGGGTGACGGTGGGGGGTCGAGTTTGATGTCCCCCTTCGCGACGAACAACTTTCATTACCCACTTGTTTTGATCCGATGCATAGTTCTCGAGATATTTCAATGTCTTCAGATAAAATGACCACCCTGTATATACATATACAGTGTTTTCTCAATTCGAAGCATTTTAAATTATATCGCATGGACCTGGGCCGTTTCAAATTTTATGACAAATCTAGTTGCTAATTTTGAAAGTGGCTTAAGTCCATTCTTGGTAAGAAGACACATATTATTCACTTAATAATTGCCATTATTTTAATAGGAATTGTAAATTTAACTCTCTTAGATACACTTAAGGAGTGTGATACATTGGTAAAGTATACGTATATTTTTACTTTCATTGAAACGCAAACTCTTAAATATCTCAATTTAACCTTAAATGGACTTGGGCCACTTTCAAAAAATAAGCGACTCATATATATTGATATCTCCAATTTTAAAAATTGTCCAACAATGTTGAACGTCATCTACCCAATTTTGCTATAAATGCATAAAAATCCGCAGTCTAGTGATACATCACGGTTAGTGATCTCGCACGCCATCACTAGCCTGGATGTACGGCAGGAAGTTACAACGAATGGAGTGTGGATCGCAAAACGTGGTTAGGAGACCCCACGTTTAGCGAGCACACTCGGACCCGCTTGTTTACGTAAAGTACGCGCGATACAAGGAGGAGGCCGGTCGAAGCGTATTTACGATGCGAATGCACCTCTAATCGGCCTGCAAGCTAGGCAGCTCACCCTCTCGCCTATCTATAGAACCGTGTCGCTATTAATATGGACTCTATTATTAATAGAGACTACGGCGTTGTTGGGACAGTCGTGATTTCCTCGATGCGCGCGGTTCACTGTCTCTCTTCGGCCAAGTCGTTGGAATCTTAAACATAAACGATCGATCCGGTGCGATCAGAGATCCGACGAAGAGATAGCGCAGATAACACCAGCTTCAGAACGTTACCCTTACCTTGAAGAGCGGCCGAACTATCGTCGTTGGTTCCTCTCCAACCTGGCAAAGTTGTTGCCAGGAAAATAGATTCTAGTCTCTACGTTCTAGAACAAAAAGATAGGGAAGCTGTTCTTCGAGGTCGAGGCCTCCTCAGGGTCGCCTTCCCTAATTACTTAATTCGACGGATCCGTCGACACGAGGGAAACCGATCCCCGACGATGCATCTTCGTTACGATATTCGTCGCACAAAAGTCTTCTTCTCGAAAATGAAGAATCATCCATACCTTGTTCATCCTTCTCTTGTTCCAGGGCGGACTACTGGAAGTCACAGGGCAGAAAATTCTGCGATTTCTGCAAGTGCTGGATCGCCGACAACAAGCCCAGCATCGATTTCCACGAGGGCGGCAAAAAGCACAAAGAAAATGTCGGCAAGAGACTCAAAGAGATACACAAGAACAGCGCCAAGCAGGCGAAGCAAACCAGGAAGATGGAAGATGACATCAGAAAAATGGAGAACGTGAGTTTAGTTGATTAGTTCCGTTTGATTTGGTCGGATCCAACGGTTTCTTTTGATCCTAAGAGAATCCCTTTTCAACTTTTAGGCAGCCATGGCCGCGTACCTGAAGGACGTCGAGAATAATACCAGGGATATGACCGCGGACAGGATCATCGAAGAGAAGAGGAACAGAGGCGACACGAGAGACGTGAGTGGAATACTCGGAATAGCAATATGTACTTAGCAAGATAATAACATGGAGATCATCATTTCAGGCATCGAATGGAAATCGATCCGCGACGATCCGGGATACGGCGCTTGGATTCAAGAGCAAAACTCACCAGGTAGTCGCGGAACAGGTAGCTGGTAATTATACTGAAAACGGTACACCTCACCATTTTGATAACGTGGAAAAATGTAGTCAAGGCTATCATCTAAAAAACTACGGCCGAGCAGCGGTGACACGTGTAGGGAAAAGTTGTTCAGAATGATGACCTTGACAACTAGGGGTGGGCGCATACGCGGAAACTTCGGATACCCGAAGAGAAAGTCGGGTCGGGAACCCGAAAATCTATAGCGAGTTCGAGTACCCAAATATTATGTCGCGGGTCAGGTGGTTCCTCAATCTGATTTTATACGCATTCTTTCAGATCTTTACAAAATGTATCGGATATATATTGTTTTATAAAAATGCCAAGAAATTCGAGAAAAATTTGAGAAAAAAAAAGAAAAAAATGCCATTTTAAATTTCTAAATGCGGATTGAATACTCCTATCACGCCTAATTTTTTGTCATCGATAATAACAGCAATATTGTAATTACTATTCTATCCCATAATGATTTAAGAAAGAGTAAAAATCCGATTTCGGCTTTGGGTACCCGCCCGCCCCTATTGACAACATATTTCAAGGACATCCAAATCCGTGAGGTGTGTGTACCCATTTCTGTATAAATACCAGGTAGTTTACTCGTTTCGATCGGAAACGTTAACACCGGAACGTTTCCTGTCCAGCTTCCTCACGAGATCGACCCATGCGACCCGATCCTGTCGCGAAGCAGTAGGCAGTACCAGCAATCCAGAGTTCAACCGGGCCCAAGACCGGAGAACAAGGGCCAGGGTAAGAATAAAACGAACAAAGGAAAGGGCAAGGGTAAGAAGGCTCAAGAGGAGGACCGTTCCTCAAAACCGGTGCGCAGGTTGTGGTACGAGGCGCGCAGTCCGGAAGGGTACACGTACTATTGGCACATCGAAACGAACGGTGCGTTCTTCGACTCTCCTAGATTCGTTCGCGGACGCGTTCGTTATCCGAGTATTTCCATATTCACAGAGTCCGTATGGGACCCGCCCGAGGAAGGTTACATGACGTTCGCGGAGCAAGAGGAGGAAGCGAAAGAGCAAGCTCTTCAGGAGAAACTCCTGGAGCAGCTGGAAGAGGAAGAAGCGATTGCGAACAAGGACATTATCGAGGAGAAACGAGCGAATGCCGAGCGTGAGCGATTGAAGCAGCTGAGGAAAGCGAGGTCGGAGCACAATCGACTCGACGACACAACCGAAGCGGCGGAAACTGAGGAAACTGGGGAATCGGAAAAGACCGCGGAGGTCCGAGAGAAAACGGAGGAGCAAGAGCAGCGACCTTACAGAAGGGACTACAGCGAGTCGTACGAAAAGGCTCATCCTTACGGGCCCTGGAAAACGGTTAGGACCGTGTAAGTATTAGAGATCCCTATTTCACGTGTATATAAGGACGCATGGTACGTGAATCGTGTAGTAAGAATTTAAGGACCCATGTACACGCATCAGGCAACACCGTAAAGGAGCGGCATAAGCAGCGAAATCGAAATACAATTTAAAATCTTTACCCGAGATGACGCAATAAATTTAAAATTTGCTTGAAAAACTTCTTCATACAACAAATAACTTAGGAGTATTTTCAAAATAAAAATAGTATTCGCACAATCGAAGGTTACTTTAAAGAAAGAACATTTAAGGGACGGCATTTCGAAGACTTGCATCATACTGGAAAATCTACCGCACGGCCCTGTGTACACGGATCCGTGTTCATGGATCCTTAAATTCGTACTACATGGTTCACGCACCACGTGTACACGTGTATTTTAGTACACGTTCAAAACCGCGATTTCTAGTAAGTAGATCGGCGATCGACAACTTTGTTCGCTTCGCGTCGTGTGTCGCTATAAATCGTCCTCGCGTGTTTCAGGGAAACGAAGCCGGTGGACTTGCAGCTGCCTCGACTGCCCCAGAAGGTGGCCGCACCAGTGTCACTCTTCGAAAAGGCGGAACTCCCGCCGCCGCAGAGGACGTTCAAAGAGAAGACGATCACGCGGATCGACACGGGCGACAGCGACGGAGACTTCGAGCCGATCGCGTTCAAGAAACGGAAATTCGGAAACAAAAATGTACGAAAAAGATTAAATGATGACTGATATCCGCTTCGTTGCTGACCCCTTCAATCGTTCGTTCCATTTGAAACGCGACCGCGTTCCTGCCGCACGATATTGCGCAAGGGTATCTAACGTTCTCAAGAAGATTTTTATCGTCGCGATAATAATTCGCAAGTTTATATCACATTCCATCGTTGATCTTACATTATTATCTACATTTGTACAAATAAAAAATGTTGAAGGTCGAATCGTGTCCCTGCGAGTCGCATATCGAGGACGATGTCGACCGAATCGAGAGCGCGATCGGGCACGCAGATATGCAACGCGTTTCTAGAAATATGTACAACACGGAAAGTTTTCTTTGGTTTATCGTCGAACGGGACGTATGCGAAGCTTTGGCGAAGCGAACGAACCGGTTCGTCACACTTGTTCGGGCTTCGGCATGTTTTTCTGAACAACCTCCTTGGACGACACGTGTCGCGCGTCGTCGCGCGGCATTCTTCCGTTTAGCTTATCCAGAATCGCCTCGAGCGACAGTCCCTTCGTTTCCGGAATCAGCGCGAAAACGAACGCGAACAGAAACACGCAGATGGTGCCGAGCAGGAAGAAGCATCCGTACATGCCGAGCACCGCGACCATGTTCGGGAAGAATTTCACCACGAGGAACGCGGTGCTCCAGACGGTGACCAGGCCTATCGTGACGATCGGACCGGACACGTCTCGGCTAAGAATCTCCGCGGAGACGACATACGGGCCCGGGCCCATCCCTAAATTGTACATGATCACGTAGATGGACAACGCTACGACCGGGATCCAGTTGAAAGCGTCGACGTTGTACTGTAGCATTTGCATGTAGCAGAACAATCCGAGCGTGTAATGGCAGACGCACATTCCCGCACACGATATCAGGAGCAGTAGTCGCCTGCCTAGCCTCTCCATCAGCGAAGTGGACAACACCGAGCCAAACACTTGGATAGCGCCAACGATAATCGCCGATGTGTTGGGCGACAACGAGCTCCCGGATATCGCGAATATCGTTTCCGAATAGCTTATCTGCAAATGCAAACGAACAAGATATACTCCACGGTAAATTCCTTCTAGAATCAATCTCTCTCTCTCTACTCCCTCCCTTTACCATGGCAAATATTCCACAGAGTTGTTGACCTCCGAACAAACCCGCCGAGATCACCCATCCCTTGATCGTTGCTTTGTCCCGGAACAGGTCCGACACTCTGAAGGGCTTCTCCGAGGCATTCATCTCTTTCGTTTCCGACTGCAGACGCAGCATCTCGCGTTGCACCGTAAGTTCGTGACCCGCCCGGAACCACCTCGCAGACCTGGAAGATGCGAAAACTATTATAGCAACTAGATATTTTACAAATTATGCAGCAGAGAATAAACTAAACGGATCCGTAGATTACCTCGCGGCTTCGAGGAGCCGATGACGCCGCACGAGATACACCGGCGATTCCGGTACCAGGAGGAAGATGGTGAACGAGAGAAGAGGCACCACGAACCCGACGATGGAGAACACGCGGAACGACAGCATCGCGCCAAAGATGTACGTGAAGAGGATGCCGCTGTTCAAGATCAAGGACAATAAGCTGCCCAGCATGCCGCGTATCGCGTCGCAACAGATCTCCGATACGTAGCGCGGCACCAGGAACAAGGTCATCGCGCCGCTCACGCCCGCGAAGAACCGCGCCAGTAGAAGATGCCAGTGTTCAGTGGCGAACACGGTGACCAGCCAGGCAACCAGGCAGGGCACCATCGCCAAACATCCCGTCGCTTTGCGCCCATACCTCTCCGTTATCCTGCCAACCATAGGGGTGGTAAGCCCAGCCGCCAAACACAGGATCGCGGTCAACCAGGATGCGGTTTCGTCCGTCATCGGCCCGTTGCCCACCGGCGGGTGCTCGCTCTGCAGGATCGGCATCATCGGAGATTGCCAGCCGACTGATATTCCGTATGTCAGCGTTGCGACGTTCACTGAAATTCAATGTTCAGTCATCAGTTCCTCCGATACTTAGTAATACAGTGTTTTATCGATAAATGTCCCAAGTGTCTGGCCTATAATTGTCCCAGAACTGTCCCCACTACCGCGGTGTATACCCCGTAAGGGGCCCTGCTCTAGAGGCCTTGATCGCCGAAAAGTATAACATAATACAGGTTGGGTATATCAATGTGAGACCAGAAGACCAGCAAAATGATACCAGAACCCAAGAACAGAAGTGGATATGGGCCGCAGAATAAACCCCCGCTGAATACGGATAGCGGGCCAGCAGGGGACCATATCCTACGGCAGGCATGCACAGCCAGAGGAGCGGGAGCTCTAGACTCAGATCGTGAGCCGAGTCGGAGCTGGCTGGCACACGTAGAGTGGAGAGAACTGCAACAGTGTGCATGTGAACTTGTGCTACACTCACATGCTTAGTGGCAGTTAGTGGGATACCCTTCCATATGTCCGAGCTAGGTCTCGACTCCGAGAGCGACACGGAGCCGCTTGCCAGCTCGAGAGCCGCTCTGAGAGCTACGACCTGTGCATGCCTGACCTACGGCATCAGGGACCAGGAGGCCCCTGTGCTTTTAGTGGGTATGCCTTCATCTCTAGTTTTTCTCAGCCAAGGTGAGTCCCACACTACCCCCTCGATAATCATCAGGAGGAGGGGTGTGTGTAAAATGCATTTTCCCACCGCCCTTAAAACAAGAAAGAAAAATCATATCAAATATGATATAATTCCAATGATATTTACTTGTGTAATGAATGATGAAAGTTTCGGACGCAAGGAAGAATAGCATATTAGAAGGCCTTTGAACTGTGTCGACGCGCTGCGACTCTCCGCGACTCTTTCTTTCCCATACTCTGTCCTTGTTTGCGTCGAAAACTTTCATCGTTCATTACACAAGTAAATATCATTGGAATTGTATCATATTTGGTATAATTTTCATTAGAAAAATCCCATAGAAAAATGTGATTAAAAATAAAGAAGTTCTGTTATTGGATTAGTTATGTTTACACTTCTCGGCGACCGAGGCCCTCGAGCTTTGCTGTCCTTTCCTACGTTAAGCAAAAATCGAAGAATAGTATCCTCGACCGGTAATTGTCCCTGGCCGGACCCGTGTTTTGGACAATTATCGAGAGAACACTGTAGATGTTAAGTAAAATCCTTCTTATTGTTAACCCATCGAACGGAACAATGAAAAACAATGACCTCATCGACCATTCTTTTTTCACAGGCTGTCATAGATGCTGTTTCAAACGTTGATGACTCCTTGACTTACCCATCACCGCTACGAAGAGCTGCCGCGCTTTCCCCGGCTCGAAATCGGTTTTCTCCTGCGTCATATTCACACCCTACGAATCGGTGACAACGGTGCGCGGAAGGTGCAACCCCTTTTCATCGACCTTGAAACAACTAGTTCCCGCTCCCGTCTCTACTCGCGATCGATTCTCGTTTGACCGTCACCGATCGACGATGCCGCCTTCAATTTATACCGATCGGTATCCGCGCGCCCACCAAACCCGAACGAATCAAATCTATCCCTCTTATCTTCGGCATAAGTATGTATCACACATGTTGTACGAGTACTATTGTATGCTCAACAAACACGACCGACTGCGTTCCCTATCTGCGTCTTCGCCGCGAAATCTCGGTGCGCCTTTCTTGTCCTTTTTTACTTCTATTTTTATCATTTTCGCGATTTTAGCGATTTTCGCGGTAGTGGTAGTTGTAGTTTCCCTTGTGATAACGTACCGTGAATCTCGTTTGTATAGTTATTAGTAGACTACGGATCTTTATGCATTTATGACTTCTGAAAATGTTCGAACAGGGCTAGAATATAAAGTACGATAGAATTTAGTACAATTTTCATTTGCTTTGGATCTACAAAGGCTGTTACCATTAAAGATAGGATTTTATTTAATTCCGCTTTCTCAAAATTAGTAGACTGCGGGTTTTATGCGATTATGGGAAATATTAACACAAATGCAAAATTTATGTATTAATTATTAATTATTAATGCAAAACTGAACACACGTTAGACGAATCTAAGAACATTTTGAGATTATTTCCGACTTTTTAAGACGATTTAAAAAGAGTATACATTTTTATTTAACTTCGGTTTCTTATTATTGACTTGGACAATTTTTATTTTGCATGAAGCACCGCAGTCTAGTTAGTAGAGATTCTATTTCAAGTGTAATACTTCTCCAGTATTTAATAGTCACCAGTGAATCACTATATCCTTATTTTATTATATAGAGTATTATAGAGGATATATTACTACAGCCTTATTTTTATTATTATATAAAGAGGATACATTACTATATCCTTATTTTATTACTAGACTGCGGATCTTTATGCATTTATGGCTTATGAAAATGTTCAAAAAAAGGCTAGAACATAAAATTCGATAGAATTTTGTACAAGATTAATTTGTTATGGATCTACACAGGCTGTTCCCATTAAAAATAAGATTTTATTTAATTCTACCCTCTTAAAATTTGTCTACAAAAATTGGAAAGTGCACAAACATCCGCAGTCTAGTTATTACATAGAGGATATATTACTGTATCCTTATTTTATATGATTTTTAAAACATTGATATGAATGAGGATGTATTAATGCACGTGACTGCGTAATCACGTGAAATAATACACGCGTGTCCGTGTACATGTGCCCAAAATGACGGGTATTGTCACGCGACAAGTGTATTTTACTAAGAACCATGACCTCCAATAGTTAATGCATACAGAAGCACGCTTACCTCTGATTTACCATCGATCCATTTTATCGCTTCCCACCGATAAGACTAATTTACGACCTATCGGGGAGAATTGATCCGGCGTTCCCGAGCAAACGGTTGTCATCGGTTAATTTATGCGCGCGGCGTTTGCAAAAGCGCGCAGGAATTTTAAACTTAGCAAATTTCGTAGAAGGCTTGCTAATGCTGTGCCTACAATGGGGAACCTGCTCCGATAAAAGCCACTTCGCATTCGTCATTCGTAATCGATGCTTCCAAAGATTTCGTACGAAAATGTTCCATTGCTTTGCGGGAGAAACCGATCGGAAAGATTCGATCGTCGCGCGATCTTGATCTATATCTGTAAGTACACTATGTATATTTGTATACATATACATATGTATATGCGATCTACAATATATGTGCCTCTACAAGAGCGTACCGCGCACGCGGGTGCATCGACGCAGTCATACACATGTTCATGAGTACGTATTTGTACAGGGTGTATAAAAGGTAATGGTTATCCGTTCTATTGGGTTGGAACGAGAGTTCGTAGCGTTTGTAAATTAAAATTGAAAGCTAAAATTCAGATATTTGTGCATAGATTTATTCAATAACATATTTTCCATTCTGTTCTATTACTTTTTGCCATTTTCGAGGTAACTTCTCGTGTTCCCAGTAAGCGAACATGCTCGATTTTGGACAGCAGGCTGTGCCAGCAGAACAACATACTTCTGCGTCCGAATAAGTATCGCTTTATGCTGGCACGGTATGCCGGCACAAGCTGAGGGCAGAATGAAGGCAGCTCGGTCCTTCGTTTAAGAGGGCAGCACGATCGCACTAATATGGCGGACGTCGGATAATATCCCTTGTGTGGTTAACCTAAATCTATAGATTATTTAAAACCTTTCTATAGTTTGCAGAAATTCTCATTATAAGACTATAAATTAATATATTAGCGAGTATAGAATGGACGTTCAGAGAAATTTTATAATATATTTTAGAGGAACATTAACAACTTGTTGAAAGAAATACAGTAAATGTGTACCTGGGTACCCGGTTGACTACACAAGGGATATACATGACCGACATCCGCCATATTAGTGCGACCGTGCTGCCCTCTTAAACGAAGGACCGAGCTGCCTTCATTCTGCCCTCATCTTGTGCCGGCACACCGGGCCCGCATAAAGCGATACTTCTGCGTTCGAATAAGTATCGCTTTATGCTGGCACGGTGTGCCGGCACAAGCTGAGGGCAGAATGAAGGCAGCTCGGTCCTTCGTTTAAGAAGGCAGCACGGTCGCACTAATATGGCGGACGTCGGATAATATCCCTTGTGTAGTTAACCTAAATGTATAGATTATTTAAAACCTTTCTATATTGATCATGTTTGCAGAAATTCTCATTATAAGACTATAAATTAATATATTAGCGAGTATAGAATGGACGTTCAGAGAAATTTTATAATATATTTTAGAGGAACATTAACAAATTGTTGAAAGAAATACAGTAAATGTGTACCTGGGTACCCGGTTGACTACACAAGGGATATACATAACCGACATCCGCCATATTAATGCGACCGTGCTGCCCCCTTAAACGAAGGACCGAGCTGCCTTCATTCTGCCCTCATCTTGTGCCGGCACACCGGGCCCGCATAAAGCGATACTTCTGCGTCCGAATAAGTATCGCTTTATGCTGGCAAGGTGCGCTGTCCAAAATCGAGCAGATCCCGAGCATCCTCAGCTTCTGACAGCATAATGCTCGGCATCGTACGATTGCAGGCTGTGCTCGATGTCTGCTCGAGGCAGGCCCGGCTGACTGGGTTATTGAATAAACATATGAATAAATACCTTAATTTTATCTTCGATTCTTAATTAGAAAACGCTACGAACTTTCTTTCCAATCCAATATTTGTAAGAGGAACTTGCCGCAGAATTGTTTATAACAAAGAATTTATAACAAAGAATTGTTGTTGAATTTACTTTCTACATCAACACCTTCCACTCATCCAAAAGAGAAAAAGTTTGAAAGAAGCCATATGTCGCAATACAAATGTTATTGAGATATAAGCTGTTAAAGTTTTTGCAAAATTTGGTTGTGTTATACGTATAAAAGCCTACTACTACAGTCTACCCGACCGTGTATAGATGAGACAGAACATGCTCATGCGCGAGCCTCAAGCAAACGAAATTTAAAGGGATATTCGGATCATAAAATCGAAGTTGCAAAATGTGAAAGAATACCTTATATCCACATTGTTACACATAACAATATTAATCCTGCATTATAAAATACTAATTTCAAGTATAGGTACCTACAAATTTTTCAGAATCTTCTGTTCCTCCGTCCGATCCACAGGACACTGCCATTTGCGCGAATACGTCAAACACAAAACACCACACTTCTGCACAATCACTGGACACTACGCAGAGTTGGGCAAAAATTTTATTTAGATAAAAATTTCGAATAAAGCGGGTTTAAAACCCACTTGGAAAAAAACCAAACTTTAACCGAAATTTTTATTTAAATAAAATTTTTGTCCAACTCTGACGCTACGCAACACACTTTCCGAAATTGTGACAGCGAACGCGAAGAAGTCATTCGCACCACGATCAAAATAGTACTGCGGTTGTCACCTCTGTTTTTTAAGGGTGAATTTAGGTGGGGAAATATAGCGTTTGTTAATTGGACGGGGGTGTGTCGGAAGGATTTTAAATTGAGAAGTGCGGAAACTGATAGGAAACCTCCCTTTCCAATTTCTCCCCCCCTCCACCCACTGTACACCGTATTACTTTCATTTATTGCACGTGTGCAAAGACCTTCTTCGCAAGTTTTTTGAAATTTTTCTTGCCCCTCTACTACCATGATGACTCTAGTCAATACTAAACCCTCCTCTTTGACATAGAGTTACCCCCCTCATGTTTAAAGAGTAGAGATCGCTAGATCTAGGAATCTTTTATTCCACTCCCATGTTCAAATTTCAGGCTAGTTTAAAAAAAAGTTTAAAAAAAAAAAAATTGAGAAGTGGGGAAACTGTCAAAGAAATTCCTTTTGTTATTGTATTCGGTCGTAAATGACGTGATTTACGAGGGTAGTCCGCTCGCCGCTTCGGTGGGTCCGTCGCACGTGTTGGCCATCTGTTGAGGTCGGAGCGCGGTGGTTGTAAAACAATCGGCCGTTTTTTTTTGCCTGCTATAACGTCCTTTACAGGTATATTGCCTAATCCGCTTGAGGAACGGTGAGGTACAGTAACATTTGATAATGCAGGATTAATAATATTCTTATAACAATGGATATAAGGTATTCTTTCATATTTTGCAATTTTAAATTTATGACGATGACGTCGTACGGGCTTAGCGACGAATGTCCCTTTAAATTTCGTTTGTCTCGAGGCACGCACACGATTATGTTCGGTCTCATCGACACGGTCGGGTGGACTATAGTAGTGGCTTTTGTTTACATCAGGGAATTCCAACTTTTTTTTGTTTAAGGGCGGTGGGGAAATGCATGTTACGAACTTCAAATGACGGTCGGGTGGAGGGGTAGTATGGGGCTCACCTTGCCTGAGAAAAACGAAAGACGAAAGGATACCCACTAAAACTCCACCGCCCAGGCCTCCTGGTCTCCCTTTTCACTCCTTTCTTCAGATGCCGAATGCGCATCACCACTGACCCGCTATCCGCATAACTACTGGCGTGCAACGGCAACTCCTCCTCCATTCCTGTTCTTGCTAATTAATCAGGGAATTCCAACTTGTTCCTTTCCGAGAGCCACAAGGTCCCCATCATTAGTTTCTATTCAATCTACATTAAATTGTTAACGAATTTGCTAAAATGAAAGTTAGAAGGGTAAAACTGTAGTAGTTAAAGTTAAAATAGTTTATATTTTTACAAAATAAAAATAGTATTCGTACGTTTCGTGCAGCTTTTTTACCACGTTTTTATTAGCTCGCTTTCTTGTCTGTCTTTCTTTCTGTCTGTCGGTTTGTTTATATTTCTAAACCACGATCGAAGGTTATTTTTTAAAGAAAATTTCAAAGACTTGCATCGCACTGAGAAAATCAACCGCGCGGCCCTGGCTGTTGACGTAAAAAAAAAACTTCAACAACAATTTTCTTCGTTAAAAACAATTTTGCGGCAAGTTTCTCTTACAAATGTCCACCGATCCAGAGGTGTGGATTCACCCCTAGAACGGACGACCATTACTTTTCATACACCCTGTACAGGTCGTGGCGAGGCAGTGGCGGGACCTACCTCTCGGCAGATACCAACCAGACCAGGTATTTGATCTTGTAGAAACGTCCTTCGAACCCGATAGGCTTCGTTTGCGATTTGAGATTGACACCGTTTCTCGACGAATGTTGTCAAATCGTTGAAACGAATCTATGTCAAGTCAAGAGACGTTCGATTCCCTCTTTTCCGTCCAAAATGGTGCGACGCTATATCCTCGGCGCATCCTGTGTCGGTGGCGGCCATGTTGGCTCACGGTCTCGGCGATGTTGATCGCCCGGGGTGAACCAGGGTGAACCAAGTTGAAAATCATTTTGACATTTACCATTCATCATTCATCAGTCATCATTCACCATTCACCGTTGGCACCCAGGGTAACCATTATTTTCCATCGGATCGTGAACGTATATAAGCGCAAACTGAAATTCCATATCGAGATAAATATTTGTCATTAAATCCTGTTCGTACCCAGATTTTTTAATTACTCTTTCTGCCCGTTCGATCGAAGCGCAACGCGTAATCTGAGAAACATTGACAGCAATATTTACACGCCTTGGAAATAGTTTGACGTTTAGGCTATGTTCCCAGCGAACGCACCTGTAACCTGGAATTAATCGACGTATCTTTTTTTATCGCTTATCGTTCGGCCATCGACAAACAGACACGTTCGTCCTGCTGTCAGCTTCGTTGTAATCTCGCAGAAAAACATGGCATGGCATTGCAGCGGAACCACCAATCAAGAAATGGTTGCTAAACTGAAAGGTAAGGTCGACAATTATCCTTTCTATTACTTTCAAACCTCTCTCTGGTACAAGCAGAAAGCGTTGTTGCAGATGCAGGCATCCTGACTATTGGTAAAGCGGAAGCAGCTATGTTAGCCGTAGACAGGGCAAGGTATTACCACGAGTCGGAACCGTATCTGGATCGACCGAGGAGAATAGGATATAATGTAACCATTAGCGCTCCTCACATGGTAGGTGAACTGAGGAGAATTGTCTGACATCACTAGACTGCGGATCTTTATGCAAAATAAAAAATGTTCTGCATTGATTGTGGTAAGCAGAAATAAAGTAAACATTGATTTCATCGCTTAATGACTTTGTTAGATTAAAAACAACATTACGATATTCTTAAATTTTTCGAATCGTTTACTGTTTTATATTCCATCCAACTAATTTCTTCATAAATGCATAATACTCCGCAGTCTAGTCACCGCTCTTGACAAACGTCTGTAAAACATTAATCGTTTGTCGCAGCATGCACACGCATTGTGTATCCTTGCCGATCAATTGTTCGAAGGAGCCAAAGCCCTGGACATTGGCTCCGGATCTGGTTACTTGACGGCGTGCATGGGATTTATGGTGGGATCCAGTGGTCGTGTAATCGGCGTCGATCACATTCCAGAACTGATTGAAATCTCGACGAAAAATGTACAGGACGATTGCCCTCACTTCATCAAAGAAGGTCGCGTGAAATTCGTTGGTAAGAACCCAAGAATTCTAGACGCGTTGCAATGTTCTATGTATAGGCCGATAGATAATTTCGGGTAAAATAGAAAGACGCGATCTCTCTTTTACGATTAGATGTTACATTCAAGAGTTTAAAAATAACAGATACGCTCGAATGCTAAATATCCTAAATCACCCACGTGGAGTAGGTTGTGTACCTTGTCAGGAAGAATGAACCGGGACTCTGTTCAACAATTCTATGACTTTGCCGTGTGTAATGTAAAATGATAGACCGCAGTTTAACATCAGGTCATTGTGTAAATGCGCCTAGTGGGAGACGGTAGATTGGGACATACCGCCGATGGCCCGTACAACGCGATTCACGTTGGAGCAGCAGCGGATACGTTACCCCAAGAGGTTCGGCTAATACTACTCAAAACGTAATCCGAATCTACACGAAGAATATGCTTCTAATAATACGCGTTTCGTCTGTTCCAGCTGATAGACCAATTAGCTACTGGAGGACGTCTAATCTGTCCAGTAGTTAGCATAGAAGGATTCCAAAGGCTTCAAGATTTTCTGCAAGTGGATAAGAATGCCGATGGCACCACCTCGACGAAAAAACTAATGCATGTTTCCTATGTACCCCTCACCGATCGTGCCACTCAATTACAAAACGATTAACGCGCGATCGCCCAGCTCTAGAAATTGTTTAGCAAATTATCTGGGTCGTTTTCAACGATGGCAACGACCGATCAAATTCAAATGGAATCAGTTTCCCTCGCAGAGGATTCGATGTTACCACATTAGACATTTCTTACCGAGGTATGCATCAATAAAATATATTTTCCGTAAACTAAGCAATTTATTCGTCTTCCACCTTACATCTTCCATTTTTAATCAACGTCGTTCGACTTCGACCCGCCACACAGTGGGCCAGATCGACGCGCTGGCTGCTCATGAACTAAAAAATCAAAGTCCTCGTATTGGTTTTTAACGAATGTATAATGCTTTTTAAATATCCATTACAATCGAAAACGATGATATTACCATAAACGTTCAAAGATCAAACTTTTCGTAATGAGGCCCTGGGAAACCTACTGAACATTATGTACCCAATATTTTTTTTTGCATAGTATATATCTATGCTGCGAATGCGCCAGGAACTAAAAATTATGGTTCATTATTATAAAAGAAATACTTAGTGAACTAAAGAAAATCTAACATCTCTAACATCTCCTCTAAAAGATCCTGCAAAGTTGACGTCACCCCTCGACCAATCCCGGAAGTTATGATGAGCTAACTATTGAAGATGTTTACAAAGGAGATAGATTTCAGAATACATTATCTGGCTGCCCCTGCACGTACCTAATCCAAATCCAACCCCAAATTAGTAAGATGCCTCAAATACTATGTTTCGAATTCATTTTTTTTTTTATTTTTTATTTTTAGTATTTAAAGTGCAGGGAGGTTGAATGCTTTATGCACTAATTTCAGGAGCCATTCCAACCCCTGAAAAGTGTGGGACTTCCGAATGGTGTGTATGCGCCCGGTTTACCCACTAAAACTCCTCCCTACACTAGCACCTCCGGTAACTGATAGGTACCCATCACCTATGCTCCATCAGCTTCTTATCAGCATAAGCTTCATGCGCTGCATATTAAAATAAAAATACAATGAGCCTTTCCCACATGTAACACAGTCAGATATTCCCATATTTTCACTTACCTAGCTGAAAAATGAATTTTTCATTGTTAGGGATAGAATGCATCGCTTCACCAATTGGATGCCTGTAAAAGTTGTACAAACGTGTTAAATATATCTATAATTTTATTTAAAATGTGTGGTCGCAGTCTACTATTCTCAAATTTTAATTTACTTCAATTAAAAACGTATTGCATTCGTATAGCTTCCATGAGCGATGTCATCAGATCGATAGTATTGTGGCGGCAAAATCGCCTCCACAAATACTCACACAACCGATAGGCAAAATCATCGCTACTGTAGTGACAATTTTCCTGCATCCATTGTTTCGCAGGACGCCAAATTGGCTCGATACATAATGTGCGTTCACCATCGCTTGCTGTAATTGAATTTCAATTTAATTAATGTTTGCATGAAAGTATAATCGAATAACTTGCTAAACAGTTATTTACTTCAGCGATCCCTCAACAATTTCAAATCAACTCGAATGTAAAATCAAATCTAACTCCAACCAATGCAAAAATTCTTGAAGTAAATCGCTGTAGTAAACAACAGTACTTTAAATTTAGCAGTATTATTACTTACCAACGAACTCTGTGCTATGATTCACTGTTACGTGAATGTAGCCTTCAACAGTGAGACCTGGGTAACTGCGAAAGCAATCCGTATGGATCTCACTGCCTACGACTACATTCTCCTTAATTGCACTAATCAAGGTTTCGGCTGTTCGGTTTTGCATTACCACCATTCGACAGTCCCCCGTCTCGACATCGACTATTCCCAAGAGCCACTGGCCTTCAACTTGATGGCCACGATTATAATTCCTTTTTCCAAATCTGGTTTCATCAATCTGTAAAGTAATATGAAAAAATATTTGTAAATGTGACTTGCAGTTCTTAATTGCCTAATTGTATGCATTACCTAAGAAACCTAATACAGTGTTTTATCGATAAATGTCTAGAGTGTCTGGCCTGTAATTGTCCCAGAACTATTTGAACAGGCCTCGGTCGCACAGTGTTGCGATCAATGCTAATTAGCTGGACAAAACTCATAACGTAATTCCATAAAAAATAGATGCTGGTCATATGAAGTAACGTCTCGACAGTGTAGACAATAAGAATATTAACATTTCTCTGTCGGTGAAACTCCCAAAGTCTTTTTCGTCGACAGAACTGTGTAAGCACTTTTGAATTCATATTTTCCTACATTTTGTAAGGATAGATAAACCATAGAAGCTCTTATATCTAATCAGTTATGTTTATACTTCTCTGCGACCGAGACCCTCGATCGCTATTCTTTTCTACCATCGGCATAAGTCAAAGAATAGTATAATTTATAGTATAATATAGTTTTAATTTACTGAGGTGGTGGGGAAAAATGCATTTAAGCACTAGCTCCCCCTCTAAAGATGACAATCGAGGGGGAAGTGTGGTACTTGCTTGCGCACTACCCACTAAAAAACCTCACCGCGCAGGGGACTTGCAACCCTGTCTCCTCCTTTCACCCAGCGGAAATAGCCGTAGGGTCCCGCTATTCGCATTATCGCCTACGACTATTCTGACGCATCATCGCCAGGGCATTCCTTCACTACGGATTTACTCATTTCCGATAAAGAATAGTATCCCTGGCCTGACCCATGATAAAACGAATAAAATCGATAAAACACTGTACAAACTAATACAATATTCTGTACCTGAACTACAATCGGATCTCCAGATGCCGAAATCCCCCCTAATTTCGGCTTACCCACTTGGATCTGGGTAAACTGGTCTACAATTATCTCACGGCAGAAACGGTACCATGCTGCGACAGTAGCCGACGAGACATGCACATCTTTTTCACATGTGAAATCCTGCATCTCGTGCACGGCATCGGAATCCGATAGATTCCGTGTGAAGCAATACAATAATCTGAAAAAATTAACAATTTATTAAATCGTATAAATGTGTCGATGAGTATAAAACTTACCGTATGGACTTGTAGATAGGCAAACGAATCTCCTCAAAAAGTGAATCTACCGTTCCAGAGTATTGCCGGCACTTTCCGCGACCGACAGAACAACGGTACCGGCCGTTCTCGTGCATTGTACGACTCATGAAAAACTTCATCTCCACATGATGCAATCTACACTTCTTGGAGGACCGCAACAGCCCGTGTTCACGACCGAACGCAAATGCGGTTTCGTTTGTTAAAGGCAAATTAGAAAAATTGAATCGCAATGAACTCATCGTGGCTATGCCACCGGCGAGATACTAAATATCCACTACTATTTATCGAACAGCAGACAGGAAATGAGAATGCACTAGCATGCACGTCCAAAACAGTAACGTATCTATATTACGATGAAAAGGTAGTGGAGTCCGGGCCAGGTATATGTTTTATCTGTATGTGAAATAAATGATTTTTTGATTTTAGATTAATTGTTTTGTGTCGCCTTTCTTTTATTTCCCATTCCATAGCTAAGGTAAATTCCAAACTGAATATAATTTTTAAAGGTACTAAAGGAATTGTAAATATAGTATCTTATACATTTTCTAATTTGTTGGAAGTAGAGCTAAAATGTTGTTCGATCTTTTTTGTTTAAATAAAATTAGTTATTCCGTATGTCTACTTCTGTAATCGTTCCTTTTATTTGACCTTATTAAATAATTATTTTTTGCAATTTTTTTAATTCAGGATATTTCCTTCATTTCATGATAGAGAGAGAGAGAGACTGAACTTGGAATAAAATATTTAGATACAAATTATTGTTTGATACGAAAGGGGATATAATATGGGTGCTGCAAATCAAACAGTATAAACTTTTCGTTCTGATCAAGGCGAAAGATGATGTAGGTTTTAAAAAAAAGAATCACAGTTAAAGTTAAGATTGCAAAGTACAGAATAAAATATTAATGTAACCACAAATAACTTATCTTTTAGGCAGTTGCGTGTTTATCAGTGTTACCACAAAAAAACCTTTTTTTTCTGCACAGAGGTTGGTAACACTGATAGGGACAAAAACCTTATTAGATTTTGGGTCGAAACATGGGTTTGCGGAAATCGGTTTTTTGTCCTCATTTGAGTCTATTTTGAGCTGCACAAAGGTTCATTCTAAAGAGGAAGGTTAAATACAGTGCGTTCTGGTCATGATTTAACGAGATTATGTTTATATCTAATAATATGAGTGTCCAAAGTGGGGCAAAAAATCGAGAGAACACCCGCAGATTCCAATGTATTTTTCTGTCTCTAAAAGACTTTTTTGACTGATATCATGACCAGAGCGCGCTGCGCTGAATCTTCCTCTATCAAATGCACCTTTGTGCAGCTCAAAATATGCTCGTATAAGGACAAAAACCCGATTCCCGTGATTGCATTCACATAGCAGAGTTTCCCCATATATACCCAAAAATCTTAAAAGTCACGTGACTGCAATTCCAACAAGAATTGAATATGGAAATAGCAAGCAACTCCATCTGGTGTTCATCAGGCAGTTGCGTGTCTATCAGTGTTACCAAACCTTTTTTCTGCACAGAGGTTGGTAACACTGATAAATACCCAAAAATCAGAAAAGTCACGTGGGTAAAGTCACTTTCGGTGCTCTCATTTCCTCTCTGTACCATCTGTACATACGTGCACTACCTACTTACCTACATACGTACGTACATTTTGTACCATTCCGAGCAGTTTATCACAGATAGCGCTACTCTATTAGCCTAGGTCTGCTAGGCCCAGGTAAGTTTAGTCAGGTTTAGCGTATCTGAACTGTCTGCGATACTGAGAATGCTACCGAAACTAGAATCGTATCGAGAATCGTCAAAATAATAAAGACACATTCGATACACAACAAGTTACGAAAGCTGTACGACCAGCGGTTAACAACCGTTAACAATAAAGGAAGATATAATTCATACGCACACGGCATAAGGGTGATTTAAATGGCAGGCGACGCGCGCATCTCTGCGAATATGGATAGCGGAGAACACAAGCGTAACCGTAGGAACCAGAAACGAAAATGAAGGTAGAAACCGTCAGAAATTCAATTAGCCAGTCGGGCGAAGCTCGTCGGACGATCGTAACGATGGAATTACAATTAATATCCTATTTGGAAATTCGTGAAGAAAGAGGTCGTGTCGAGCATTTTTCATAACCGGCTGGTATAGCGTCGTCACTTCAGGAATAGGAGCGAATAAGAGGGAGATGTTGCAATAAACAGCCGGGTGCTGACTGCTGACATGCGTCGCGCACGTAGAAAACCTAACCTCTTCCACGATAAGCTCGCGACGCGTTCGCAAATTGTGCCGGTGCGGAAAAATCGAACGTTTTGTTTGTCGGAAGTGTATCTCTACACGCTGGTCGGTTCTAACGATCCCGTACAGAGCCGTACACGTTCGAGCTAGAAGAAGTAGGGTGCGTCGCGGTGAGAAGTAGCTATCGAATTGGAAGCCAAAGGCGCCGTCGAATCGATAAATATAGGAGAAGGCGTTCTAAACAGGAATCGTCGCACGACAATCGAATAAAAACAGGCTGAGAACGATGGCCAGGAGCGTCGGAATCGGGCGCCGCCGAGCGGAAGTAATTCGGCTCGATGGAGATAATACTTGGAGGAAACGTTCTCCTCCGCACGTGACGCTGTATCGCTTCTTCCCGAACTTAAAGCTATGAACTTGGCGACAGGTTCACCCGGGAGCAGCAACGACAGCGATAAGAATCGCTGGTCTTACATAAATATACAGTCGGACGCGGTTCGACACAGCCGCGGAGGACGCGCATCTTATTTTTAGCGCGCGACATCGTCTTTCCAAGATGACGCTTGACCCGAGTTACGTAATCCCTTGTCAAGATCGGAAATCTGTCCAGTCATGGGGATCGTGGAAAACTCGGAATCGCGTCTGATCGAGAAAGCGGCGGATACGCGCGATAAGTTCGCGCACGAACGCTATCGCGACACCGGACAAGGCGAGCCGGTGGAACGGTGTAACAGTGAAAAAACGGTGAAAAAGGACAAAGAGGATCGATCGGCGCGGCGATCGGTTGAGTTTTCGCGCTGGCTCGAGCAACATCGAACACACACCTAGCTACCCATATGTAAGTACATATGTACCTACGAGGAAATCATCCGTACCTACGGCGAAGACACGTGCTGGTTTCCGGCCGGTTTAGGCTTCGTCGAGAGTTACGATTCTTTCACAAAGTCGATGGAGAATTGGAAATAAAGAAGTCAACACGAACACGAGTATAATTAGTACCATAGAAGCGAGCAGGAAGACGCACATGAAGTGGCGCAACGGTATACCGTAAACCGCAACGACGATTACGAACACGGCCGTTCGAGGAAAAGATTCCAAGATAATCGAGCCAGACTATAGCTGCGACCGGCATTCTCCGTGAACCGTACGTATGCAAAGACCACCAGGGAAATACCGATGTATCGGATCAGAGTGTCCGTATCCGTGGCCGTAGCCGTCGGGGTCGGGTTCGGGAACCGAGTGGTGAAAGGCACGCAACCGGTTTTTTAGCGGGTGGCGGATTACGCAAAAGGGAACAAAAGAATAGAAGGCAGGCTGACTCGAAACCCGACCTTCGGTTGCGTATACTTGGACTTGCGGCGACGAGTTGTTCATCAATTTTATAGGTTGCTCGATCGATTTTAGGGTTAATAGGAAAAGGAGGGCAGTCTCTTGGAATCCGTAACGTCCGTAGCCCGAGCCCGTAGCGTAACGTGCCGTCGGGTGAACGGTGATCGATACCGATACCGATTTTTCGGCAGGCTTGATCCGCGAGGAGGTCGTCGATTGCATGCTTAGCGATCGCAGGAACTAACAGAAGTATGTCGCAGCGGTGTTTCGCGACCTTCCATGGTACGAATGTTCTCCCGCGGATCAGTGACGCACGCGTTCGCGTTACATCGCATTCCGTTTGCTGTACAGTAGGACGCCGGCCGTTCGCGCGCGTGGATCCTCCACAGTCTACACTCGGCATAGAGCGAGGCGCCACTAGGACTCGGACTTGGCTTTCGGCTACCTTTCTCGCCCACGAGGTAAACACGGCCGGGTTTCCCCGATCAACCGCGTTCATCCACATACGAATTTCCACTGGGTTCCTAAATATTTGGCCTACCGGTTTGGGTGACGCCTGCCGGTGTTTACCAGAGTATAGGACGCGACGTCCAACGTCCAACGTCCAACCAGTGTTGAACTGCCGTCCGCGTTGCTTTTCTTGCGGAAGGATCTACCAAAGTCATCGTCATCCGTCGCGTGTTTACATTGGTTTACATCCACTGGTGCGATCACGAGCTCCTCAGGGTCGCGTTGTTTCCTCTTTCTTCGATTCTGAACACTCCACCTCGATTGTCCAATCGTGCAATCATTTCCGTGAATGCCAACAATGCCAAAGTTGACGCGTCATGCCTTATCGTGTTCATAAGACGCTGCATTATAGATCCTCCACTGATCGAAGCCAACCGCTGTAATTGCGAATAGCGCTCTGGCTGAATTTTTAATTAAACGCGACGACGGCTGGCGACCGACGACCGGCGGCGTCCCGTTAATTGTTAATCATCGTGCTCGAAGTCAACTGGAAGTCGTCCACGTTTACGCTGGAACATAATAGTCGGCATAATTTACTGGATTATCGTGGATATGGATACGGGTAAGACGAGACTCGGACGTGTCACGATAAGTTGCATGTGTTTGCGGAAAAAATCGTTTGGCACGCGGCACTTATCGGGCTGTCCTTTACTTATAATTGCAGTCTCTTGCGTAATAGAGCGGTAGTATCTCGAGAAATGACTTTCCGCGATTCAGGATTAATTCGCGCGAACGGCAGCGTTCTGCAACCGGCGCGGCGCCGCGCCGCACAGTGTTCCAAAACGCCGAAAAGCTGGCCCTATAACCATTTTTCGAAGTAAAGAATATTGATGATGTGAGTGGTGGTATCGTTAGGTAATAGTTCAAACTACAAGGAACTATAAAGATTAGCTTGAAAAATTAATGTTGACATCGCTAAATTATGCCTTTAGTTCAGTTTTCCTTCATTCAACTATTGTGAACTGTTATGCTTATTTCTTCGTATTGTGTTAAATCTGTTGTAAATCTAGATTTGTGTAAATCTAAGTACTTTAGAGAATAATTTTGTAATTGAAAATTGTTCCTTGACGACTAAATAATGAAATTGTAATAGTAGAAATACTTTCGTGATCATGGATGAGCAGATATAGAGTTTAACATATACGGTTTCATAAAGAAAAATTATGTTGTCCGTCATCTATATAAATAAAAATTAAATGCTGTTCGTTGGTAAGCGCATCACTTGAGAACGGCTGGACCGATTTGGCAAATTTAAAAAGAAAATGTTCGTAATAGTCCGAACAAGGTTGGGGAAAGAAAAATTGAAAAAGTTGCCCGGGAGAATGGAAAATTCGGGAAAGAATGAAAGTGCTTTTTTCTATGGGATTTTTGTATGAACTCAAGACCATAACTCACGATTCGAACGATGGATATACGTAATTCTTTTTTTGTTTTGTTCGTTACGGTCCTGGAAAAGTTTTCAGGAAAAAAAATTCGAGACAATTACAAAGGGAAGTCGGAAAATTTGGACAAACTGCAAAAATCATAATTTTCAAGAACAAGTACAACCCGCCCGGAGGGCCTGGTTGCCACGAGCAGCTAGTCTTAAATAAAACAAAAAAAAAACACCGAAAAACATGCAAGTTTTGCATGGACAGTATACGTGGGTATGTCTACAACAATGTCCCGAAAGCCAAATTTCCGCAAAATTCCGCCAAAAAAAGATATTCATGTTTTAGATTTTCTATGCAAGACAGCAAAATACCAACACGATTATGTGCTTGCGATCGGATCTAACTCATGCATATGTTCCATAAACGATACTACTCCTAGAGTCTAATTTTTATATATTTAACAAGATATAATAATAATAATAATAATTTAGTGAA
Source organism: Lasioglossum marginatum (assembly GCA_028455795.1). NCBI lineage: Eukaryota > Metazoa > Arthropoda > Insecta > Hymenoptera > Halictidae > Lasioglossum > Lasioglossum marginatum. The sequence continues at coordinate 2,621,479 of CM052268.1, forward strand.
TTAATTTTTTGATAAAAATTGAAAAATCGGTGTCGATATATGAATATTTTTAAATTGAGCTGATGATGATCGAACTTGTATTAATTAATTATATTGAAAATTATATTAATTTTTAACGTTTTTACTAAAACCGCTATATTATTCAGTGCATCCTATATGGAGATATCTACAGTCGCTGATCACGAGTTTCAAATCAATCTGTGTTACTCAACGTTGAGTCGTTCGAAAGTTTCGAATCGAAACGTCTCAAATGTTTATTATGGAATACCAATTTAAATAAAAAGTTTCGTGTTATACAGGACCAACGTCAAGTATTTATCATTTGTGTTACTATTCTTATATTTGTGCACCTCTTTGTTTTGTACACCTTACTATTATAAGGATATAAACTTTTTGTTATGTATGAACATTTGTTTAAAACATTGATGTTTCACTTTGATGTTTAAACAAATATTCATAGATAGATAAACATTTGTATCCGTATATATATATATAAAATACCAATTTTTTAATAAATATTTAATTTTTTCTTAACGAACGGTTAATTAAAATGTAAATCTAACATTAAGTTCGTGATCGGCGACCCAAAAACCTCAGTGCACAGTATTTTTAGAAAGGTTCTTAGTGTTCTTCTAGTGTTTTTAATGCTTGGCCAGCTTTTTGGCGTTTTGGAATACGCCGTGTCGCGTCTTGCTCACGCTTCGACAAGGATCAACGAATCGATCGCGTTGATACGCAATCAAGATCGACGTAGTTGATCGCCGGCCGGCTCACGCTCATTACTTGCAAAACTGTTTTAGCGCGCTGCAAATATCGATCGCCTCCCGACGGTGGGAACACCGTTTTATTGCCTTTCAATTTGTACATGGTCACTTTCATTTGTGCCCATAACTATGAAAATGGTCTAAGTCGAAATTTAACCCTTTGCACTTGGAGCTATTTTAACTGGGAAATTAAACATTCCTTCCGATCTAGAATATTTCCATTCCCTATGATTTTTTTTATTATTATTATATTTATTATAAACGGACCGAGGGTCCTTTTACACAAATGTTTACAATAGACTTAACGTAAATTAACTAAGAAGGGACATGCACAAAAACAAATAAATAAATTCGCAATTTTGTCATCGCTTGTTGCCACATTTTCTTTGTAAAACATGTTGCATAATAGGCCAGACGCTTTTCGCTTAGCATTAACAAAATATTTTAAAGACCCTATGAGCCTGTTTCTTTTTACGAACTAATCCAATTAAGGTATGTGAAAACCATTTAGGAAAAGTCGAACGGTTATAGTACATTTTCGAAATTTTATGGACATGAAATTGGTATAATACCTCGTACGATACCTAAATGTTTAGTAATTGATTAGATACCGATATATTAAATAATGTAAACAATATTTTGAATAATATAATGTAAACAATATTTGAATTTTTAGTTGTGCCTCAGAGGGGACAACCGAGTGCAAAGGGTTAAAAAATCAGTTTATATGTAATTATTTATAATTCAATGTAATTCTTACGTTATTGTCAAAAATGAACTGTTAGATAGTGCTTGTTATTTCAACATTAGCTGGTAAAATATACAACCTCCTCCTCTTCGGTTCTTTTCTAATGTTTAATTTTATGATTATCGCGAACACCTTGTATAAAATAGATACGGGAATTAATTTGGGAATTAGTTTGCTAAAGAAGAAGTTTTGATGTTCTGGCAATAAACGACTTCTTTTGGGATAACTATATTTTTAACTGTTGAAGAAAACTTTCCGGAGCAACTGCTGTTTCTGACATGTTTAAATATTTTCTCGCCGGTTGCAAAATTCTCAGATGTTTAACTTTCTAGTAACTCAAATGTCTGCTTAAAGATTCGGCAACACCGTTCAATACCATTATTATTTAGTTTGTAATTATTTACAATTTTACGATCAATTTTACGTTAAAATTTCCATGTTCTTTGAGTCTTATACTAAGCCTTAAAAAGGTAGAATGCGATAGCTGGTTTCGATCGGGATACTTAGCCTCTGGTACAAGATCTTATAGCTCTTATAGAATTTTTTCACACGCACCATATCGTATTTTTCACTGTCACTGAACATCGTAATAATAAATATAGCACCTCCCTCAATAGGAGTTTAACTTTCATGCTGATGATCTCTTACATCTAACGGGCAATATGTTTACAAAGATGGCCTGCCGTCGCAAACAAACTCATTTTACGAATCACATTGACTGATTGTGAGCGTATCTCCTAATAGAAGATTATTCATTTGAAAATATCGTCAGTAATTGTTCATTTTAAGTCCCACTTTGTATAATACCTTTTTACGCATAATTTATCCGAATTTGAGAAAAAATATTAGATATTCCGTTTAAAGCTGAAGGTGACCCTCATATCTCGATAAAAAAGCAAAGTAATAAATAATAAATTAAAGTACTGTATGTCCGCCTGGAAACCATGCAATTTTTGTTCGGAACAGTTTTTATCGTGTTCAATAAATGATAGTCAGAATGAAAAGATAACATAGAAATGTAGATATTAAAATTGCTAGCTTGATTTTTCTCGAAAATGGGCTTAGGCTACTTTCAAATAAACGGCTCATACATATTATACATATACATATATGTATATACATATTTATATATAAACATAATTATACAATTATGTTATAAAAATATATACACTAGCGTTCAAAAGTATGTGGACACTTATCGTTGAAAGTGTACTATTTGATTGTTGCTAGACGATATTTATTGTTCACAGAGCTGGGTAAAATAGAATATGAAATAGTAAATAGTTAAAGTATGCGTACCACTGAAAATGTTTAGAAACGTATTTTAAGGAAGGCTTGTGTAACTTCAGCGAAAAAGTGATTTTTAAAAATTTTTTTTAGAACAACTACAATTGATTATATGGAACTAGGCCTTTTCTAGATGTAAACAGATAGTCTTGAAGTACAAGTGTTCCTGTTTTAGTGTTCAACAAAAATATTGTTTAGAAAAATATGAATAAAAAATCAAGTATACAGGGTGCGGCCGAATAACATGTACTAGCGGTCACGAGATGGTTCCTTGTGAAAAAATAAGAACAAAATATGGAATAAAATTTTTTCATTTAAAGCTTAGTTTTCGAGAAAATCGAGTTTGAAATCGAGCATCGTATAACGCGTATCGTGTTTATAAACAATGTCTACCCAGCATTTAAAAGTTACGGAGTTCGAGAAAAGATACACAGACGACTTTTAACGAACAACATTTTATTTTATCAATGACAAAATTTACGAGCTTAGCCGTAACAGCATACGTACGAATAGGATTTTCAAACTCGATTTTCTCGAAAACTAAGCTTTAAATTTTAAAAAAATTTTATTCCATATTTTGTTCTTATTTTTTCATAAGGAACCACCTCGTGTCCGCTAGTACATGTTATTCGGCCGCACCCTATATATTTTAGGTCCAATCCCTAGAGAAATGTGTGATTATGCAGTAAATAATAATTTTTGTTATAAATGCATAAAATTCGCGATCTACTAATAAATTATTGCTCAGATAAATTCTCCAATACTGTATAAAGCAGATCGCATGGAATTTGATTAAATCCCTTGAAGATTCTTTTTCTTCCAGGAGGAGAATTTAACAAGTGTCCACATACAATACTTTTGAGCGGTAGTGTATACAGGATGTGGCCGGACGGGTGGTACAAAAAAGGGCAGGGGATGATTCTAAATTTAAAAAAATAAAGTCGAAAGAAAGGAATAACATTTTCGAGAAGATAAACTTTAAAGATCTGTTGGGTTCGCGTGCTTTAGTATACGCAGGAAGTAGAATCGGTTGGTCATGTTCAGACGCGTCAGACGATTCCTATCAATAACACGTATATTTGCTGCATTTCCAAAATCGATTTTCTCGAAAACGAGGTGTCAAACGAAAAAATGTTATTCCTTCTTTTCAACTTATGTTTATATGTAGAATCATTCCTTGCCTCGTTGTACCACTCATCCGACCACACCCTGTACATATAACATAAATATCCAATAAATAATTTATACAATAATTTTATATATATCATAATGATACATATATATAATTATCGTATAAATTATTGTTATTCTAAAATAATAATATATATCTATTGGACTGGCAAGAAAGTAATTTCGGTATTTTAAGATGAAATAGAGCCGAAGTTTTTTTATTCAAGCCATGAACTTTAACGAATACGATATTTTGCTTTCTGTTCGACGATCTTTTGCCAAAAAGAATAAATAAGAAAATATCTTATTGAATCTTGAGGAAATTCGGTTTTACTTTACCTTTAAATACCGAAATTACTTTCTTGCGAACCCAATATACAGGGTGTCTCAGCTGGAGGAGGCCACCTAAATATCTCCTTTATTTTTCATGGCACGAAAAATATTTATGGCATAATTTAAATGGTATCGAAGGAGGAATATCATAGAAGAACAATTTTATATGGTTTTTTCAAGTTCATCGTTATTTTTTATCGGGAAAACTTATTATTTTTTTATTCCATCTCGTAGTGGCTGAAAAAAGTACATTTGAATATCCTTAAGTCATTACCTTGAGTATCAAAAAATGTGATAAAATTGTAGGATAATATTAGGATTACATTTGAACTGACTGTTCAAAATTGTTCTTCCATGATATTCCTCCTTCGATACCATTCAAATTATGCCATAAATGTTTTTCATGCCATTAAAAATAAAGAAGATATCTAGATGTCCTCCTTCAGCCGAGTCATCCTGCATAAAAATGTGAGATGCAGCACGCACAGCTCGGAAAACAAAGTACAATCACAAAAGGAAATCGACGACATAAATTAATGTCAATGTTCTAAAAATTATACAAATTAAAATGAGGATGCAAATATTGCGTGTGTACGCGTGTACGTAAACGCGCTAAAAAGTACGTGTATGTAAATACACTTGAAAACTAGTATTTACTATCTCTAGTAAATACATACACATCGCTGAAGCCACGCCTTCGGCACGTTCCTAACGAGTGCCGATCGTTTGTTACAGTTTGCGGAATCGGAAGAACGATGCAGTGTTGCGATGACGAGGAAAACGACGTCGTTTACAAGGATATGGTAATTATAGGTACGCGGCGACGTTCGAACGAGACCGTGTCGGCGAATCGGTTGACTGACGCGTCGCTTGTTTTTTCCGGGTCCGCAGGAAATGGGCCGAGCGGAATTTGTCTTTCTTACATGCTCGCCGGAAATTGGCCGTATTACACCGGCGAGCCGCATCCCGGAGATGAGATGCTGACCGCTAGGCTGTATTCTAGCACCGCGAACGGCGAGGCAGAGACCGACAGAAACGGAAGTGGTACTGGAACCGGTACCGGTAACCGACGACAGAACAGGTTCGAAGGATGCGAGAGGAAAACGCAAGACCGGTGTTTGGTTCGCAGTACCAAGTGCAAACTGAAGAGTCTCTCTTCCGGGTTGGAGGGTAGGGTCGGTGGTCGACCTCTAGCCCTTCTCATGGATCAACTGCAGCACCCTTGCGTAGACAGTGGCCTCGATGTACCGTCCCTTCTCACTTGGATCTCCAAGGAGCAAAATCCTGAGCACAAGCTTATCGACCACGTCGTGCTCGGGAAAGGACGACCGGGTGGCGCGTGGCAGGTAACCGATCGCCCACGGTGTTTTTATCATCCACAGTTAACGGGGTAGACTCGTTTCATTTTTTAATAATGCAAAGATGGGGCTTGTCTATGGTCAAACGCGCTAGATAAAAGATCGATCGAGGTCGCGATCGCTCTCAAAAGTCCTATTTTTACGTTTAGCAGACGTAATTTGCATTATTCGGCAGCATGTAGCTGTCGCAGCTTTATGAAAATAGCTACATGCGCAGCTGTATGCAGTGGCGGCTCAAGTCAAGTGGAGGCCCCAAGCGGTAAAAATGTTGTGGCCCTCAAACTCAAGTTAGAAATAGAAGTTGCAAGAAAATGGCCCTATGGTATCCGGGGGCCCACGCGGCCTCTTAGTCCGCTTACCGTTAAACACACCTCTGGGCTGTATGCTTTCGTATAATGCAAATTACGCCTCGTAAACGTAAAAATAGAACTTTTGAGGCTTAGATTGATCTTTTATCTAGCACTTTTGACTACTGAAAAACCCCATCTTCGCATTATTAAAAAATGAGAAGGCACATCCCCGACTCTCGCAATCCTGAAAAAACAAGTCTACGCCCTTAATTGCTGCTGTATGTTTTATTTCCACGTTTACGATCGTTCCAGTCGATGGATCCGAACGTGCTGACCATCAGCTTGAACCGATGGATGTCGTTGCCTGATCTAGACATCAGGGAATGGGAGACGATGGTAGAGTCCGAGCAGTTTCGGAAGACAAGCTCGGTGGAGGGTGGTGAATCGTACGCGCATAAAACGGCTAGCAGAATTTCTGTCGGAACGGTGGCCGCCTATTACGACGACTATATCCGGATAAAGGGACTGGAGCAATACTTTCGATGGTTGGTCTGTTCATCGGTCTATTCACGACTTGCTTATCTCTTATCGCGTATCGTTTATCACACGTTGGGTCTACAACAGTATATATTATACATGATAACTGTAATGTTGCAGCGGGGCCATGGTGACGTCCGTGAGGACCGCTCGCGATTCGAACACGTGCAAAGAAGCTACGCGGTACGGTTGGATAGTGGACGGATTCGAGATAGACACTGGAAAACCGTTCCGGTATCGGTGCAAAAAGGTGGTCCTCGCAACGGGCAGCACGGATTCGCCGAATCGATTGGGGATACCCGGCGAGGATTCGCAGCCCGAATGGGTCACGCACTATTTGAACGATCTCGAGACGAAGTTAGATAGACTGGTCGATCGGCGAACGCGCGTCGACGCGCCCTCTTTTCACCGGACAGGCGACCGCGGTCACAGAAGACGTCGGCCAGCTACGGATTCCGTCTCCGACGAGCAATCCGACCGTTGCAAACAGATCGCACCTGTTCTCGTAGTCGGAGCCGGGTTGAGCGCGGCGGACGCCGTTATGGCCGCGCGTTTCCGAGGCATTCCCGTGTTGCACGCGTTCAGGGACACCTCTATCGAGTGGAGGAAGCTGGACGACGAGAAAACGCGCCGCACCAAGTACGAGAAACTAGTGGGTCTTCCCAGTTCCATGTACCCGGAGTACCACAAAGTTTACGAAATGATGGAGGACGGTGGTAGCAACTACCCGCTGTACAGAGCGTTGCCAGGATACACGCTGGTGGAGCTGTCCGCGACCGGAAACGACCGCATCACCAACGAGCCCATTCGGGCAGCCACCCTCTCGTCACCGGATGATCGAGTCTGCTCGTTTCGCGTCTCCACCGTCGCGATATTGATCGGTAGGTGTTCGTCATACTATAATTATATTATATCATTTGTATTATACATTGTACAGGACAAATTCAACCACACATGTATAATACGTTGACGTTCAAACGAGTTATTCTTCGAAAAGCATAACTTAACGTACGAAGACCATGTTCATGCCTACCGTACTCTACCAGGGTTCCGTTGATGGAAACCACCGCTCGGATTTACTCACTCGCGACGGCCGAGTTTCGAAGGCTTTGGAGCTCCTCAGGCGTGTTCCATTCGTGGCGTCTAGAAGAACTAGGGCCGCCACGGGGAGCGAGACGCGCGGCCGAATCCAGGGGGCGTAGCCTCCGAAACTCGGCCGTCGCGAGTAAGTAAATCCGAACGCTGATGTAAACACTGAAACATTGTCGACAGACATCTCTTGTTTAAAAAATGTGATATTGTAATCGTCTACTGCGAATGTAGACAAAACGCAGTGCAAGCTCGATTACAATATGCAAGAACATATTCTGATCAGAGACGTCCTAGTGTTCGAACTATCAAGAGCGTCTTCAAGCTCTTTCGAGAAACTGGAAGTGTAACAAGAAACGTGTACGAAATAAACTAAAAACAAATGTAAATAATGAAATAGAGTGTTTATATCAACGGGACCCTGGTAGAGTACGGAAAGCATGAATTTTTGAGGAATAACTCCTTCGAAGGTAGTTTGAAGGTCAACATATTATACATGGTTGAATTTGTCTTTTCAAAAAACGACGATGACCTTGGAAAAACCATTGAACCAAGCATTTTCTGCCCGAAACATTTTCTTGTATTACTAAAACCAAAGGAGATGTTTTCGATGTAAATGTTAGATGCCTCCTTAGACCATATATACCTATAGACCCGGCATAGGTATAGTATGTGTATAGGAAAACCGAGAGTGCAGCTCGGCAAAGATAACGTACCGCGTGACGTCACAAGATAAGTCTTGAGATAATTTCAAAATGGCTGAAACGGCAGACCGACGCCGACACTACGCCATTATGCACCTGGACCATAACCTGAACAAGTTCGTTTGCTCCAGTTTGCTCAAATACAGTTTATAATTGATTATTTCATGATACAATGCCAAATTCTTTGAAATTATCCTGTTTATTCTTTCCGCCTACTGAGTAGATGGCGCACCCGCTGATCCCCCTCATCCCCATATAAGCCAAGCGTAGGCACTGCCGATGAGCATAGCTTATACATTTTTCGAGAATGTGACGTCACTCGGTACTTCATCTGAATTCATCTTTGCCGAGGGGAAAATTATCTGCGCCGGGTCTATAGATATATATGGTCTAAGGGTGCCTCACCCTGTATTTATATCGTTGTTAGACAGTTAGTATACGATATGTATAATATGTATAACTTGTTACGTTCGCAGGCTACAAACCAAACTTGTCGTACCTCGAAGGCGGCAGCGGCGTCGGCCTCGGAAGACTCGTCGACGAGCCTGTCGACGGCAAATCGAACCCGATAGAGGTCGACGACTTCACGTACGAGGTGATCAAATCGCCGATGGCCGGTCTCTACGCTCTGGGCCCTTTGGTCGGTGACAATTTTGTGCGTTACATACTCGGCGGGGCGTTCGGAATTTTAGCGCACACCTTGGCGACGTCTGCCACCTGAGACGCCAACCGAGTCCACCTTTTTGTATTCGTGTTTTTCGTACAGGATCGTACGGCGACCGAGCGCGTACAAGACAACCGACAACATACAGACATACGCGTATGGAAACTAGAGAAATAGCGAATTCGACTATACTTTTTACAGAGTAGTATTTTTTGAACGCTCAATCTATGTAGAAGTTCTTAGATCGTCGAATAACGCGTACGTTGACTGGCCGAATTCGGCCAAACGAGAGGCGTACGAGAATGAACGCTACTCTCGAGTCGGTAATAAAAGGTGTGATATTGGAGGGAAAGGTTTCTCGTAATGTTAGATATGGACATTATTCGAATTGCAGACCACTTGAACCAAAAAGTTATCCGTTACCGATCTTGCTATTTATTAACACACCTTCGAGTCCAATCGATCCATTAAGATATTTTACGCGGTTAACATTGCATTGTATTGTAATGTTCGTACATGCGTTTACTTAAATATTTCTTTTCAATCGAACAGAGAGGACGACGTTTCCTCGCGAAACACGGAGTTCGACCGCGATTTCCTTCTCCTGTTTCTCTTTTCTTATTCATCGAAAAGTTTAGAACACCTAAAGTTGCCTCGTAAAGTTGCGAGTACACCTAAATTCTTTTATTCGACAATTCATTGAACATGTCCGATTCGAACGGTGGAATTGTAAATTGTACAAATTGTGTAAGCGACGTATCTTTCGCTCAACCATGTCCTTCCGGTCGCGTTGTATTTTCTGTATTTCCGGTTTCCATTGAACGTTTTATTCCGTATAGAACACATACTACGACAACAACGGTGTTTCCTTCCGGGAAATATCGAGGAATAACAACTTGACTGTGTAGCGGTACGGGATGCGTTCACCCGATCCGTGTAAACGTTTACGTTTCTGCCTTATGTTTTGAATACAACGAAAAGAAAACTAACCAGAATAATAGCCCCGGCGAGAACAACTATGCAGTACAAATTTTTATTGGCTCTTTGATAAGAGTCCGCTTTCTTTAATTGTTTATAACCTTCCTGCACTTGTACTTGCGTCTGTTCGATGTTGTAATCGATCCTATCCAATATAGTGCCTTGATCCTGTACCATATTCGACAAATCCTGTACGAACGAAAAAGGTTGATGAGATTTCGAAACGTGCTACACCACTGTAACGTCAAGATAACAGATGGTAAATCACCTCGAATATGTGTTTGAGATCGGCTATACTCTGTACTATGCTGCCAATTTGTTCTTCCCTTTCCATAGCAAATTTCATTCTATCTTTCGGATCCTCCAACTGTAAAAGTACAGAATCTTGACGTTGTTCGAGCTCGTTTTCGTACCATGATTCGGCGTTCGTTTGATCAGTATCGAACAACCACGTATCGTTCGTGGCGTTGTTCGAAAATATCGATTGATCTTCGGTAAAAAACTGATTGCTTCTCTCCTCCCTCGATTTGATCTCTGGAACGATAAGAACGGTCGCTCGAGACTTGAAAGGAATTGCCGAAGACTAGAGCTCTATAGAAGTCTTCAGAAGTCCATAGAAGTCCACAGAAGTCCACAGAAGTCTATAGAAGTCCATAGAAGTCCACAGTAAACTATAGACGTCTACAGAAGTTTATGGAAGTCCACAGAAGTTTATAAAAGTCCATAGAAATCCACACAAGTCTATAGAGGTCTGCAGAAGATTGTAGAAGTCCATAGAAATCCACAGAAGTCTATAGACGTCTACAGAAGTTTATAGAAGTCCACAGAAGTCTATAGAAGTCCACAGAATTCTATAGACGTCTACAGAAATTTATAGAAGTCCATAGAAATCCACAAAAGTCTATAGAAGTCTACCGAAGTTTATGGAAGTCTATAAAAGTCTACAGAAGTCAACAGAAGTCCATAGAAGTCTATCGAACTGGTCTAGATGTGTCTCGACGAGATACTTACGCGTCAAGTAGTGATTTTGAGCGGACCTGTAACGAAGAGCGAGCTCTTGCAGAGCAGCCGATAGAGCAGACACAGCGCTCGTCGCTAACTGCCGTTCTACGGGTTTAGTGGCATGTCTAGCTGCGGTTTTTATACTTTGCACTTGACGGTAACCGTTCGAGAATAACCGTCCAATGTCTCTCGTCTGTTGTTCCATTTGCCTTTCTTCCTGTAGATGTTTTTAACGATTTACTCTCTGACAATTACGTAATCGAAACAGATCAAAGAGACTGTACAACGACTAACGTTAACTTTCAATGCGGCAAGACAAACGTGACGTGTCTTGTATAATTATCGACAAACCTGCGACGTGTCGTCCAACGTTGGCCTGGTTAACTGTTTCCCTTGCAACTCTACCAGGCAGTCTACTTTGTCGCGTAATTTAGTTAGAATCTCTTGCGTCTGTACCAAGGCGTCTATCCAAACAGGTGGTGCGTTGTTTTCCAAGATGATATTGTTCAATTCCACATTATCCAGACTGTCGGGCTCCGAAGCTACCAGTGCCGTTCGATCGGACAGATTCTGGAAAAGATGTACACCGATCAGTTAACTATTCACGATTTCATTCGAATTCTCCTACTACGTAAATTGATTTACTGTAAATTGCAACGGAATTTCTTCCGTTATTACGAGGTTAGAACCACTATACCTGTTCGGGATATATGCGTTTACTCCGTAACGCATTATTCCGCATCAAAATGTACGGCTCCGTTAAATTTCTGATCGCCATTTTTGCCAATTCTTCGAAGCCACTTGATCGAAACGTTCACAGCACTGAATCACCCATTGCTACCTCTTCAAGTCTTCTCCATCTGTCATCGTGGAGTAACCTAAACAGCTGATCTCTTCTCTCAGTTGTACCACAGTCGCATTCGAAATTCGAAACTTATTTCTTTTTTTATATCACTGACGACCGCTGAACCCGTCCACATGAAATTGTTCTGTACATTGCCGGAACATCATTTTCTATTTATGTCATGTTATCGGTATCTTATATACGCGAACAGGCGGAATAATTCTCCAGTTCCAGTTTAAGCTCCAGCTCCAGCCAATTCTGCGAGGACTTCGAGCCGCGTCACCAACCAACATTTGTGCTTCCTAATTTCTATGCATACAATGTACGGTACGTATATATGTATACGTGTATTATCTATAGATAATAAGTAGGGTATAATGATACGTATTTAGCTACAGTATCGATAACAGCCGAAGGAAAATTTAAACGACAATTCTTCACGATGCAAGCTGGAAATCAAAACTGAAAAACTGTACCTAGTTGCATTCTCCTTTTCAACACATTTTACGGAACGGTGGCGATCTGTCAAGAGCTGCGCGCATGAGCAGGTCAGCATGAATGTGGTGATAGCTTAGACCCGTGGTCGGCAAACTGCGGCTCTTCCACGAATGACGTTTAATTTAATAGTATTTTAATATAATTTTCAATCAGTCAGCGTGTTATATCTGAATCCAAATAAAAAGCAATTTCTACTCTATTTTTGTCAATAGCTGCTAGATCCGCAGCAGCGGATCTTAAATTTATGCAAAATAAAAATTGTCTGCATCGATTGCAAGGAACAGAAACTAAACCAGTGCTTCCCAAACCGTGCGTCGCGAAGTGTATTTGGGTACGTCGCGAAATAATTAAAATGATATAAAAAATAAGTAAAATATGAAATAATATATGGTATATTATCTGGTTATTAATATGATAATATCAATAATATATGATATGTTATATGTATACGGGGTGGGTCACCTAATGTTGCCACCTCAAATATCTTTGTCTTTTTTAAATATACGTCAAATGTCTGAAGGACTAAGTTGAATGGTAAAATGGGGCTCATGCGATACCAAAAAAATTTTTGTTTTTATGTAATATTTTTTAGAGATATGAAGGTCACCTTCATTTTTTTAAATGGGAGGACCCTTTTTTAAACACCTACAATTCAGTAACTATAATTATTCAAGGTCATTCAAGATCACGGACAGAAAAACGTATAAAACTAAAATATGGAAGCAGAATATCTGTATTTTATAAATGTTCGAAATTATCCAAGGCAGGCGTGTCAAACACGCGGCCCGTCGACCAGTAATCTGCGGCCCGACCAAAAACTTTGAAACTGTTGATGACAATTTATATAGGTTTTACACTCCAAATTCACCCTTTTGCAAATCAAATTCAACCTTTTGAAAATCAATTTCACCAATTAATTATTTATTTATTTCGATTAAATTATATATTTATTTAGACACACGTGAACGGTGTCATTATACTGCGAGGGAAGACTCAATACTCAATTCGTTTCAATAAATATGTATTTCTAAAATTTATTAATCAGAAAATGGCTACAATAAATATACATATCTACACACAATTTACATATCGCACCTAACAAAGTTAATGAATTGGTAATTGCTTTTAAATAAATATTTGATGTACATCTCTGCAATAAATAAAATTTTGAATTTCTTAACAATTAATCTACATTTGATCTGATTCTTTTTACAAAAACTTACTTAAAATTAATTTGCAGAAGGGTGAAATTCATTTGCGAAAGCGCGAAAATGATTTACAGAAAGGTGAAATTGACTTGCAGAAGGGTGAATTTGGAGTGCAAACCTGTACAACTGGAATTAATCGAAATACAGTTTGATTCCGTATTGAAACAGAAATATATGGATGTTGTGATTCCATATTTCTACAATTATTTATCTGTCGATCGATTTCCCGATATGTTATGTTCAATTAGAAGTATTTCAGTTATGTTCGGTAGCAGTGGTAGCACATATATGAGCGAACCACTATCTTCAACGTTAAAAAATAATAAAACTGCGGAAAGGTCAAGATGAACAGACCAGCGTGTGTACAATCAATTTCAAAAATAATTAATTCAACAAATTCAACCAAATTTTGAAAATTTCGTTACTGTAAAACGTTTCTTCGAAACAAAAATGAAGTAGTTTTATTCAAATAAAGTAAACTTGAAAAAAAAACAACTTTTGTACGTATGTTACATTGTATGTGTAACAGCAACGTTAATAAAAAATGTGGTTCCTTTTTATTTCGAGTCTGCTTTTTTCTATTGCGGCCCTCGAATTAATTTATAATAGATAATGAGGCCCTTGGTGGTGAAAGAGTTTGACATGCCTGGTTTAAGGGTTGATAGCCTTAGCGATGTTTCAAAATTAGATCTGACTCACTGTTGGACGTTGCTATTGGCGGATACAGTTGAAATCACAACATCTTATCAATTGATTTCTGTTCATAGATTACCCTTCCTTAATTACATCGAAATTAAATAGAAAATCAAGTAGTCCTTTCCCTTCCGTAAACAAAGAGAGAGTGCTCACGCCATCACTTTTGTCAGTACAGTCAGAGACAGAGCATACCCAGGTTTAGCATGGAGGAAAGGCCAAGAACAGGAGTGGTGCTAGCCCGAATTACGCATAACTTAGGAGATGTGCAAAAAGCAGGGCCCTAAGCTATGCTCTCTCGGGCAATTGAAGATAGAGAGGAAAGAGCCAAAGGTCCTAGACATGCAGTTTTTTAGTGAGTATTGGGGATACCGACCACCTGAGCCCCACACTGTCCCCCTCGGGGTATATATTTTTCCGCACATCTTTAAAGGAAAAAAAAGGTTTGGCATGGAGGAAAACCTATACCAAGATTTAGCATATAAAGGTTCTCTTGCTAAAGTTGGGTATGCTCTCTCTCTCTCTCTGTCTGTACTACTGTACTGAAAAAAGTTATCAAGCCAGAGTATGGATTTTTTGTACACTTCAGGTCAACAAAGTCAATAAAGTGAGATAAATATGGATTGACTATTCGAAGTAACTAACTTATTATAACATATAATAGCAATATTTTGTTCTCCGCATTATTATAAGCATGTAAAATCAATGTAAAATTAATGTAAAGAGATTCCAGAGAGGTATCCTCTCTGTGTAAACGTAAGAGTTACCTCATGTAAGAGGTTATACAAATATATTCATGCTAACAAACGTCTCCTTTTCATTATTTATTTCCTAAACCTTCCTTATCGCTATAAATACATGTTGCCTTAATATCCTTCTCCTCTTTTAAATAACGTTGGATTTATCCTTAACAGATTCAATAATCAACGGTCTGGTTGCATAAAGATTTCCAATTGTCGCTTGTTTCTTAATAATGTCCAGTGCTTCTTTTCCTTTATTGTATTGTTTGGCGATCTCCGCTTGATCTACAAGTGATTTATTCTCTTGAAATTCATGCCGGACTTTGCGTAACACATACATCCTACACCAAAAGTAAAAAACACATGTGTGAAGTGTCATTAGGATCGATGAACGAACAATGATCGCTTAAATTGTAGTCTTTGCTTTGCTCACACTTACCTATAACTGTACGAGTTCCATTTTTTGCTTTCTCGAATTAAATTTCGATAGAGACTCAAAACTGCATTTCGACCACTGGCCATCATTTAAAATACATCACAGGTTAGGTAAACCCTGGTAAAGCAAATATCGTTTGGCTGCTTCCACTGAATATAGGCGCCATCTTGCGAGAATTTTTCAACGGCGTGACATTTTGCACAGATTTATCTGTGCGTTTTGTTAATTAAAAATAAAATAAAATAAACTACGGGCACAGGAGTGTTTAGAAATATTCAACGCATCGATACCATGCAAAAATATTCCGCTGGAATGATCTAATAAATAAATATTCAACAAAATAACGACTGAAGCGCCAAAAAACCGAACGATGGCACCATCTAACGGTGAAGTCCGGAAGATCGAAAACAGAAAAATTTAAATAACTCACGAACCAGTGGCTCAAAATCAACGTTCTAAGTCTCAAATTATACGTAGTAAAAAGGCGCATCGAATGTACATCTCAGAATCCCATAACTTTCCGATTTTATGGTTTGTTAATATAGGCCGCCGACGGGACACGAAACGCCCTCGCCATCTAGCGGTGGCGACCCCGAACTAAACCAGTTAAATAATTCATGCCGGTTTTTACATAGTGCCTTATGCGGCGTTAATCAATTATGCGCCTCTTGTAAAGCATCGCTATGTAAACCATAAATATTAAATAAATTGGATAAACAATAAATAAAAATTTAATATTTTCTTGAAATTTCAAAAATCTTAATGTATACAATATTTTATGTATGACAATTCGTTATACATGTATAATTATCATATATGATAATTATAAAAATTATCATTATATGCATATATGATAATCTTAATAAAAACTATGTATTCGTAAAAGTTGCCGAGGGTTCTATATATATATTCCCTAATTGCTTTTATTTATCAATCATTCACACGTTCCGTGCCACGTGTCAGGCAATATTTAAATAAATAATGATTTAAAATGTAAAATACATATACATATTTCCATTAAAAGGATGAAGCATTATAAATAATGCAGTATAGAACAAAACACATACGTTTGTTTAATTGTCGAGCAAAAGCCCGAATTGCTAATATTTATGAATCATTAATAATAAGAGAAATAATAATCTTGAACTACGCGGGCGAATGAGAATGATCCGTGTTCGCCCTTCTCGTTCTCCGTTACATAAGTCTATCCTTGTCGGATGCCAACTGTTCTCTTATGTTCGCCTAATACTTCCCTGGTAAGGGGATTCAAAATGTAGCAGAAAAGGAGGTGGCACGAGCGAGACCTCTACTGAAGATCACATAGATCGCCGACTCTACAGAAATTTCATAACTTGACTAGGATTGGTCAATAGTAATTTAGCTTATATAGATTGCCGACTCTACGGTAAAATTTGTACTCATTCGGATACCAACTCGCTCTCATGTTCGCCTAATACTCCCCTGGTAAACGGATTCGAAATGTAGCAGAAAAGAAGGTGGCACGAGCCTCTACTGTCCTTGTCGTACACTGTATCTTACCTTGTCTTACATATTAGAAGAATTAGAGAAGAGAAAATGGCCGTCAAAATTTTTCAAGCTAGTTTAGAACAACGGTTTGGATAATTGTTCATAACTCTTTCATCGGGAACGAAATACGATGAAAAACTACACGTGAAAGTCGCTGGAGGTTCATTCTATGTTATCCAATTGCAAATGTTCACAAATTAATTCTGGTTAATTAGTTATTAACGATTGTTGCACAGAATGATTTCGGAAGTTCCCGTAATGCGTAAGACGAGGAGGGTCGAACTGTGCGACAAGGACAGACATACAAAACATGACATCCTACCGAAATTTGTTAATAACTAACAATTTAAGCATCAAACCTACACGAAACTGAAATGAGAATGTAGTCGATGCTTCATTTTACATTCTTCAATCTTAAAAGTTCACCAATGGAGTCTCTAAAGTTAGTAAATTAATTATGCATTGGTTACTTGTAAAACTGTTCGAGGTTGTTCACGAAATAGAGTCGAAATAATTGTTAATAACTATTAGTGTAGACAACAATTCGACTGTAAACTGTCCGTGAAAGCTGCTGAGGGTTCTATGCATGTATATTCCCGAATTGCTAGTATTTATGAATTATTAATAATAAGGGAAGTAATCTCTTGAACTACACATCCGTCCTTCTCTCTCTCCGTAAATTGCATAAGTCTGTTCTTCTCGGATACTAACTGTGTTCCATGTTCGCCTAATACTATCCTGGTACGGGGATTCGGAGTATAGCATAAAAGGAGGTGTAGGTTGTCGGTAAAATAGAAGACTACGTTATCGAAATCCGCCATAGTGTCGGTAAGCTATTTCTGAGAAAACTTGTAATAATTATGGGGTTCTGTGGTACAGATTGGATGCGTAAAATCATTACAAGTATTTCAAGATTGATGTCGTTCATTTCGAGCGTCCAGTTTCTGAGAAATTTAATTTTTTCTTGTTTCCTGTTTCCTGCTGTGCGACGTTACCATCGTTAGGTTCATCCACAGAGTTCGTGGTGAGATGGCGTTAGTATCGCTGATGTTGCGGCGGTCAATTTGAATTGATTTTAATGGGAAAAGGTAGAAACGGGGTTTCACTATTTTCCTTATTCATCATTCTGATACATTTAGGAATCTTCGGCGTATCGGGCGACACTTACGAGAATCTGTTATTCAATTATTTAAATTGGTCTCCCCATAAAGGCTACTACAATGTTCTAACAATGTACAGATTAAAAATTGTCTGCTAAATTCAAATTTCAATTTGCACGTTCTTGTTGCATGTGTCCTTTTAATTGCTTTTGTTAGTGTTTAAGGCTTCGTTTTCTACTTCATCTATGATAAATATGGTTTTGAAAGAATTTCAATTACGCAATTCGATGCGAATGGATTTCGCGAAGTCTTGCAGCGAAGTATGTGAAGAAAGACGGCGCGAAGCCGGTGCTTAATCAGTAGAAAATAAATAAACAAGAAGTTGAGTAGTAAAAGTATGTAGTCTTATCCCGAAACAAGTTTACGGTTTACATTTGCGTGAAATGTAATATGTGTATTATCCCAGATAGCACACATCGTCTTTTAGACGTCGTTTTTACATCTGTTTTAGGTCTGAACGTCTTACGTCTCAAAAAGACGACTTTAAGACGTCTAAAAGACTTTTTGGAAACGTTGTTTTTACGGCTGAAATGAGACGTTTAAAAGACTTTTTAGAGATGTCGTTTTTACGGCTGAAATAAGACGTCTAAAAGACTTTTGGAGACGTCTAAAAGACGTTTTTAAGACATACCGTTTTGTAACACAAGACATTCAGGAGACCTTCCAGCGACGTTTCAACGACTGTCGAGCGACTTTCGAGACGTCTTTTAGACGTCTGAATGCTTGCGGCAGGCGTCCTAAGGACGTCTTTTAGACGTCTCAGTGCTATCTGCGATGGCACGGATGCTTATGTTTCGGAGGAAGAATATTAGCGAATCAAGTTGAATCGAAATTATAATTCATACGAGTTTACAAAACACATTTTTTAAATTTTCGTTATTGACTCAGCTAAAAAGGTTGTAGAAATCAATTTTAGCTATTGCTTTTCACAATTTCTCAATGTCTGTTTCACACTGTCATTTACTAAAACAATTTTTTTTAGCCTTACAGAGGAATTGAAGTCGTTTGGTCCATTCATGAAAAAGTTATTCTGATTTAATGTTTGTGTGACCAGTTATGCTGCTAACAGTGTGCGTATACGAATATCGAAGTTTGCCGATTTCTAAGTAAATAAAACTTGTCTATCGCGCCGATGTTATCCTGCTAGCCGAAAAAGTGGAGGGGAAAAAAAGCATTAAGGGACAAAGGCGACCTCTGTATGGCAACGGTAGCGCATCAAACTATGCATTGCATTGCTGTCGAAAATGGCGTCGGGCTCGGAGCTGCCAGAATATTCGTCCCCAGCGAAACGACGGAAAGTTGACGGCAACGATTTCGCCGGTACCAGCACCGTGAAACCTGATTTCCGACACTGTGAGACGTCGCACGACGCTTCGAACGAGGATTTAGAAGGTATTTTGAGAAAAATATGCTGAATTCGTTAATGAAATTTGTGAGTTTGCAAGATGGCGGTTGAAAAGGCGTCCACTCCTCTAGCTCGATCGCATCGCGGTTGTTCGCAGTTGATGCGAGACCAAAACCGCCATGACAGTTTTTACGTGTCTATGGATGAAATGTCTCTTAGCGTATCTACATATTTCGTATACGATCGAAATCAATAGAATCGCGCGAATCCAACGGAATTACCAAAATAATCGATGCGTTTTTTCGATATTTTTCCAGTTGATTTCGATTTAGCGAAAAATCAACGCTCTAACAATAGAGAGTCTCTAAAGTATAGTGAGAAGAGAAAGAAAACTAGTGACAGCAGGGGGATTCGATGTCATGCGCTTTGTTTGATAAACGTTCACAGATGGCACGGTATTCCGCGTGTACCGATGGTAGGCAGTTTTGTTCCGTCGTGTCAATTGTATCCCGCCGTTTTTCAACATTTTTTGAAAACGATGATTCGATTATCCTTAATTATCAGATTATCAGTGCGAACCTTTTTATCCGTATTATGTTTACGTTCGATAGGAGTAAAAAATACTACGGATGTTGTAGCGGTGTGCTGGTGGACAACATTTCGTAGAAAGTAAGAGTTTTATCCTTGATAATTAGTTGACTATTCATTATTATTATAATTGTTAGCGTTATTCTTGTTATGCGCTTAACGAGGGTTTTATTAAATAGCCAATTAACCGATTGCTATTGCAGAGACGTACGGAGGTGGTGGTAGCAGGTTCAACGAGTTAACCAACCAATCTAAATCCACTTCTGTTTCCCCAGATGCCACGAACTTGACGACAACTCTATCTAGAATCGATTCCACCAGCGACGATACTGGCTGCCCGTAGGTTCTTCTTACTATATTTTTCTTCTTTCTCTTATTCTTCTTTCGTTTCCTTCATCCTTCAATCGTTCCCGACATTCCAGAATCGATACGGCGGACGAGAAAGACGAAGTGTCGTCGACCGTTTCAAATTTATCCGACTTGTCAGGGTTGTCTGACTTCTCCGGGGAAGGAGAAATCAGTCATCAATGGAGAAACGCGTTGTCGTGGGTCCAGAAGCAGATGTTGATAGGTGCCGATCCTAGGGATCTTCTACATCACATTCTCATGGATTCCACGCAGATACCCGAGCAGGTCGACGACCTGACTCTCTGGAAGGTGCGACAATTCGATCCATCTTCTATTAGGTCATTGCATATGAAATATCCGATTTTGGACAGTAACGTTAAACAACCGCAACTATTTCTTATTTGTAACCTTTCTACTGTTTTAAATTGCATCCACTCATTTTTGCCATAAATGCATGAATATCACATATGTTGTTTTTCCACACATACGAAAAAAGCGCGCGACAATCGCACTGATTGACGTTAAAATCAAATCTATTTAAAAGGAAATTCATATGTGTAAATTAAAATTGAAGATAGGATTGTAAGCTTTGTACCTCAAAGTGACGTACAATATTTTTTGATCGAAACGTATTGCAACATCTGCATTCTAAAATCAGACATTTCATATGCAACAATCTAATAGCTACCCTCCGTGCCTCGCAAGAAGTCTTCTGGCAGGAATTCGAAAGGAATACGGCAACAATTCCACCGACACTTTTGGTTCTAGTCGAATTATTGGCTGCGATAGAGAACCCCTTTGCCCCTGTGCTGTCTCGAAGGACTTCTTGCGAGGCATGGAGAATACACGTTTTGCAATCGTTCTTGTCATACAATTTGTATTAATATATTTCAGATTATAATAAATGTTATGTCCGAACCACCCCGTCGACAGAAGTTGCGACACGTAAATACTTTGTCGGATGTAGTCAGGCTAATACGTAATAGTAAGAGAATTATAGTGTTAACTGGAGCGGGCGTAAGCGTCAGTTGTGGCATTCCTGATTTCAGAAGTAGAGACGGTATTTATTCCAGGCTGGCCCAAGATTTTCCAGATTTACCGGATCCACAGGTATAGAAGCTTTTCCATTCAAACTTGTCTTTTTCTTTCCTTTTCTTTCTTGATCTATATGTATATCGTGTATGTTGTTGCAGGCAATGTTCGATATTAATTATTTTGGTCAAGATCCAAGACCGTTCTACAAGTTCGCACGAGAAATCTATCCTGGACAGTTTAAACCAAGTCCTTGCCACAGGTTTATACAAATGCTTGATAAACAGAAAAAACTGCTCAGAAATTATTCACAAAATATTGACACGCTGGAGCAAGTAGCAGGCATTGAAAATGTAATTGAATGCCACGGTATGTATACTTATACTCATGCCCATGTATGTATGGCACAATGGACGAGTATGCGTATGAAATTTTGTAAGGAGTGAATGCAGAATCACCTTTTCAAATATTTAACATACGTAATCTTCGTACTCTGTTGTGTGTTGCGTACAGTGCGTACATACAGTGATTCCCATTAATATTCGGACGCTCTAAAAAAACGATAACTTTTTAAATATTGAACTATACGATTTGAACTTTCTTTAGGAGCTAGAGCAATTAGTTTACCACAGGATGCGAAAAGAAATTTTTTCAAAAATTGCTATTGGTCCGAATTGTAAAGAAAATACTAAAAGTTGCATTTTACAACATTTTTATGTGTGTGTGAGCCTATATAGAAAATTTTTAAACTACGAAAAAGCTGCGGGCATTGATACAAAAATCCTTAGATTTATTTCAGTTATAGGCAGAAAATCGCGAGAAACTGCAATTTTCACCATCTTTAAACGTTTGTAGCTCATTGCAACGTCGACCGATTTTGATGAAACTTTTCGGATATGTTTAATTGATGCAGATCTACGAAATGTGTTTTCTAAATTTTCCATATAAGCCCACATTAAAAAGTTTTGAAATACAACTCTTCGTATTTTCTCTGCAATTCCGATAACTTGAAGTTTTTGTCAAAAATTTATTTCACATTGTGTAGCAAACCAATTGTTCTAACTTCTCAGAAAAGTTCAAATCGTATGGTCCAATATTAATGAAGTTATCGTCTTTTCAAGAGCGTCCGAATATTAGTGGAATTCACTGAATGTATACACATATGATAATGTAGTCATCGGGACCAAGTAATTTGTTAAAATTGAATATTTTACGTTGAAGGTTCGTTTGCAACGGCGTCTTGTACAAGATGTAAATACCAAGTGAGAGCGGATGATATTAGAGAGGACATTTTTGCGCAGAGAATACCTCTGTGTCCGAAATGTAGAGTAAACGCTTTACCACCTATATCGGAGTACAACTCCAACGACAACTATAGAGGTAACTCGAACCGTATTATTACAACTGTTCGCGTCATGTGTACTATACATACTGATATTCTGTGTGGTCTTATTAAAGTTGTTAATTTGTTAATCGCTTGTCAATTTCTCTAGTACAAAGCATTAGCTACCTAGTGATAGTTTTTGGCATTAGTCTTTGCTGTAGCGCGTCGCGAGTCCGTGGCCATGAGAGAACATTATCTGCTCTTTGCGGAATACGTCTTCGCTATATGTGATGTTGCCATTTACTCTGATCTGCGCATAAGTTGATACAACAATTGTAACTCCGAGTAAAGCCTTGGCTTGTTTATAAGCGCACATAAGGTAAACTTTTAACTGTAAAGTTGCGTCATGTTAGTTGCCCGTGCGTCGGGTCGTTGTCGTTGTCGTCGTTATCGTGCGTTATCGTCCGTTATCGTTCGTTATCGAGTGAAAGAAACCGCGCGCAATCTGGTACGAACAGCGGAACTGGAAAGCGACATGTATCCTCTAACGACCACGAAACAATTTCTAATTTACAGATTTGGTAACGCACGGGATCATGAAACCGGACATCGTTTTCTTTGGCGAAGGACTTCCGGACGCTTTTCACGATGCAATGGCCAAAGACAAAGACGACTGTGATCTCTTGATCGTAATCGGATCGTCTTTGAAAGTTCGACCAGTAGCTTTAATTCCTTCGTCTATTCCGTCTCACGTTCCACAAATCCTTATTAATCGTGAATCGCTGCCGCATCTCAAATTCGACGTTGAGCTCTTGGGCGACGGCGACATCATTATAAATCAATTGTGTCACTTGTAAGTGGCGATTCCTTGTGGTCTTGAACCTTGAATTATACGAATCTATGCGCCATTCGACTTTATTCTATTTTATTCTATTCTATTCCATCTTTTTCCAGAATGGGTGACAGCTATAAGGAGGTGTGTTGGAACGACGCGATTCTTAAAGAGGCAACGCAAATTTTACCGTTACGCTATTTGCCGGAAGACTCGTGGGAACAGAGTCAAGACACAACGACGAACACCGTATTGTCTCGAGATAGCGTCGAGAACGATTTCAAGACTCAACACGCGTATTCCCTCGAAAGTCAGGATACGATTCAGCAATCCACGGAGAACACGAGTGTCTGTGTGTCATTGTTTCGAAACGATCGCGCCAATAATACGGAAGAGAGGTTCGAGCTTTTACAAGACAGTCCGAAGAGACGGTTAGGCGAGTCGAGCGAGGAGAGCAGTCCGAAGAGAATAAACTTTGGTGCTCGTTCCACATTAGAGTTCGTACATACTCGCTCGTCCACGTTGATAACGGAGAACTCAAACTGTTCGACCGATTATAAAGTTCGCGTCGTGTCGATGGACTCGATTTCGAAAGATCATGGGAAAGTCTATAATCTAGAGGAGTGCCAGGTATGTCCGAAACTGGTCGAGTTCTCGTCGGAAAACGCGGAATTAGAGTCGGCGTTGAAATCAAACAGCTGCATCGAAAACGCACTAGCATCTGCCACCGGAGTCGATAAAATGAACTTTAAGCCGAGGCAAGCTTCTATCGATTCCGCGTTGGATTCTGGGCTTGGCGATAGCTGTAACAGCGTCGACAGCAGAGAAGACAAAAACGACGATCGAAAGAAAGAGTTTAAAAATGGAAGACTGGGAAGGCACTACTGGCAGTCGAAACTGCGAGAAAGTCTTGCCAC
The DNA here is from genome assembly GCA_028455795.1 of Lasioglossum marginatum. Lineage (NCBI taxonomy): Eukaryota > Metazoa > Arthropoda > Insecta > Hymenoptera > Halictidae > Lasioglossum > Lasioglossum marginatum. The sequence continues at coordinate 2,645,895 of CM052268.1, forward strand.
GAGGTTACCAGGTACACATTGCTGCTTCTTACCTTTCCAATGATTTTTCTCTACTTTAATTATGTTCTCGTGGAATTGCAATGTAAATGGTAATCACAAATTTTTTCTAGTGTAGAAAACATGTAAATCAAATCTGACCAAAATATCCGATATTTTCTAAATTTTTAAAATTCAAGTGGGGCTATTGTCTTCCAATTTGGCTTCTAGAGCTGTCCATAATCATCCGACAATTTCTCAATCTCTTTTCACTTATCTCGTGTTTATGTCTGTTTTAGCAGACATAACACAATACATTTTTGCATGTAACTTTGTAAATTGTAATTTTTGGAAAATCTTTTTTGCATGTCATTTCGTAAACCAGTGCTTCTAAAATGATTATAAAAAATCAGGTCGTTTGGTACAATTATAAAAAAGTTGTTCTATTTTAAAAGGTATACGAACACTTTGTGTATATATTTGAACATACGAACGTACGAACACTGTGTATATATTTAATTTTGCATTCACAAATATTATCGTATCATAGCTACATCTAATCGAAATAAAGCAATAAAATCAAGCTGGATGCTTGTAATCTTTGATTACCATTTTGTTGAAGAGAAGTGTGTTATTAATACCCGTGAAATAAGTATCTCTAATGGAAACACGGGTACTCTTCTAAATTTCTGTTACCGTTCTGCGTACGTAAATAGTAATCGATTATTTCTCAACAGAGAACTCGTACTACCAGCTGGCACCTGGAAAATATATCTTCCCCGGAGCGGAGGTGTACTCGGAGCCCGAGGATTACGATCAATGTACTGTCTCGATCAATTCTGAGAGTTCCGATAGCGACAGTGCGTCATCGTCTGCGGAAGAAGAAGACGAAGAGGAGGAGGAGGAGGAGGAGGACGAGGAAGAGGAGGACGGCGAAGAAGAGGAGGAGGAAGGTGGCGAAGAGAAGGGAGCGAAGGAGGAGCAGGAAAAAGATAAAAAGACGCAAATGGATTCGCAGAAAGAAGAAACGAATGGAGAACACGAGTCCAGGAGAAAAGGTATGGCAATTTTCTCGTTGGTTTACAGTAAGTCACGAAAGTATTCGATCGCTTTGAAATGAAAAGTTTCACGCTTAAAAGATATGAGTCATATTACGAATTACAAAACATTTTTATTTCTATAGTAACGTATAAGTATCATGATCATGCATGTTAAATTTAAAATCTCTCTGATAACATAAACAATACTTATAAAACATTTTTTAGTAACATCGGCTAAATGAACGCCACAAAAGTATTCAAACGATTAAATAACAGTATACATTTTAAACAAATTACAGTGTTTTAATATTTTGTCGGACCACCGTGAGCACTTATTACGGCTTGCAAACATATCTTTCTTTATACTGTTCCAAACTTAAAAAATTTTGGTTTTTAATGCTTCCTTGGAATTAGTATTATATATACTAAGTTGTCTGCCGATTACTGCCCATAAGTGTTCTATGGAGTTGATGTCCGGACTTTGTGGGCGTGTTTCTAAAACGTGGGGTACATTGTATATGATCCATTGTTTAACGATATATGCAGTATGCTTCGGATCATTATCCTGTTGAAAATGGAAAGTCTCTACTACTCCTAATTTTTCCGCACTTCGTTTCAAATTATCTTTTAATATTTGCAGATATTTATATTTATCTAATATTCCTTCAATAATAACGAGATTTCCAACACCGTTGGCTCCCATACACCCCTGTACCATTATCGATCCACGCCCATGCTTCACGGTTGGACGTAGGTTTTTAAGATCCATTTCTCTATTTGCTAATCTCCAAATTTTGTGGCATCTATCTGGTCCAAATATGTTAAATTTGCTTTCGTCAGAGAATATAACGTGTTTCCAAGAATCTTTATCTTTATTGACATATTTTTTAGCAAAATTTAGTCTCTTCTGCTTATTAACTTTGCTAATAAACGGCTTCTTTCGAGCAATACGACCATGAAAATCATTTTCACAAAGGATTCTTCGACAAAGTTCAGTGCACTTGTTTTTTAAAACTATTGGTGACTAGTGTCGCATGTTTTGGATCAGGAATTGTAGGGTCTTTTTTTATTTCACGCAGAATTGTATTTTCTTCCATCTTCCTTAATTTCTTGGGCCTGCCAGAACGGACTTTATCCTGAAGGATTCCAGTGGTAGATTTACTTCTTCCTAATAATTGAGCTATTTCACCATAGCTTTTGCCTTCATTATGCCATTTAATTATCAATTTCCTATCGGTTTTTTTGTGTTTTACATTATTAATATAACTTTTACAATCTTATTAATACTCGCAGCACTGACCGAGAAAGTGTATAATGCCAACTGAGAAAGCCAATGTTTAAAGTTTGTCACATTCAAGGTTTGTTTTGTATTTAAAGTTTCATCGTTCGAATACTTTTGTGGCGTTCATTTAGCCGATGTTACTAAGAAATGTTTTATAAGTATTGTTTATGTTATCAAAGACCCTTTAAATTTAGCATCTATAATCATGATACTTATATGTTACTATAGGAATAAAAGTATTTTATAATTCGTAATATGACTAATATTTTCTAAGCGTGGAACTTTTCATTTCAGAGCGTTCGAATACTTTCATGACTCACTGTGCGTTCGAAGATAATCCGATTTTACTCTTATAATATTTGATATCTGCGGCCAACAGGGAAGGATGACGTATCCATGGAAAACAAAAGCGTCAGAGCCAACATTGACACCATTAACGAGGAGATAATGTGGACGACAAATTGATCTTACAGTGGCTAATTGAAAAGTGCATGCGAAGGGCAGTGAATCTTGGTTCGTGTTACCTTTGTCGAACTTTTAGGCCCAACAATAACAAGGAACGAGCTTGTTGTCGGAGAAAAAAGAAAGAGTGCAATCCTTGGCAGTTGTACAGTGTATGTGTCTATAAATACGCGCGAAGGTACGACCGTTTATTTTCCCAGAGAACTCATCTTTCGTTGCCGAACGCGGCGTTCTGCGCATAAACCGATAGAGATTGAACGAATTGCGATTGTGATTATACACGCTGTTGTGGATATTTTTTATTCGAAACAGTATGCGTATTTTGATATTTGACAAAGCACGAGTAAAGTTTAGAATATAGATCTCCCACGTGAAAAGAAGACCCCGTTCGATTCGACAAGCTGGCAATATATTGAATACGATTGAAAGCTATCCATAACTTCGATTTACATTCGTTGTATTGCGTCACATCGGTTCGGTTCGATTCGATTCGGTTCACTGTTGACAAAAGATATAGACGAAATTAGCGTTGTCTTACGGACGGACGTGTACACGATACGATAGGACGGTGCCCTCCTTCCCCCCCTCGGTTCGTTCGTAAGAAAGTAATTACGTTAGGAAATAAAGTTAATTTTACCATATAAATTGTAAATATTCTAGCGAAACTTGTAGATTAATTGTTCGACGATATATCTCGTGCAATCGTAGGGAAACCAATGAATTTTTCAGACGTGTTCGGTTTCCTTGTGAAAGAAATGGTAGATATATTGGGTTGTGTAATAAATTCACGCGTTTTTTGTATTTTATTTATTTCCCGCAATTTTGTGTTTTGTTAGGTAAAGTATATATACGCATTCGCAAGTCTTTTTCTTGCTCTACAAACCTATCTGCTTCAATTTTTCGAATTAATTAATTTTAATCAATTTTCAGGCTTTCTCAATGGAAGTTCCAGGAGGCAAAAAAATTCATTTTCGACATCTGCTCGACATCTTACTCAAGTTGTGTGGCACCCAAGCTCCAAGTTTTTGACAAGCCCATCTTTTCGGCCAACTCTGGTGTTGTTTGACGATCATCTTCCTTCAGAAACGTCTCGAGACGATCTTCGTCGAAGTCGGAAGGTCGAAATTGCCATTTTTGAACTTGGCAAACCAATCTTGAGCGGTCCCCGGAGCTGTTTCCGTAGCTTTTTGACCACGATGAGACGAAATAGAGCAGATGTCGAAAATGAATTTTTTCACCTCCTGGAACTTCCATTGAAAAAGCCTGAAAATTGATTGAAATTAATTAATTCGAAAAATTGAAGCAGATAGGTTTTTAGAGCAAGAAAAAGACTTGCGAACGCGTATATATACTTTCCCTAACGAAACACAAAATTGCGGGGGAAAAAATAAAATACAAAAACGCGGGAATTTATCACATAGCCCAATATTTGGTCCGCGAATAATGAAATACGAAACGAAAGTGAACTTACCGATAGCCATTTTCCTTTTGCGAACCTCTAGATAGGCCTCTAAATAAACCTCTAAATAGTAATATGCAGTGATTCCGTTTTGAATCTGTCAATTGGTTACAGACGTGGAACGATGAACGAACACTCTATATTCGCAATAACGCAGATGCCTCTGTACTAAATGTATACTATATAGAGTGGTGGCGTGGCCCGTTCATTGGTCGCGCATTTTTTCCTTTTTTTATTCAATTTTTCGCTAACCGATAAGAGATCAGCAACGGTCAAACAAAGTATATGTATGCAGGGTATCTCACGCAGCTGGAACAGGCTGTACCTCCTAAACGTCCTAAACTTATTCGTTAGGAAGTTATCGAAGCTAGGAGTTCGCTGAATTATTTAGGTCTTTCGGCAAGTGTTCCGGAATACCTACGATATGTTCCATTATAATTCAGAGAACTTTTAGCTTCGATAACTTCCTAACAGATAAGTTTAGAGCATAAGTACTTTTATGTAGAGCAGAAGAAAGTGCATCGATTATTGCAGCCAAAAACATAGGCTTCCATTTAAAAAAAAAAGTGCAGTTGCATTCTTCTGATGCACCGATGCACAAAAGTGCATAAAATTAGTTGCATATTCTGCGTATATGCACCATCTGAGACCATTTAACTTTTACTTATAACATCTTCTATTCCCAACCGTTTAGGAGGTACAGCCTGTTCCAGTTGCGTGGGACACCCTGTATACTTGTAATGTACATGCATCGATGCTTCGATAGTATGCTACCTGGATCATCAACCGGACAAAAACAGCGACCACTGAGCTAACATAAGCCAGCACCATTGTACATAGTACCGTATTATGCTCGTCCAACGAGCAGACAAAAGAGTTGAGCGGATCGTTCCAAAGGAAAGTAACAAGATTATACACACGTCGTTTTCATAGACAGGAGAGGGGACGTATTAGAAAAATGGAAAAAGAATTAGAAAACGAATTAGTATCGTAACGATACTACTGATGCTATTTTCACTGGCATTATTGTTCTAATTGTAACTACGTGAACGTTGCTTTACTAATTACTAGACTGCGGGTCTTTATGCAAAATAAAATTTGTATACATCGATTACGATCTATAGAAGCCGAGTAACAATTTATTTTTCTCGTTAATACCGTTTATATGTTAAAAATAGTGTATCGACACTGTTAAACTCATTTAATCTTATTACTGTTTCGAATTACACCTATTTATTTCTTGTCACAAATGCATCAAATCCGCAGTCTACTAATTACGGAATCAGTCTTTTTGCTGCCGCACCTGCTGTTGCAAAACCACTCATTACTAATAATTATTTATGTTTTTGTACATTACTCTGTATACATTCGAAGCTGCAAAATAGTTTTACCTACTTGCGAAGTTTCTATTTCTTTTTTTCCTCCTTTTTTTTTAGAAAGTTTCGTTGACAATACGCAAGCGAGACACGAGCAACAAGTATTAATTCCGTCACAAAGTTTGTAAAGTCGATCAACGCGTTCGGGGCAGTATGGAATAGAGCAAACGAAGAGCTGCTAGTATGTTTACGTTGTAATATACACTACGATATATGGTATTGCATCTGCCAGAGGGTCGATAATACTATTCTACGAGTATTCTTATGAAAAAATGAATGTATACATACTACATGTACTACATATATATATATACATATATATTATATTCGATCGCTGAGACGAGAGGACAAGGACCTAGACCACGAAACCGTTTAGGTATATAGTTCTAAGTTAAGTTTTAGCGGTAGGTTTGAAATACCAGACGCAGAAGAATTAGTCACGTTAAATTTCCACTGAATGTTTTTAGATTCGTTAGGATTCGATTTGTTTTTATTGGAGCACGGGCGAATGTACAAAGCAATGTTGGATAGCTTGGCATTGCATGTTATTTTTATATGAACGAGAGAGACGGTAGAATAGCGAACGTACAGGATTAAAACGAGAGAAACGAGAAGAAGGGAAGAGAAAAGAGGAACGCGACGATCTTCGAGAAATCGCTTTACGCGGATATGAGGAAGGCTAGACAGCCCGTCTATATGGCAGAAGCGATTTCGTCTCGATGCTAATCATCGCTGATATTTCTATGGAACATGCCGATTATATCAAACATGTATTGTAATTTAATGTAACACGAGGTTCTGTCGACTTGTGCGAAACTGTGGAGGAAACGCCTGCTCGCGTCAACGTATAAGACTAATCAGTGCACGTGTATTCGCACACGCGTGTGTATACGTACATGCACCGACCAGAGTTGGGCAAAAATTTTATTGAAATAAGAATTTCGAATAGAGTGGGTTTGACATCCACTTGGAAACAGAGTTGTGTTGGATTACAATTGAATTATAATTACAAAGTAATTCAATTACATTGTATCCGAATATTTCGTTGTTCCAAAATTCAGTCGCTTCATTCAATTAAATCACAATGTAATTTGCAATTCTGGTCTCTCATTCGATTAAATTACAATGTAATTCGTTTTTACAATTGAAATACAATTACAAAGTACGGTGTAATTATGAGTTATGTACATATACATATAAGAACAATAGGAGATGGAAAGAGAAAAAGATTATCATATATGATATCAGTGATGGTATTGTTCATAAATCCATATTGTGTGATCAAAAATGAACTTGTTCATTGCGTTCGTTTCAGAAAATAAATTGTAGAAAGACATAGGACAAAATTACTACAGAAAGAAAGTAACACTATTTAATAGAAAAGACCTGAAACAAGAACATTCTTCGTGTGGGCATTAATCATTTATGCGGTCATATTCACTGATGGCAATAGTCAGCAAGTTTTAAATTCGATTTAATGAACACTCTTTGTTTAAACATCTTGTCACTAAGATTGCTGCATTTTAGAAAGTTGGTCATTGTCGCATAAGAAAACATCCTCATAAACATAAACATAAAATTAAGTTGTCTATGAATACGAAACGATAGAAACGCGGATAAAAATGGAACGATATTTTTCACATTGAGCGAATAATTTGAATTACATTTTATTTCGATTACACTCATGACTCGCGTAATTAGCAAAAGTGAAAAGGTTCGAATTATGCAATGCAATTACAATGTATTTAAATTAGCACAACTCTGCTTGGAAAAACCCCACGTTATTCGAAATTTTTATTTGCATAAAATTTTCGCCCAACTCTGGCACCGACAATAACGCGAAAACCGTTTCGATTATGAAATCGTACGCAGAGCAACCGAACGTTATGTATGCACGTATGCGCACGGACATGTGTATGTTTCTACCACGTGTCGAGGGCGACTAGTTTGTTTTTGAATCAGCTTGCCTTCCCCCGAGAGTGAAAGAAGCACTCGATTCGAAAGAGAAAGCAAGAAGGTCGCGTTTAACGTTTCCGGAGAAAAGAAAATCCGTTTGGTTGTTCGCGAATAACGAATCGAGCTTACGCTTGATCAGATTTGAACAGTTTCTATTTTGCTATGTACAAACGGCTTTATTTATCGTTGTCCGGTAAATCGTATCGTAACTTGTTCGGATATGTATTATGTGTTAAAACCTCCGTGTCTTTTTATTTATTTGAGGTTCTATACAATTAAGTAAACTACATACACTGGTAGACAAACAGATGATTGATAGATAGATAGATAAATAGACAGATAGGTAGGTAGATAGATAGAAAGATAGATAGATCGATCAATAGATAGATAGATAGGCAGGCATAAATAGATAGAGACAAGACGGAAAAAAAACCCATACGAATTAATGCGAAAAGAATTCGTACGAGCGAGTAAGTGTCGTATATTACACGCATATATGGATATGAATATGTGCAGAAATACGCACGTGCACAAATAGTATATATATGGGTGTACGTATACATTCGGAAATGTATGAAATGTTGATTTTAATCGACGTTATACAAATTTTCCATTTTGAAACTTGATCGCTGTTGCTGACGCGCCCACGCGCACTCCCTGCCTTCCCCTTTCTCATTCTCTCTTTCCCCTCCATCGCTCACTGTCTCTCTGTCATTCGACTGGATGCGTTGATAGGAATTATGATTGTATGATACGAGTTTCTAAGAATGCGATTACAGTAAACGCCCCTTTACTATCCGGCAGCCGTGTTTTGCACGGACAGTGATCGTACCCGGACACTATTTTTGATTTATGACTGCGTCTACCGCGCCAAGCGAGACTTCAATAGAGAGCCTAGAGAAGAGAGAACATAGAGAAGGACAGAAGAGCAGTGGAGTGGGTAGGCACTGAACAGTGATCGTGCCCACGAACCCGGACAGTAAAGGGGCATTTACTGTACTTCTTATGGCTGGCTAACGATAAAAGACACGATTGAGCATGTAGAAAATGTGTTGTAAAGATCTCCGACAGCATCGTTGTTAACGTATGTATTTATAATCAACTGATCGACTAGTATGTTAATTCATACATATCGCGCACAGTTGAGTCAGAGAGAAGCACTAACTTGCAAACGTTTGACAATCATACCGACTTCCTTTCCCTTCTGTGCGATACTGATTTTCTGTATAAATATGTATCACTTGTAAATATTTATTATTTTTACTGTATAATATGATTCGCGAGTTTCTATCGTATCAGCTGAACAGTTCCCGTTCCCTCCAGTTCTGCTTGCTTCTCTTTTGCACCCTTGCGAACAGTCTGTTTTTATATCTCCATTGTGTTGATCCAGCGGTTTCTAATTTCTCAAAAAGAAAAGAACAGAAAAACTGTTCACCGTTCAGCCGATACGAAAGAATAAAGCGACGCAGAAGCTCTGAGTTTTTTTATAATTTGTTATTTAATGTAAAGAATGTTATAAAAATGTTCTCTATTTTAAACGTTATAAGTTTTGTTTTCCTTTTTCTTTTTGTATTATTAATGTGTAAGCTTATCTCCTACATTAAACGTTTTCTATAATACGAACGTGTTTTTATTGAACCATTATTGAAAGCAACGGACAACCGGAAAACGTATATGAACCGTTTATTTTGAAAGTGGTGCAAGTCCATTTTTTGTTTCGAGAAAATTAAAGATTAGCATATTAGTCAATTCAAAAATATAGATTAATTGTATCAAGTCTGGCAATGTTTCTACTAATTTATCAATATGTAATTTGATTATATAAATTTCTTTTAGGCGAATTTAACTAAAATAACATATTATTTACGGGCTGTAAATGGACTTACACCATTTTCATAATTAATCACTTGTAAAAATCATTCAATTTCAATTATGAAAAGTTAAATATCACTTAAAATATATTTTGTCTTAATCCAATTTTGTTTATAAATAATAACAAGGAATAAAATAGGAGTAGTATTTTTCATTTTGAACGTTAATTATATTTATATATTGTTAAACATAACATAAGATATTGCTATTATTTATTTATTTTATGCTCTTTATGTGGCAGTGTTTTGAAATACTCATGATGCACAGGAGGTAAATAAGGTAATAACTGCTCCATATCCTTATATTTTTCGTATGTATAATATATCATAATATGTATTTAAAATTTAAGGAGGTATATAAATTAAATATAAATTTGAATTTCATTGAATTTATATGAAATTTAAAATTGAAGGGAAAGTTCAAATTAAAATATAAATCAGTAAATTTATTGTGATTTATATAAAATTTAAAATTGAAAGGGTAATTTAAATTAAATATAAATTAGTAAATTTATTGTGATTTACATAAAATTTAAAATTAAAGGAGGTATATAAATTAAATATAAATTTGAATTCAATTGAATTTATATAAAATTTAAAATTGAAGACAAATTTTAAATTAGAATATAAAGGTCTTTTTTTTTAGGTCTGGCATCGTTATACAAAGGTGCCAGGGCGATTCTTCCAAATTTTGGCGGTCTTCCCCGACATGTGGCTGATAAATCTAACGTCTTAAATTCTGTGTTCTCCATCGATGTTTTATATAAATCAGTATACGATGCACTTTTGCAAAACCTAGTTCAACATATTTTCAGCCAGTTTACCTTTTCTCAGTTAGTATTTTTTCTTACCTGTTTCTGAATTGCGTTTTGTCGATTTTTTTGTCGAAACGAAATTCTCTCGTTTCATTCCGTTTAAAATAAATTTATTATTTTGTCTACATTATTTTATAACATCATAATAATCCTGTGGTGTGGCAACCACGTGACCCCTATGTGTATGGAAATTGGACTTACACCACTTTCATAATCAATCGCTACACAATTTCTTTTATTGACCAATTTTAAATTGAACAAAGCATTGGCAAAGTTTTTTAAGATATTAAATATTAACTAGTTATGAATAAAAAGTTTACACGAAATTAATCACAAATTATGTGATGTCTCATCTTTTTTAAAAAATGGACTTACGCCACTTTCAAAATAAACGGCCCCATATCATCTCTAAAAATGGAGGTTCCGGATGAAGATGAAACGAAAGAGTAGCCGCAAAAGCAGGAAATAACGTACGTATCGAGAGCGGGCGTATTTATTTATTTATTTATTCATTTATTTGCTTTATTGTTGTATGTCATATAATAGTTTTGTGTTGTATATCGCAATTATCATAAATCAAATTTGAAAATAGGCTTTAAATTATAACAATGTATCTTAGAGAATAATTGAAGCGTTCCCTGGAATAATAGATCAAAAGCTCTCATATAATTTTCACGAGCTTCATCGAAACTTACGCGTAGGGGATCGTTTCAATTATAGTATCGTCGCTATGTATTGAACACTTGTCGAAATCCCCACCAAGAAAGATTTTCAAATGTTCAATCGAAATGAACATTTTTTTCTTATGTATGTATATCGAGTGTTTATCTAGAATATTTAATATATCGTACTAGTCCAGCCGAACAGCAGGTGACATTTTCTATTTACTTTTACCTTTCATTTCCTATAATTACGTCTTGTGTAATAATAACCATAATATAATAATAAACATTATTACCACCACAGCAATAATAGTATTATAATAGCACTGTTTCTAGGGACGCACGGAGTTATATTTACGTGTCGGCGGCCCACTACCTGTTTAACAATGAACAATATTCATTGATTCGAATAGGATTCGGTATACATAATGTTTAATGTATTATTAGTACAGCGCGTATTAATTCGTGCCAGCTTGTCTTTCACTCTTTTTTTTTCCATTTCCGTTTCGACGCTTTCATGTCGTTCACGACTCAAGAACCAAGACTCAAAATTCATAATTCATATACGTATGTACGTTGACGATGTCGAGGAGTTGCTAGTTGCACTGTTTCGTCCGAGTAGACTTCTTTTTTTGATCGAGTAGAATCTGCCATGACATTGTGCAGACCTTGTTTCGTTACGCCTCCCAACACAAGTGCCGCCGTTTATCGCGTTCTTTCGATTCGGGACCTCGCTTACAACAACACATTGACCAGACCGGTCGACCGATATGTTTGTCATGTTCACAAAAGACAACAATGCAGAATGGATCAGAAGCTGAACGAATGCCGGATGCGAGAATCAGCGACCTCTGATCGTATCGTACATGTGTACCTGTGCTTCTTGTCGGTGTGTATTCTTTCCGCGCACCTATACACGCGTGCGTGTCCGTATATTTGAGAAATGTTGGAGAAATTGTTCGCGACGTTACGGATTCGTTGGATGGCTGATGGATTATGTCGACGATCATCTACGGATGATCCAACTAAATCCAGCGAGCAACAAAACCGTTTCGTTTCGAGTTGATGAACTTTTTATTGAGATCTTAGTTTTCTTCTGCATCATATCTATAATTGTCGTCGTCGTTCGTCGTCGTCGTTTATTACTGATAAATTCTTCTGTAAGCTAAACAAACTGTGCAATGAACGGTGATAAAACGTTTCTTCAAAAGGGACACTCCAATTAATAATAATTCGTAGCCATATGTGACGTATACGTATGCGCGCGCGTGTACATGCGTCCCTCTATGTCTCTCTGTGTGTGCGCGCGCTTATGTGTGGTCCGCGCGCGCGTTTGGTTGTGTGTGTGTGTGTAATGTAACCGCGAAAAGATCGAAGATGAATTACAGTCGACAACAGAATTTCTTTGTATCGTTTTGATCTCGCAACCCTTGTAATAGAATTCTTTCGATGCCGATATCTGGGAATTATTTGTATCGAATAATCGTGTTAGAGAAGATACGATAAGTTTGTAGTAAGAATTGACCGCCTTATTACCTAGTAGCATGACAAATAATCTTGAATTTCAGTTTGAATGGATATAATTATGAATAGCGATGCAATTTAAGTGCCTAGAAACAACGCTTCGTATTTTCAGTTCCATCTATGCACTACTTTGACTTGCAAGTTCTGTGTTTTGGGTCGTCCAGGTCAGAAAGCGAAATTCTTACAACCCCGTTCAATGAGTCCATTTATTCCACGCCTGAAAACAAAGTGTTAATATACGTGCGTCTAGAAACGAACTAAACAAAATCGGAGAGGGAAAAAGAAAAGGAAAAATGAAAGGAGTTTCCAACGGAACAGAGCAATCGATTCCACTGGGTCAAGTGAACCACCCGATCACAGGTGAAACGTGTTCATTCGTAGAACGGGAACGAACTGAAATGTATTCTCTCGGATCGAGAGCAACGTACCGGATGTTGTTTATCTTGAACGGCATCTGGTATTCCCCAGGCGGGTGGGTCCATTTTGTTTGGTTCGTTTGGGGGTATTTCTGTTAAAGCGGGTGCTCCAAATTGACCCGGTAATAGTGTTAATGCTGGCATTAGCGATAACGCTGCTGTGCTTCCGTTAGGGAACGGTTGTTGTTGAGCGTCTACGTGGCCCTGAATCAATCCAGAAATCGTGTTCATTGTAGAGAAACGAGAAAAGCTCCGTGGAATAAAGATTAGACAGACGGTAAGTAAAATAATAAGACAGACATCAACCATAATTGTTACCTGAAACGAAGATTCTATCATCTGATGGAGTTCGGCGTCGACGTTGGATATACGGTTATAGGTGGCATTGGAACGAAACATTTGGTGTCTGTCTATGCCAGGGGCTAGACCGGCCCAAGATCCGACGAGTTTCTCGTTGTTGAGCATCCAGTTGATCGAGTCGGCGTCACCGCCGGGTCCCATGCCGGACGTCGTGTAGTTCTTCCAAGCCCTTTCGGTGCCGATCGGCCGCGGAACCTTGCGATCTTCGATCTTCAGTTGACTCATTTCCTGGGCCACTTGCGCCGGCGAGGAAGGCGATATCGCCGGCGAACCACCGTTCTCCAGCGTGGTGATCAAGTCGATGTTTCCAGGTTGCGCGGCGCTCATGTTCGTCAGATGATTCGAGAAGCCGATCTGGCCGATCATCGGGTCCTGATGCGTCGGGTAATTGTTGTGCGGCGGAGCGAACGACCAACGAGTTTGCCCGTTGCTGGAGATGCCGGAGTTTGGAGTGGCTCGCGATGGCCCCTGATACTTTCCCAGCGGAAAGTTTCCAAGCATCGCGAGATTATTCGATTGGATCGCGGAGGGCGGAGGCGGTGGTACAGGGGCGAACATGTTCACGTGTATTCCTGCAGCCGCTGCGGCCGCGGCAGCCGCCGTTGCGGCCGATCCCGGATTGAACATAGTCACTTGAGGTTTACTGTTCAGATGTAAAGAGCTGGAGAAGTCGGGCGCTCTGGGATTCAACCTCGACATGCTGACGGTAGTATTTACAGAAGCGGATGGCGCTGCTATCGTTTGCGTGAAATTCTGCATGTGAGGGTGAAACGGTAGCAGTGGATGATTCTGCTGGCCTTCGTTCGGTACCATCTTCAGCAGGTTCGAATTCACGTTAGGGTGTTCGTAACCGACGTTGTTCGCTTTGAACAATCCTACGTCCAACGTTGGCTGCGACGTCGAAGGTATGATGTGCGGTTGGTGTGTCGTGGTATTCCTCGACGTTAGTTCACCTTGAAATACTGGCCTGCTGAACTGCGCTCCCATCGCCGCGCTCATTTCCATGGTTTGTTGAGGCATCACCGATCGCGCCACCGCTAAATTTCCAGGCGGTTTGTTCGAAAGCGAATGTTCGTTGAAGTTCCCGCTCGTCGATTGGAATTGAGGCGGCTGAATCGGACTGTGTCCCGGGTTCGACGATGCGCCGCTTCCTATGCTAGTTGCGCTCGCGTTGCTCGCGGTGTTCGACTTACTCGACACGGGTGAACACATGGTTGTCCCACGATACCCAGGAGCTTTCGAGGCATCCACCTGTTCCGAAACAATCAATTACAGCCGAAATTCGATCGCCAAGAAACTCACCAAACGTAGTACGTGTATTTGTTACATAGTATAGTATAGACTTATATTCTAGTTTATTGTTTAGATTCGATACTAACCTGCGGAGGTACGCTGTCTATAAACTTCGACGACGACGAACCGGATGTATTCACTGAAACACCACCACCAGCTACGGTCGCGAAATTCATACCCTTCTGAGATTCGTTTTCTCGGCCACCCCACATCGATTGTTGCGTCACTTTGGTAAAGGTATCGTTGAACAACGAATATTCAAGCGGCGCGTTATTCGCCGCTTGTTGTTGTTGCTGTTGATGATGATGCTGCTGCTGCTGTTGTTGCTGCTGTTGCTGCTGGTGCTGCTGCTGCTGTTGTTGCTGTTGTTGTTGTTGCTGCTGTTGCTGTTCTTGAATCGCAGACGCGATGATTGGTGTCGAGCTCCGTATTTGATGTTGCGGTTGCGGCTGCTGTTGTTGTTGCTGCTGTTGCTGTTGCAGCTGTTGACTCTGCGACGACACGATTGGCGGAGACGGAGTAACCCGAACCGAATTCGTACAAGTTGTAGCGATAGAATTGTCCGGACAATAAGCAACCACTGTGCTCGTTGCCGGCGACATCGCGGCGTTCGAGCCAGGGGAGTAAGTAGACTTTCCGGAGTAATGGGTAACCATGGTTGGCGGGGCAGACAAAGTAGGCAGTGGTCGGCAGTGTTTTGGAGATGTACTGACTACAGGCTGCTGGGACGAAGCTTGAGCCATTGCTGTAGCTGTAGCTGACATTACGGTGACGGCGTTCGCTTGCAACGATTTCTGCTTATTTACTGTGGTGTGTGTGGACTGCATCACGGTGGTAGATGTATGCGTAGAGGCAGTGATCTCGGATAACTTTGCTGCAAATGTTTGCGTGGTGCTTGTCGTCACAATTTTTGTTGCTCGTCCGGCCGTCATGATCGCGCTCGTATACGACATTGTCGTCTTCGTGTTTGACGACGAAGCCATCTGAGCAGCCACAGCCTGGGCACGTTTCTCGGCTACACACGGAAAATGTCGTAAAACAATTCATATTACTCGTGTAACTTCAATAACTATTAGGTTGTTGCATATGAAATGTCCGATTTTAGAATTAAATACTATTACAGTTGGCAGGTTCATTGCACGTCACTTTGAGGTACAAAGCTTACTTTAATTTGAACGTAAATCAGTGCGACTGTCGCGTGCTCTTTTTGTATGTGTGAAAGAACAATATACCAATGATAGCATTATGTGATATTTGGTGAAAATGTGACTAATCAATAGATTGTGGATTTTATGGCAAAAATGAGTGGATTTAAAACAGTAGAAAGGTTACAATGATTTAAGAGTGCTAATCTATGTATTTTTTTCTGTTTGTTAAAATTATTAAAGTAAGAATAAACTGTCTATGTGGCTCCAGTCACTTGCAATTGGTGCAAGCAATTTTTATTTTGCATAGAGATCCGAGTCTACTAATCAATGTAAGTAAAAAGAACTATAGTATAGTAAAAAGAACTACAAAATAGAGATGACCAAAAAATTCAATGTCTACCTCAATACAATCGAGGAACGTGTGATTCTTTGATCAATAAGAAATAGTTGCGATTGTTTAACGTTACTGTTCAAAATCGGACATTTCATTTGCAACGACCTAATATCTTCTATCGATGTAATAATAGATTGTTTTTGTCTCGTTACGCGACGTTCTAAACCATATCTAATTAGTTACGCGCATGTAACAAGACTCTGTTTTCGCGTTATTCCTTTTCAACTTATTCAAGGAAAAAGGACATGAAAGTGATTCTGCTGCTACAGTAATGTCCGACTGTAAGTCATTTCTCGGTTCTGTGTTGTAAGATCTAGATATGAGCGAGACACTATTTCTTGTGGCTTCAAAGACCGCACCGAACGTAGAAAAGGACAGCGAAACTCGAGAGGCCTTGGTCGCCAAGAAGTGTAAACGTAACTAATCCAATAACAAAACTTCTTTATTTTTCATTATTTTCTGATGAGACTTTGACCAACATATTCATGGCATTTTTCTAATAAAAATGATACCAAATATGATATACAGTGAACCGGATTAATATTCGGACGCTCCAAAAAAGACGATAACTTTTTTAATATTGTACTATACGATTTGAACTTTTTTGGGAAGCTAGAGCAATTAGTTTACTACAGGATGTAAAAAGAAATTTTGGTAATTATTTAGAAAAAGGTACTCCTCTCCGATTTTGATGAAATTTAAATATGTTATACAGCTACACATTTTGAACAACTATTTCCTTTTCACGTATGGGGGGGTCGCTTTTAGTTTTTGAGATATTCGCAAGAAACTATTGCTAATACTGTATTGAATTTGCCGTATTGTAGAAAAAGTGCTATTTTTAATAATAAACGATTTTAAATTTTTTGGGAAGCTAGAGTAATTAGTTTATTACAGGATGTGAAAAGAAATTTTTTCAAAAATTGCAATTGGACAGACTTGTAGAGGAAATACTAAAAGTTGCATGTTACAACTTTTACAACAATCCTTAGATTTATTGCAGTTAGAGGCCGAAAATCTTAAAAATCTGAAATTTTTACCATCTTTAAATTCATTGCAACGTCGACGAAATTTTCAGAATACGTTTAATTGATACAGATCTACGAAACGTGTTTTCTAAATGTTCTATATAAGCCCACGTAAAAAAGTTGCGAAATTTTCTCTGCAAATCCGACAACTTGCAATTTATTTCAAAAATTTTTTTGTGTAGCAAACCAATTATTCTCACTTCTGAAAAAGGTTCAAATCGTATAGTACAATATTAAAAAAGTTATCGTACTTTTTAGAGCGTCCGCATATTAATCCGGTTCACTGTAATTCCAATTATATTTACTTGTGTAATGAACGATGAAAGTTTTCGACGCAAAGGGCAGCGTATGGGAAAAAAAGAGACGCGGAAAGTCCAAAGCATTTCCCATACGCTGTTCTTCCTTGCGTCCGAAACATTCGTCGTTCATTACAGAAGTAAATATCATCGGAATTACACTACCGCTCAAAAGTATCCGGACACTTCCTTTTTCTCTACAAAACGTAGTTTAATTTAGTAGGAAAAATATTTAGAACAATTTTGTCGTAATTATTGTTATTATGTATACTGTGGTATCATAGCACAATAGTATTTATTTTTATGTACAAATTATATAATGAAAATGCAATAATATGTGCTTGAAGGGTTTCAAATTTCACTTTGTTTCATTTCTAAGGTGCAGAGCGAAGTCAGAATTTTTCGATACAAATACTAATAATAAAATACTAATAGCATAACAATCTAATAGAATGATTGCCGCGATTAGTGCAAGCGGTAATATCTAATCGCGGTCGACGAATCTCGTATTTAATCTTAGTCTAATATTGTTAAGTTTCCACATAGGTAGTTTTCAACTTAAAAACGTAAGATATTCCACAAGAAAATAATAAAGATCGATTTTGGTCACTATTTTAGATGCTTATTTTATGGGTTGCTCTTACATATTTCGCAAGTGTCCGGATACTTTTGTATTATTTTTATTAGAAAAATGCCACGAATATGTTGATCAAAGTCCCATCAAAAAATAATGAAAAATAAAATAGTTTTGTAATTGGATTAGTAACGCGGCGTGTTTATACTGCTCGGCGACCGAGGTAGCTCGAGTTTCTTGGCCCCTCGCGGGGTATGCCCCCCAGTGGATTGGGCAGCGTAGGGACATACAGTAAAGCTTTCAACAAGTCTTACAGTCGGACATTGCTGTATTGCTACTATGGCGACTATTATAAAGACGTATACGTTACCTGCGGCGACAAGTCGGGGCGCCGTTGCGCGCGGCAGGGGCGTTGGGAATGCTCCGCTGAGTTTAATAGTGGACGACGATCGAATCGGAATTAGCTGATTCACGGTTGAGACTCCCGACGTGTAACTGGATTTGTTAATCTGCGTACTATTGGAATTCGACGTTAGACTGAGCGGTTTACTTACAGGGCCCAATTTTGGTTTACTCGACTGAAATTTGAGAGAGAAAGAACATTGCATTTGAAAATGGCACGACTGGGATAGAGAGCTGCGCTACAATATAGTATCATTCATCTAATCGTAACGTTCGATCTTACGGCTATCGTGGAGACAGTTTTATCCCAAGATGATGTCGTGACAACGGCGAGTTTCGATTTTGGAAGCATTTGCAATATATCGACGTCAGGATCTTTGATCAGCGCAGCTATTAATGCGTGAGCCTGTTTCGTTGCATCCGACGATCCCCTAAAATTGTCCGGATAATTTCATTATAAAAAAAGAATAGCCAAACCACAACTCGTATATGGTTAAGAACGAGTTTGAAAGTCGTACTTGATAGTAATGATTCGTTCGCCTTGACATTTGCTTTGTTTGTCTACTTCGATATGAGCTCCCGTGGCGCCCCTGATAGCGTTGATGTTGCTACCGCCTCTTCCTATCACCCGGCTGATAGCATTAGGTGGAACGGAAACCTTCTTCGAACGAAACGGTGAATTCATGAATCTTCCTGAATCATCGGATTGCCCCCTGTTTCGAAAGTGTTTACGTTTTACATCGTCCTGATTGATTCTAGTTCGGTTTTTCGTAAGCGGCGAATAAAAAGATACGTTGAAAGGGAAATTGGAAGGGAAATTCGGATGGTAGAATTATGGAGTTGTTTGTATCGGTTTCCTTACTTTCGCACGACTTCTTTCCAGCCTTCCTCGCGTTTGCCCCCTTGTTTTGGACTTGTCGTGGAAGCGTTGGTCTTCGCGGTAGCGTTCAACGAGTCCCCATCGTATTGATTGTTGTAAGACTTTTTCCCTTTACCGGGTATGTAGGTTTCGTTGCCGGTCGCCTCGAAATCTTCCCTATCAGCAGGGTGTCTCGACGACTCGAAAACCAACTGACCTTTTAGTTTACGTTCGCTGCAATTGATGGTCGAGGATCTGGCGCTCGTCGTAACGGATATCGTGGACACGGATGCTCCGTTGGTGACGTTGGTCATGATCCTTCTAAAAATTGAGATCGATTTAAACGACCAATGTGGCGCGTCTGTATTTTCTACATAGTATAGAACAGTGAACTTATTAGTCAAAAGAGCCAAATATCAGCAGTACAGCAATTTAGATTTCTCTGGGGAGGCAAATTTCAAAATAAGGTATCTTATTTATTGATTAAAATAGAGTAGAAATTGCTCTTTATTTGAATTTAGATATGACACGCTGTCTGATTGAAAGTTGTATTAAAATACCATTAAATTCAAATAAAATCAATTTATTTTAAACGTGTCATTCGTGGAAGAGCTCCGCTTACCACTTTATCTATCGAAAACCTATAGGATTTTCAATAATTGTGCTGTACCAAAAGGAAGCATAGAAATTTTCTTTTACATTACAATCTGAAGTGAAAGTATTAGATGACGTTACTGAGGGTGACTTGTTAGTTCGCAATGAAAATTCCTGTTGCTATTGAAGGTTCCATTAAAAAGTGTTTAGCCATGTATTAGATATTTCAAAATTATGCTATAATCACCGGTCGGTGTTAAGTAGCCAAGGTATAGAATATAGTTATAGAGTTCTAGATTACTAAATATAGAGTGTAGCGTAATCGAATGTAATTAAATCTAATAAAAATACGATAGTATTCGACTTACTTCTCGGAGGTACTATTATTCTGAGACTTGGTCGGTGTGATGGAATTCTGAGTCAACGCGTTGCTCTGAGCGATCACAGTTTTCGGTGATCTCTGGGGAGACGTGTCCTTCTCATTGTTGGCGGGGCTGTTGGTCTTCTTTTTCTTTTTCTCTTTCTTTTTCTCTCTAGCTTTGACGTCGTTGCTGCTACAGCTGCCCTGGCTGTTTGCATCGATTCCGCTGTCGCCTTCTTCTCTGTCGGGATCCTCCGGACTTCTATTAACCGGTGACGGCATACTGTCCATCCTCTCGGAACCGTCGGCAGTTTCGTGTTCGCTGTCGTCGGCTCTGTCGCATTCCTCGTCTCCAGACTTCTTCCCGTTTTCCTCCTTGTCCTCGTACGTTCCCTCGTTCTTTTTATACTCTTCGTGCAATTTTCTCTTCTCCTCCTTTTTCTCGAGCTTCTTTTTTTTCTTTCGCTCCCGTCTGCGAGCGGCCGCTGCTTTCTTCGATTCCTCCCTTGTTTTCTCCATATCCAATTCTTCCAACAGTATTGTCGCGTTTTTATTCGCTTTCGCTGCTTGGGTTTCTTTCGCTGCCCGAATTACTTTCACGCATTCTTGACACTTTTCGAGTAGTTCTTTGTCGCTTATGGTGGCTATGTACCTAGTCATTTCTTGGTCGCTTGGGAATTGAGTTACGTGGTTTACCATCCATTTCACTACTTTGATGTGTCCCTTGCGGAAGGCAGCCATTAAACAGGACACCTAAATTTTATCAAGACACAACCAACTTATCAATGCATCCTAACGCAGTATAATGGGGCGTTATGATGGCATTCCATGCCAAATCGATCACTTTTTGCAGGCACCATCCTCGATTTTGTTCTAAATGAAATATGTGTTAGTCTATGTGAAATTAGGGGGGTTTTAAGTCATGAGCCAAGAACAGGAATGGATAGAGTTATGACAGTCAGGAGAAATACGAACAGTGGGGCCTTGTCTGCTCTTAAGGGCATTGGAGGGAGAGAAAAGGGCTTATGAAGTCCTAGACGTGCGGTTTTTTTAGTGGGTATTGGGGACACCGACCACTTGTGTCTCCGGAAATCCACACTACTCCTATTCGGGGTGTACGTAAATGTATTTTTTCCGCACGTCTTTAAAAAACAAAAAAAAGGGAGGTTTAAGTCATCATTTTGCAGATTTCGAATTTTTATACTGCTTTTGCAAAGCGAGGTTGTAAACAATCAGCATGCTTGTTATGTGGTTACTAATGTTTTTCTCGAGGTATAAGTAGGGTTATTTAGTCGTATATAGTCTCCTGATATTTTCTCGAGACCAGCGGTTTAGACATTAGACAACGGACCATAATAGCGGTGCGCTCGAGTTGCCTCCACCTGAAACGAGGGTACACGGCGTTCTTTACCAGCTCATTGTGACGCCAATTTTCAAATCACCATCATTTTAAAGGGGAAACTTCAAAGAATATAACCATATTTTTTTCAAAATTTAGATCACTCTGACCCCTAACCGAAAAAAACGTAAAAAAAAAATTTGGTTATATTTCTCGACATTATAAAGTTGATTGTCGAGGTTGAAAAAATTATATTATAATTATATAATAGCCCAATCCTTCCCGAATAAAACAAAAAGAAATGTAGCTCAATCGGGCAAACAGTTCCTGAGAGAAAAATTCGTGAGGCCCGTTTTCGCCAAAATGGGCAAAAATTGAAACCTTCGAAGGCCTGCCATTTCTAAAAAAATTCTGAACCGGCAAAATGATGACTTAAAGCCCCCCTAATTTCACATGGACTACAACATATTTCATTTAGAACAAAATCGACGATGGTGCCCGCAGAAAGTGATCGATTTGGCATGGAATGACCCAATGGTATAATAGCGAAGTGTTGTAGCGCGATCGAACGAGGCCAACCGAGAAATAAGCTTACTAAAAAATAAGATTACGGACTTAGACAAGACCGAAACAATTGTGTACTCCGGAAAACGTTTTTCGGAGTATATTAGGAATGTTAGGATGATACGTACTTTACGATTATCTTGCGAGTCGATATCCGCGCCAGCATGATACAACAGATCAACGACGTTCAAATGTCCACCATTTGCCGCTAACCACAACGGACTATTTCCCTTCTTATTCTTCACCTCTACTTGCGTCCCTCTGCAACATGGCCGAACAACAAAGAAACGTTATGTTCCTGTATTCGGGCTCGTCGTTGGACCACTAAAGAAATATCAAAAACGCAAGTGAAAATATACCTCGCTAATAGTAATTCTACGAAACGGCAGTGTCCTTTGTCGGCGGCGATGGTAAGAGCAGTGTCGCGAGACGATGGAACAGGAGTTGCGTTCACGTCTGCTCCTTTGGTAAGTAAAACGCGTCCGACTTCTACGTAACCTCCACTCGCAGCTTCCATTAACGGTGTTAGACCAGTCTGCGAACAATATACACATGTTCGGAGCAACGTTTTGTTTAAGGAAGTAGACTCTCGTTTCCAGGATTGCAAGGATTTCCTTCTCGTTTCTCGATAATGCGCTAGATAAAAGATCTAGGCTGCAATCGCCCTCAAAAGTCCTATTTTTACGTTTACGAGATGTAATTTGCATTATTCGGAAGCATAAAGCTGCGAAAGCTACTCCCACTAATATTCGGACACTGTTGAAAAGACCATAAAGCAAGTAAAATCCCATCTAACAGTTTCCGGATTTCTGGGCATTCTTTTAGACTTCTTTTGTCTTTCAAAACATCTTGGTATAATTTATCTACAATTAAACGCTAAGGGTATATGAGCTTGAAATGAGTACATAGTTTAGATGTCTTCGGCATCTAAACTGTTTCATACATTTGAATGAAATTTGGTTTTTACATTCAAAAGAATCTTACATGCGACCG
The DNA here is from genome assembly GCA_028455795.1 of Lasioglossum marginatum. Lineage (NCBI taxonomy): Eukaryota > Metazoa > Arthropoda > Insecta > Hymenoptera > Halictidae > Lasioglossum > Lasioglossum marginatum. Next base: position 2,668,939 of record CM052268.1, read on the forward strand.
ATTTGCTTGTAAGAAACATTCTATAACTCGCGTGATATGTCAAGATTGTCAAACTCTAGAATCTGATAACGATTCCTAAAATTTACGTTATATGATTCTAATTTGTACGCTTCATTGCAATAAATCAGTATAACATAGACAATAAACATTTGTATATGTCTAACATCCTTTATAGAATAGTTATTTGATGATAGAATGCTAAATTCTTTGAAACTGTCCTTTCTACGAAAGGTTAACATTGGATCGTACGATTTGAACTTTTTTCAGAACTAAGAACAATTGGTTTGCTACACAAAAAAATTTTTGAAATAAATTGCAAGTTGTCGAAATTGCAGAGAAAATTCTAAAAGTTGTATTTCGCAACTTTTTTACGTGGGCTTATATAGAACATTTAGAAAACATGTTTCGTAGATCTGTATCAATTAAACGTATTCTGAAAATTTCGTCAAAATCAGTCGGCGTTGCAATGAATTTAGAGATGGTAAAAATTTTAGATTTTTAAGATTTTCGGCCTCTAACTGCAATAAATCTAAGGATTCTTACATCTTTCAATGCTTGCCATAAAAAGTTGTAACTCTGCAACTTTTAATATTTCCTCTACAAGTCCGTCCAATTGCAATTTTTGAAAAAATTTCTTTTCACATCCTGTAATAAACTAATTAGCTTCCCAAAAAATTTCAAATCGTATAGTCCAATATTTAAAAAGTTTTCGTTTTTTTAAGAGCGTCCGAATATTAATGGGAATCACTGTACATGCTGTCGAATAATGCAAATTACGTCTTGTAAACGTAAAAATAGGACTTCTGAAATCGACTGTGGCCTATATTGATCTTTTATGTACCGCTTTTGACTACCGAAAAACCCCATCTTTGTACTATCGAGAAATGAGAAGGCGCATTCCGCACCGTTGCAATCCTAGGAACGAGTCAACCCCTTGAACGCTTTTATTTTCTGGTTCCGTGGACAAATCGATCAACAATTCATCGGGAAACATTTTCCGATCGTATTTACCTTAGCACGATGTTCGACGTTGGCTTTACGATCGAGAAGAAGACTGACTACCTCGTGTCTTCCTTGAAAACACGCCAACGTTAACGCTGTATTACGATTCGTCTCGATTTGAGCGTTTATATCACTGCCCATGTCAAGCAACAGCTTCACCGCAGCTACAAGTTGTGTCGTCAATTATTATTAGGTTACCGTTCTCGCGACACAATTCTTTTCGTCGAACAAAAATCATATTAACAATCGATGTAACAACGAAACATTTTAGAATAAATAAATATATATATATACACACACATGTGCATATATATAAAGACGTACCAACATGACCGTTCATAGCAGCGAGCATGAGCGGGGATATACCTAATTTTGAGCCAGTCCTGGAATTAATTTCAGCACCATGACTGAGAAGAAGCTTTATTATATTCACGTAACCGCCGGATGCTGCCAGGCTTAAAGGTGTGTAATCAGAAACGTTACGATGTTCCTTATTGGCAGCTCGATTAAGTAAAAGCTCTACCACTTCGTATCTACCGCCGCTACAAGCAAGAGATAAAGGTGTATCCTTGGTACGTTCGGACTGAGCCTCTATATCAGCCCCGTGATTTAAAAGGATCTCTACGACTTTATGGTGACCAGCTGTCGCAGCCAATATAAGCGGAGTGAATCCCTTTTTGTCTCTATGTTCTGAAAAAGTTCAATAAAAATCGGATTGGATTGAATCGAACAAACGAAGATCAACGAAATCGCCTGTTGCTTCTTGAAGATGTTACCTATATCTGCGCCACGGCTCAACAAAAGTTCGGCAAGCTCCACATGACCACCGGCGCATGCCAAAGTTAAAGCAGTATCGTGATTACTGTCTGTCTCAGAGTCCACGTCCATACAGGAAAATGGAGCTGGTGGTACTTGATTAGTCGTGTAACCCCCAACCGTTGGAACGCCCGTTGTGTACTGACCGGCAACTAAAATCGCAAACCAATTATAAAAACTGCTATCGTCCCCGTTCCGTCCTTACCGATCTTCTTCTTACCTGTAGTCGGATCTAATTGGTAATTTTGAGTGGGAAAATTAGGAGTTTGTTGTTGGGTATTGGCAGTTTGTTGTTGTTGGCATGATTGTTGTTGAGGTAAAAGCGGATATCTCCCTTTTTTTCCTTTGCCGGTCGCTGGCGCGGTATAAACCTGCTTTTTGTCCGAAGCAACGATAGTGGCAGCGGTTGTTGTAACCGGAGCTTGCGTTTGAGTAGCCACTTGAACTTGATTAGTGTTGCAGGCTGTCGATTGTGTGTAATCGTTCGTTTGATGGGGTATGGTGTCTATTATTCCACTTGCTTCGGTTACATTCGGCAGAGCTTGCATAGGAAATGCTGAATACAGAAATGTATGTTTCTGTATGTGGCACCGACTATACTATATACTATACTTGATATTCAAACAAAAACATTCAAACTTACTAATTTGAGACGATTGAAGTAGTAATTGTGGTTGGAAGCGGCACCGTAAACCCTCGAGATATCCTTCTTGAAAGTCTTTCAAGTGTTTCAAATCTTTCAAATCCTTGAATGGTTGGTTTTGTAAAGACTGCGTACTGGTTAATTGTAGACCAGTCGATATGTCTGCTTGTATCTGAACACCAGCACTGGTGACTTGAAGCGAAGGCAAGGTTGGTAACGAAACAGAAGGTACTGATAGTACAGGATTCGTAAAATATTCTTGAGATGTATAAGGACTGCTCGTCTGCTGAACTATTTGCGCACTTTGCAATTGTTGCTGTTGCTGCGACGGCTGCTGCTGCTGCTGTTGCTGCTGCAGTTGCTGTTGTTGTTGCTGTTGCTGCGACGGCTGCTGTTGTTGTTGCTGCGGCTGTTGTTGCGGGTGTTGCGAATCTTTACTATTTGAAACTTCTAACCTTTTCAGTTCAAGCTTCTCTTGATCTTCCGTCGCTACTGAAATGCAAAACATTTCCGAAATAAATCTCGACGACAATTAAAAACGTCGAAATAATTACCGTCAACGGTGTCGTCGAAACTAATGGAGCGAAAAATTTCGAAAGCGTCGTCCAAGGGAATATGCGTGCCATCTTCCAACTTGATTACACTTTCGCTGGTACATAGCGCCTTTGCTTTCTGAGCAGCGGCGACAAACGGACAGGCACCATCCCGATGGAGTCTTGCCAATTCGGGATCGGTCTGCTCTGCAAGATTCTGTTGAGTCGCCTGCTAGAAATGCGATTCGTATTAATTGAGAAACGTAAACGCTACAAATCCGACGGATCATTCAAAATTACCTGATCATGAAGATGATGCGTATGCGCAGAATGAAGATGAGACATTAATTGGGTAGGCATGAGTATGTTGCTTCCGTTAGCAGTCACCGGACCAGATTCCTGTTGGGGCTGCGAATGCTGTTGTTGGTGTGGCTGTAACGATTGTTGTTGAATTTGTGATTGCTGAGGTGGTTGCTGCTGCTGCTGCTGTTGTTGTTGTTGTACCTGTTTTTTTGTACATTTGTTATTATATATACATATATACATATATATATACATATATATATATATATAAATATAATAACAAATGTATATATATATAAATATAATAACAAATGTACAAAAAAACGAACCTGCACTTGATCGAGCTGTAATTGAAGCTGTTGATTAAGTTGCTGCAGTTGATGCACCTGTTGTACTTGATAGGTATGTTGTCGTTGTTTTTGTTGGTATTGCTGTTGAAGCCCAGCCATTAACGTTGCCTGTTGTTGCTGCTGCTGCTGCTGTTGTTGCTGCTGCTGCTGCTGTTGTTGTTGTTGCTGCTGCTGTTGCTGCTGCTGCTGCTGTTGTTGTTGCTGTTGTAATTTTCCACCTACTACACTGGAGGTAGCTTTACGGATATTTTTCCCCTCCTTTTTCGAGACAGGCTTCGCTTTTGGACGATCGCTTATGGCTGTGTTTTGGCTAACGTCGCTACTCGCGGTAATAGGTTGAGATGCAGTCATGACGGTAGGAGGCGTAGATATGCTTGGAGGACTCGGTGTAGTCGTAGAAGATGTATTAGAGGTAACCAATGGAACGGACGACGTGACAGGTATCGTTGCAAGAGAGAGTGCGTTTGTTGTAGGAAAAATCTCGGGAGTTAAAGACATACGTGCCATTTCCTGTCCAATTTGCGTCCCTTGGAGAAAAGCATCGTAATACCGCGAAATTGCCTGACTGGTACCTTGATCGAAAATATTACTATTAAGAATATTTTATGCAACGCAATTATTATTGCCGCGAACAAAATTCCGATAGACGAAGGATTTACATACCTGGCGATAACATGTCTGATTCACTGGATTCTTCCGATTGAGGCTGTTGTTGAGTCGAGACGGAATTCCCTGAACCGGAGAACCAATGGCCTGGGCCCTTTATTTGAAGTTCCCTTTCTACCCTCTGAAATATTCATCGTTCACAATGTTATCATGTTCGAAAAACGATATGCATAAGAATTCATGAAAAATATAGACGTACCTGTAACTCTTCAAGTATTTGCCGTTTATGTAAGATTTGTTCTTGTCGAGTATTCTTTCGACTTTCGGAAACATTTAAACCTGGGGTCGGCGCTGGAGCCGGACTAAGGCTAATATTCGGTTCTGAAAGGTTGGTAAATCCTCCACTGCCTTTATCCAAAATGTTAGTATCGTCTTTAGTCGCTACAATCGCTTCGCCTGCGGGTTGAGAACGAACTTGTTGCGCCTCGGCCGAAGTAAGACTCGTATCAGGCATCATGGTTACTGATCGATTTTTTCTTAACAATGACTTCTGTGTATTATGTTTAGGTTGGAGATTTTGCGCTTGCGATTGCTCTGCACTATGTTGCTGTTGCTGTTGGTGTTGCGATTGCGTCGTGGATGCTTGCTGTTGATGAGGCATGCATTGTTGATGTGCTATGTGCTGTTGTTGCTGTGGTTGCTGCTGCTGTTGTTGTTGTTGTTGCTGCTGCTGCTGGGGTTGCTGTTGTTGCGGCTGCTGCTGCTGTTGTTGTTGCTGTTGTTGTTGAGGAAGTAACATTGGCGCAGGTGCAGCATTATGCGGTGCACTCATCATAATACTGTGAGGATAATCTAACAAAAGTTGTACAACGCTGGTATGTCCACCTTTTGCAGCTTCAATCAACATCGTAGAATTATCCTACAACAAGTTTACGGTCCTATTGCATTCACACGAAAAATTGAACATTGCCGCCACTAAATCGTTAAACTGATTGTGAAATAATACCTTTAGCTTATGAAACGGGTTTGCAGACTGTGCAAGTAAAAGTTCTACAACCGCGAGGTGACCACCAGCACACGCCAAGGAGAGAGGAGTATGATCGTTGTTTGTAGTTTGTCTATTAACATCTGCACGTTTCGATGTAAGAAACTGAACTGTACAAAGATGGCCAGCTCTGCATGCCTTCATTAACGGCGTCCTGCCTCCTTCAGATTCATGCTCCTACGCATTAAGACGTGAGAATTAAGAAACTATTGGGGGGATCATAGACAAAAGATTTTATAAGTTTCTTTAATATAACGATTCGAACGATTATAGAACGATCGGAAACATACTAGATCAGCACCGAACTGAAGTAGGAGATCCGCAACATCGGTATGCCCGTTTTCACATGCATACGTTAACGCTGTATCTCCCGTTTGTGTTTGAGCATGAACATCTGCCGCGGATTCCAGTAAATAACGAACAAGTTCCAGGTGACCCTCTTGCGCAGCTTCCATTAGAGGAGTAGAAGCACCCAATTCGATGTCGGCTCCTGCTTTAATTAGAAAGTCTGCGACTTCTAAAAAACCACCACAGCAAGCTAAAGTAAGCGCTGTTTCTTGAGTTTCTTCCGTTTGAGCATTGATATTCGCTCCTGTGTGTAGACCATGGAAAATAAAGATTTCATTATATTATACTATACTATACTGTATTACTGTATTGCATTAAAAGTATAATTATACTATATGATATACTCCTACTGTGTGAATCATAGATCAAGAACATTGTAGATCAACAACCCCTGTACAGTACCTTGACTTAGAAGTAAAGCAACCATTTCTTCGTGACCTTCACGCGCTGCTTCCATCAACGGAGTATAACCTTCGTCGTTTACTTCTTCGATATTTGCTCCCCTTTCGATCAAAAGCATTGCAAGATCAACGTGACCTCCGCAAGCAGCTAATGTTAACGGAGATTCAAAACTGTCTGTCGGCATATTGACTTGCGCGCCCGAATCTAAGAGTAACCGAGCTACTTCTACATGACCATCCATCGATGCTTCCATAAGGGCAGTGTGCATTTCATCGGTTTTGTGCTCCTAGAAATTGAGATGTTTGTAATCTCGTTCATACGAAAGATAGTTAGGATGTAGATAAAAGACAAGTAGCATCGAAAGATACCTGGTCTGCACCAGCTTCTAACAAAAAGCGAACCATTTCTAAATGTCCTTTATAGCAGGCCAGTGTCAGCGCAGATTCTTTAAATTCATTGGAATGAGTATTAATTCCGGCGCCATGTTGTAGTAAGATCTTAGCTACTGGAACATGTCCAGCACTGGCTGCTTCCATTAACGGTGTATGACCATTCTCATTGTGATCCTCTACATTGGCACCCGCGTCTAACAATACTCGCACTACCTCTTCATGGCCACCCGCACAGCCATACATAAGGGCAGTATTACCTAAAGATAAGTACAATCGTTTAACTTTTTATTTCTGCAAGTGGACGGGATGGTCAGTCTTTTGATATTAAAAACAATCCATGATATTACTTTCTTTAACAATGCCATATTATTTCTGTCAAAGTTTATACCTGAAGTAGATTGAGAATTAACATCGGCTCCGTGAGCGATAAGCAAGCTTACAACATCCACATGCCCTGCACTGGCAGCTTCCATTAAAGGGGTACAATCCCCCTTTATACCACGGTCCTCTACGTTTGCATTCATTGCCAATAGTACCTGTTTACCAATAAAATATACATTATAACATCTATATGAAATAACATACTCAAATCGATCAAAGAAAGCAATCGAGTATCGAATTAATCTCTTCGCGACAAACACAAGCGATACAAAATAGAGATAAATAGCCGAAAATTTTCATAAATATTTTCATCGATACAAATACGTTCCTCTGTTCAAGAGGAATACTCTGGTTATTCAAAATCTTTTTAGCTCAGTCATTAACTCTTTGCGGACAAGAAAAATTCTTCTTCTCAAGTAATACCACATATATTTTCATGAAAAATATCTTTTTGTTCGAACAACACTTAAGAAAGTTCTCGTCCGCAGAAAGTTAAAAGGTTGTAAATGTTTCTTTGTATACGATCAAAAGAGAGTCCAAGATACATTATGCGAAATAACTATCCAGTTTTTGACAGGCAACAGATCTATTTACACAGTATATTCTTTAAATACTTCTCAAGAATTCATCAAATACTTTCATCGCGTGCTTTCAAATAAAATTTTCTGCCAGTACTAGGAACAAAACGAATGCTCAAGTAACATTCCAACCTGAGCAAGTTCGTAGTAACCAGCTGAGCAGGCGAGAGAGAGCAAACTCTCTCCCTCCTCCGTAGTCTCGTGAACACTGCGTCCTTCCGTTAATAACTTCCTGACAGTACCAACGTCTCCGTCTGTGCAAGCCTCTACTAGAGAGCGTTTTTCGTTTTGTGTGCGTGGATTATCGCTGCGCATTCGAGTTAATGCAGCTGCTGCTTCATCTAATGCACAAGAAACACTTGATGTTAAGCGACGGAGCACTTCGTGGTCAGCCAAGTGCTTTCCATCGCCTGACGACGACAACTTGCCAATACCAGCTGCTTCCAATAAGGCTTCTAACCGTGCCTGAGTTTCAGGGTCCACAGATCTCTCTGGATCTTCCGGAGGCAATAAAAACTTGGATGATTCTAAATGATGACCTTCGTCTAATTCAACCTGATCAATTGCAAAACACTCCACCTGTAAGTTACAAAACAACGGTTTTCTTAGAAACGAATGTCATCGCGGACATTATTCGGATAAACACACAAGAGAATATAGACACAAAAATGATGTATGCTTTTAATTAAGGGAGAACATAATATCGCGAAGACAAGAATGAAATAGTATATGACTTCTCGTAAAGTTTGGTAAATCTCGAGCAAACTTCATAGAGCTCTTCCAACGGAAATAAGCTGACTTTATATTTGCATAAAGCTATTAGCATTTTTAATCAGAGTACAACATTCTATCGCCGATGGCTGAGAATAGTAGCTGCGCAAGATCCAATCGTGTATCTTAGTACACATTTAGTACAAGAAACGGGAGGACAATATAAAAATTAACCGAATGAATTGCTGAGTCATTACAGTTTCAATGTTTCTGTGCAACAAGCAGAAGAGACATTGCGATAGTGGAAAAGAATGTTTTCAGGAAAGCATTTCTCGGGAATTGAGGTTACTTTGTACGACACAATGTCGCGGAAATACAAGAGACAGTGTCGACGGGAACTATACTGCGGCTTCAAACATATATATGAAACATCGCAGTTGAATCGAAAAAAATCGCGAATGGAACAAAGAGTCGACCACTATGAAAAAAGCGTTATACGATACGTGATTCGTGGTTCGTTGAAAGGATAAGTGTGAGAATAAAAGGACCGTGGTGCACGTTCGATTGACGAGTAAAACTGACGAGTAAGTAATTTCTAAGAGTAAGGTAAAAACTTCACATAATCTTAATCATCGTACGTACATCTCGCGTAGAGGTCATATCCTCTCGCGCGACGAATGGAAACCGATGAGACATAAAAGCAAATCAGAAGAGAGGTGAAAGTATCCTATCTTCTTTAAACGACTAAAACCGCTTGCCAGTTACTACAGAGACATAAGAACAATGTGCAGCCATTCCAAGAAGGACGAAACTGACACTTCCTTGCTACACTCTGCGTGTGTACGTACGCGTTTCGTTTGTTTGTTCAATCCAAAGTAAAAAAGAAATGGTCGTGTACCGTTCGCTCGTTCGAACACTTATCAAATTGAATACGACACGATCGCGCCGGAGAAAGAAATCCCGAGGAAAAACTACGATTGCTATATAACCGCTGCTGGTAGAATATAAAATAATATGGTGGCTCTGCTCTCCACAAATTTCCACCCCACGAACACGAGCGACACAGGAGAGCCGAGCAACCGGTAAAAACGATGGCAAGAATAGAGCTGAAACAGCTCGTTGACAGTGCTACAGAAAGAACTAGTTGTTAGGATCAAGGTAGAAATACACCTATCAACGTCTAAGGAAGGTAAGTAAAGGCGACCGAGCAGACAAGCAGGCTCACGAACTCGCACGAATACGCGAGAAACGCAGCCGAGGAGAACTCCGCTGGGTGGCGCACAACGTAGTGCAAACGGACGTAAAATACACTCGCGCGCGCACGCGCTCGCGCGCGCTTCTACACGCAGACACGCAGGCGGCCACGCATGCACATGCAAGCGCGCGCGCGAGCAGGTAAACGAAATAGAGGCATTACGGCGAGATACGCGCAACCCGCGAGAAATATGTCTACCCACATCACCGAGTTTACGTCGCGGACGAAATTACTAACGCACTGTAACGTGTGACACGCACGCACGCGCATAAACGCACGTACATGCATGCGTACGCGTGCGACGAAAGCACGCGAGCGCGCGCGCACTTGTCTCTATAGGTGTAATAAGTGACCACTTCTACAAGCGTATACATATACGTATATGTATACAGGCGTACACGTGCGTGCGCACACGCTTGGTTATGCAGTGCAGCTAGCCAGAGTTCTTTACCCAATGCTTATACATACATGCCCGAGTACGTACGTGTTCAATCATAGGGCATGCAAAACTACGGTACGCGAAAATAATCCTACACACATCGTCGATTCCGTATCGTGTAGTTTCAATGAAGAGTCTCGTTCCGTTTCATCTCGTTTCATCCCGTTTCGTTTCGTCTCGTTTCGTTTCGTCTCGTTCCGTCTGGTCTCGTCTCGTTTCGTTTCCTTTCGTTTCGTTTCGTTCCGTTTCGCCCTATAGATGTTATGGTATCGACGAGACCCCCGAGATTTCCATCAAAATTTAAGAACGCGTAAAAGCGAGAGTCGAAAAGAAATGTTTCAAATATGTATATACATATATACATATATATATATATATATATATGTATGCGAAGGAGCAGCTCATTAATTTTTATAATTGCATCGTCTACGCAAGTTAACGTGACACTCACTCACGATTAACTATTAACGCATACATCCCTATTATATAACCTACACGAATTCCTTTTTAGTCTTGACTTTACCCTCGATTAAGACATTCGAACTACAATTTATCTCGGGACGAACTGCCAGTAACCGTTTTATGGTTATGTCACCGATCCTGTGTGATCGATGTCAAATTTGTAAATTTCGGTTACTTCGATTATCGTTGAATTCTCAATCTCGTCCCTAACCGACAACTTGTTCGGCAGAATGTACGGGTACACGCATGTAACGGCAATAAACGATATGACATAATTTCACGCGTTTCGGCATACGTTACGCATCGCCCGATCATTTTCCTACGTTCGCTCCCGACGAACAATAACTTTACCTGTCCCGCGAACGTTCCTATCGCGGTCGTACTTTCCGTGTACACGAGAATCCAGGCGAATCGGGTCGAAAAAATAATAACATGCTATTTGACAACTTTTCGGACTCTAGGCACACCGTCGTCGTGTCCGAGTCATTTCCGTCGCACATGGTCGTCGGATGAATATTCTGCGATGAAGCGGCGAGAAAGATATTACGAGGAGTGAGAAAATATTGAGGAAAAGATCAACATCGAGTCGAGTAAAATTCATCGAAAGCTGGTGCGAATGTGCCCCTCCACGTACACGTCTATATACACGCACAGCTTCTATGTGTATACGCACGCGCGCACAATGAGCGCTCGCGCGCGCGCACACACACACACCACGTACAGATAGAGTGAGAGTGAGAGAGAGAGCAAAATCAGGGATACAAGTGTGCATATAAGAAGGAAGAAGAAGAAGAAGAAGAACGGAACGAACGAATGGAGTAGCAGGGCAAACGGCAGAGGGGAGGTGGTGGTGACTGGACGAGACGGACGACAGAAGCTACCAACGAATTTGTAGGTGTGTGTGTGTATGTATGTATGAGTGCGAGCGAGCGAGCGAGCGAGCGAGCGCGCGCGCGCGTTCATGTGTACGTGTGTAGTGCGTGTAGGTGCGTGCATGCGTACGTTCAACCTCTCGTCGCAGCAATATCTTATCCACGACGTGGCATGCTTTTTTGACTCGATTTACCTCTGAAACACTGTCCTCCTCGCTGTCTGACGAGTCTGCCATAAAGCGTGGCTGCAACTCGGAGAAGGTCTCGGTCTCTGACTTCGTAGGACTGGAGTTCGAAGACTGGGGAGTCGACGACGTTTTTCCAATGTCGTGGTGAACGCTTGATGATTTTTCGTGCTTCTGACTATCCGAGGTCGTTCCTTGTGCTACATTCTGCATCTTTACCTTCCAGATGAATCATATGATACTAAGGTGTCGTTTCCGTGTCGCAAAACACACACAGAACACTTGCTTTTCAATAATAATCTCGAGCACGATCGCCGTCATTCACGTAAGCTAACACCCGCCATTTCTACTATGGCCGACTCCGAGACCCCCAGATGCCTCTTCGACCATCTATATCATTCCATACGATTCGGCGAGCCATCTTTGCTTCCCCATGGCGGGCAATTTCAAACCGCCAACTTCCACGTTACGAACGATCATGGATTTTGCCCCCTGAGTCACGCACGATCGCTTCATCTATTATTTTCCGCGTATATACTCTTTCCTCTCTTTATATACTTCTCCATTATTGTCTGTCTTAGCAATTTTAGTTCTCTCGAAATCGTTCCTCGTATCGACGAACTCGCGAGCTGTACGAGCCGTTTGCTGTACGCTTCCGATGTACCGTGAAATTGTCACGCGCATGTTACAGGTTCGAACAAAGTAAATTTAGAGGCGTACTCGTGTTACGTTTATTTGGTTTCTAATCTACAGTTTCTCCTTAGAGTACACTTCAATTCTTTCAAAGATTTCGGTTCATGTAAAAAGCAGTTTATTCGGTTATTTAACAGTAGTTTACAAAATAGACAAGTTCTCGTTCTCATTTTCATAGAAAAGACTCGATATCGATCTCTAACGCAGAGCAAGGCATATTCAAATCGAACTTTGTGATTACGTCCGGATGTAGGACGCCCATTTTGCCGATTACTTTTCCGTAAGATAAAATATCTGCGCACCGTTGAGGAAGATACGTGGGATCTGGAAAAGAAAACAATATTGAAGGAAACGCAGGTTACACGGGAATGCTATTGTATTTTTCGTATCGTTGTTGAAATGGTCAGTCTAAAGCATGATTTGTCGTTAGATAGAATTACCGTCGGCCGTACGGAGACGGTATCCGTTGTCGTTTTCATCGATGCTCCGTGGTATTTCCAATACTTGTAATATTCTGTCCAGTAAACCATGAATGATCTCAAAACCGTCCGACGTGTTGCAATAAACGGCGCACAAATGTCGAACATTGCGTGCGCCCGTTTCCGTCTTGTTATCTTTCAATATAACATCGGAGACTTCAAATAACTTTAGAGGGAGAGGCATATTCTTATTAGCAGCTAGCGTTTTCAATAATCCTGGTAGTAAAGTTGTACGCGCCACCTATAACATCTGTGTATACCATAAAACGCGAAACAAAGTTTATCATTATGAATGAGACCGTCATTACCTGAAATTCCAATGTCTTCGGATTCGATATGTGGACCGCTGGTATACTTTCCAATTTATGACCCAATTTATCAGATATATCTTCACGGGAACACTATGGCAAAGAATATAGCGTAAACGAATTCAATCGATATATGGTTGCATACATTTTAGTAAATATCTTTTGTACCAATGAGAAGGTCAGTGTTTCCGTGAATCCGGTGCAAGCCAACTCCATGCGTAATTGATCGGATAGTTTATTAAGTGGAAACTAAATTTCAAACGGAAACAAGTTATACTCTGGTGTTCTTTGTCCTTCGATAAACAAGACAGTTAATGGTATTTGTTCGAACCTCTTCGGCAACCGTTGAAAAGTATGGTATAGTTTTTTTAATGTTATTGTATCCGTACGCTATAGCGATGTCTTCGTAAATATCGCAAGCGTGTATCACATCGTGCCTTGTGGGAGGCACTTCTACATGTAACGTTTTATCGTTTCCAACCGAGCTTTTCAACGACATTTTCGAAAGCAGCTTGGCCACTTCGTCTGGAGTTTGTTGTACACCGATGTAATTTGTTGCTGTCTCGCAATCGATTTCCTCGGTTCGATATTTCAAATCAGGATAATAAAATACTGCATCATTATGATATACAACCTCTACTCCTTCTATCGTGTATTTCATCTTGCAGTATTGACTAAAGGCACAAACTATAGTGTCTAATACTATTCTCGCCTGCAAATATGCATAAGGAATGTTTTTTCTGCTACACGTCAAAAGAACGTTATTTCTACTATTACCTTTGTAAGGTCTGTCGCTGTACATTCTATCAAGACGTTTTTAGTGTTGAGCGTGATTTTCGAATGATCTCCGTTAATTATGGGTGGAAGTGATAATACAACCCCATTGGTATCTCGCACTACAGGGAAAACTGGACTGTCTTTTATAATGTGTAGATATTGCTTTAACTGCGCATGATTCTATGAAAATATACTTCTGTTAATCATTTTCTTTCATTTCTAAACGAAATTCAATAATATGCACGTTAAAATTCTGGAATGCTCACGGCATACAAATCCATTATTTCTTCCCCTGTATACTCCCTGTCTTGATTAAGTGGTTTGAAACGTATATCCTTCGGTGGTTTGGCATCGTAATAAAATGGACCTTCAACAGTGTCCAGATCATGAGTACCGATCGATACCAAGGTTCGTTTTCTTCCTATATTTTGATGCAACTTATCTTGAAGATCGATAAAACTATTGTAAGAATCGCTTGTAAACACGACATTGCGCAAAATAGCTGCAACAATGTGTTCTCTGACCTTTGAACACTAAAATATGAACCGTTAGGAAAGTTTATATTACTCCCAGATAGCACCCGACGTCTCGCAGACGTCTGTTTTACGTCGTTTTTAGGTCTGAACGTCTTACGTCCCAAAAAGACGTCTTTAACATATCTTAATGACGTTGCTTTTACGTCTGAAATAAGACGTCTTAAAGACGTCTATTTGGAGATGTCGTTTTACGTCTGAAATAAGACGTCTATTTGGAGACGTCGTTTTTACATCTGAAATAAAACGTCTTAGAGACGTCTTTTCGGAGCTAAAAAGACGTCTGAAGACGTCTCTAAGACGTACCGTTTTGTAACACAAGACATTCAGGAGACTTTCGGGAGCCATTCAGACGTCCGAATGTCTTGCGGCAGACGTCTTACAACTGTCTTTGAGATGTCTCTGTGCTATCCGGGCTGTTACATGTTCTATTAGTAAAACAAAGATTTCTTTAAATGTACCTTGTCTGTCACGAACATTCTTTGCACTGTACTTGGAAACGTGGCTGTGTACTGTGGTATATTGACTCTATATCAAAACATTCATAATTGCTAACCAACCCGCAAATATAATAATAATACAATAATAACAATACAATTGCATATCTATACATGTATGCACATACGAGCACATAACATATGCAATTATACTTACTTGTTTAAAAATACCAAGAGGCCTAGAGCTAAACCTTCCAGACATAATAAATCATATCTGTTTGCCGGTATATCGATTTTATATATAACTTCTTCCGATGCTTCTTTAGTCGCAGTTACGCCTTTCTCTTTCATTATCATTTGTTTCTCCGTTGTCTGAAGGTTCAAAGTTCATTGAGGTCATTTATACAAAAAATCACAAAGCTGAAAATATACGTACCACTTCATCCAACTCTAAACCAAATTTGAAGCACAACTCTTGAAACTCTTCATCGGCTAAATTTAAAACAGTATCGATTGGTATTTGTACGTTAAATTGATGTAAATAATAAATGGTACTATTTAATATAGTAAAAAATATACTAAGATACTCACAATATGTTTTGCCAAGTGCCTTAAATAATAAGTCACGTTTGACATTGATCGTCGGCATTTCTTTTTATTACGTACAGTACTCCTCGCAATGGTATAACACACTTAGCTCGTATACGAAATGATTACTTGGTAAACAAATCTATTAACTGTTCCCGGAAATAACACTTCCGATATCCAACAATTAATTTAGAAAAATTGATAGGTGGTCGACACAAGTTGAGGTTAGGATTATATTCGCTGACACTCTCACGCTGGTAATATTTCAGGGCACGAAATTCTTAAAACACGAGATAGGTGTACTACGTCGGTACCTACATAAGTACGTTCTGAAATTGCTGTGCCCTAATTGGCTGACAATTCGCTGTGCTATCACAGCGCTGTCCTGGCAACGATGGACAAACAGAGACTCACTGACACTGACTGACACTGAGTTCAGTGACAGACTGTTCGTGTTCTATCTCTCTCACTCTCATCTCACTTTCTCTTATCGGAAAGCCTGCGCAGGGTTGACTGCGCAGTAGATCTTCTACACCTACAACAATACATAAAGTACTTACTATCCATTATGTATACAGTATGCTAGTACAGTAACAATGGTAAATTCATTGTAAATATAATACCAACAATAATAATGATTATAAGTAAATACAATTAAGAAATCATAGTACATATATAGTAGTCAAGTAGTACATAAAATTGCAACGTGACTCGATGTACTTTGTTCTGTCATTCAAGTTTATTTATACAAACAATTTACATTTACGAAGCGTATTATACCAAAGATGTCTTGTTATAATTGAAATTACAGTAGAAAAGAGTTTCCTCATTGAATCAACGAACTAATCATGCTGGAAGAAAAGAAATAAAAGACAATTTTATCCAAAGTTGGTGATTCGTTTAGAAAACGACAGCGATACTTACCCATACAAATAATAGAAAAATGATAGAAGATAAAATGCAAGTTTAATCCATCCTTCTCTTTGGTGTGCTGTAAGAACTTGAGCATTTAGTATACTGGTGGGATCGTATAGACCTGGCTTCGACATCACTGGTCTGTGATAATATCTCCACAAATGATAAACTATCAATGGTATATTTAGGAGTAACGAGAACCATTGTCCACTTATTAGAAACAAGAAATTGATGAGAATATGTAAACCGTACTCTGGAATAACTAGCTGAAACGTAAATACATAGTAATTAAACATGCGAACCTTCAGAATGTGTATGTCGTTATCAAACGTTGAAAGTATTTGACAATTAGCAAATAAATTATTCAGTCTCACCGGATTTAAACTGTTACATTGCTCGATCGGATTTTTATAGCCAGTTTTTAATTCATCGAACGTAATGACCTGAAATGTAAATATATATATAACCAATTTAGCAGAGATCAATTGTATGTGTAGAGTAGTTTAGGTTAGAAATAATTGTTATCGTTTGTTCGCCCGCGTCTCCATCTAACGTTACGTGCGAAAAAACGTTTACGAATTGTACGTACGTGAAATATTGCAAAAAATATTAAAAAAGCATCCACGATTAATGCCACAATATATGAAAAGGCGGCTAAACTGAACGCCATTATGACCATGCATAACGCGACACCAAGTCATCCGTTGACACACGAAATCGACACTTTGATCCCGTATAAATAATACGTGTATAATTTATCGTGTCATTTCATGCACGTCCTTGAGTCCTTTTCCTCTGTTAACCTTATAATCATTCTGATTGTATACACAATAATAAATTGTGCTTATTCAAATCTCTATACAAACATGCACACACACACATACACTCTGTTTTTATTATGTTGGAAAGACATAATAAGACGATATTTATCTTATTTATTTATTTTATTATACAATGTGTACCTATTGCGTGGTACACAAATCTTTTAACATTTCTCTTTTACTTTGTTATGCATTTTTTTTGTAGTAATTTATTTAAATGGTAAGAACCAAAGAAGAATTAAATAAAATAATTAAATAAAAATCAAACAATAGTAAAAAATATAGAATAGAAAAAAAATAGAATATATAGAATAGATCGATAGATTGCATTTGCAATGTACAGCTATTTACTATACCGAATAAAAGTCTTTCTGTGAACACGATATTCTATGAATAAATTATTACCTTTACAATATTGTACAATATATACATGGATGTGAATTCTTATATATTGCTTGTCAGATTTTGTTCGACTAATCTTTAGGCGCCATACGAATGCTCTAGTTCTGTGTCTAATCTTGTTATTAATCTTTCTTCGTCAGCATTGTTCCATTGGGTACTATTGCTTAGATGCAATTCTCTTTTGGGTCTTAACATATGCTTGATATTACCATAGTGTATGTCTAATTCCTTAAATCCATTTAATAAAAATATTGCGATGATCACTGTGAGAAAACCGCACAAGCAACCTAGAATGTCTTCGGCTCCCATGTTCTCCCATTCTCTAAATAATATCGCGGATGCGATTATCACTAACGACGTAAAAATAACATAATAAATAGGTGTGACTATTGTAGTTTCAAACAAATCTAACGATCTGTTCAAATAATTCATTTGTATGCTGATACATAGTATTACGGTAAATAAAAGAACCCACGTTAACCAGTTTGTGAACCCATTGTTGGATCCACTAATGGTTTCTTTCAAAGCTAGCCCTAGTCCCTTACAGCTCATAACAGTTAACGAACCAATGAACGAGCATAGGCAGATATATACCATAATATTTTGGTTTCCATAAGCAGGACCGAAATAAAAAATTGTTAACAGACTATATAACATTACTATTAATATGTAAATAATGTAACCTGGATCTTTGACTTTATCTACTAACTCGTTTAACGTACTAACTTCTTCATCTTTGGGAGAATGGAGTACAATCATCGTAGAACCTAATACGCATAATAGGCAACCAATCTGAAAGAAATATATTTACATGTATCCATGTTAGATATACATATGCATATTGTAGAATGTTAGCTTTTACCTTTCCGAATAAGTTGAGTTTCTCATTTAAGTACTTCGATGCTAAAATCGCAGATATTAGAACGCTGAGTGCTCCCAATGGAGTAACTAAGGAAGCTGGTGCGAAAGCATAAGCAGCAAAATTAGCTGCTTCTCCTATCGCCACTTGAATGCGAAAATACAGTTTTAGAAGACATAGCCATAATTATGCTAGGAAATCATTTACAGTTACTTACTTGAAAGGAGACCAGCCCACCATATCCATTCTTTTAAGTATCCGAACCCTCCAGACGATGCTCGTAACCCGCCGCATCTTTGAAGACGAATCAATGCTTTCTTTTTTATAATAAAACTAGCTCCTAAATGATCGTCATAGTATAAGAGAATTAGAGAAAGTAAGCAACTTGTGTGGAAAACACTCCATATAATTCTAAGGCACTAACCTATAAAACCACTCGAACCAATCGCGAGTCCTAGCCCAATATAAAAGTCTTTCGCGTTGTATGATTTTGATTCGATCATATTTTCTGTTAAACTACTACTCATCTTTTAATACCGACTAGAAAGAAAAATTAGAATATAATCAATGTGTCCGAGATAACAACCGTAAAACATCGTACCTATGTAAATAAAATACTGTTCTATTTATCATATCGAATTCTCTTATCGATATTTTTCTTACTAACATACACGGCAAATTAACATTTCAATTGTAACGTGTACATATGTAGATATAAATATTCTTTATGTTCCTCCTCTAATCATTCACTCTTTTTTAGTTGCAATATTTATTTTTTGGTCAACGGATCGCGTGTCGCGTGTCGCATGTCGCATGTGCTGCGCTATGCCGGTATGCAAATATGTATATGTGTGCATACAGTCGGTGTAAAAAGTGATTTGAATCCTTTTAAAAAGACGATAACTTTTTTACAATTTTACCAAACGACCTGCTTTTTGGTGAGCAATTAGAAGTATTGGTTTACTAAATGACGTGCAAGAAAATGAAAAAGGTACATGTATACGCATACGTATAACTCAACGTTATTATCATTATTCATTTATTTAAAAAACGTATAAAAATTTAATATTAAAAGAAGGGGGAAGAATTATACTGGCTTCGTCGATAGTAGTACAATGCAAAAGTGTAAAATGAATGTATACTTTCGTTTACCAACAATTTTGCTTATCCGTAAGCAACATTTTCAATATTTTCTGACAAATTAATCTCATAGTGTTCGTAGGAACTACGGAGGCATATAGAATGCAAAGTATGTGATCGCTGTGTTTAACTGCATGACACTTATGGTATTCTGAACATAAATATATTTCTTTAACACTGCTAAAATTCCCATCGTCTTTGTTATCATCGTCCTCGGATACCGAAGATAATATAAAAGTTTCAACAGCTTGATGATAAAAAGTTCTCAATATGTCTAGTCTGTGAGATACGCTGATTCTAGTTTTAGCATATCGATCGTTTTTACAAAGTACAAATTTTTGCACTTTATAATTCACTAGAAGAAATCTAAAAACAAAAAAGAGAGTAGAAGCATCCTAAATATGTCCTACGAGTTATCTATACAAAGTGATCCGAAATATTACCCAAGCGCTTCTGAATCCAAGTTAATCGATATAGGTAAATTCCTTGGATAGTACAGTTCAACGTTATTTAAAGTATCGATAGAGTTCTTCCAGCACTGTACAGCCAATCTCTCAACCTCCAATAATTCTGGATTTGGTCCGCATAATGCTAATACTTCTATGTGATTGATCAATGTAACAGATACTAATCGGAAAGCCACCTATGTTGCCTCTTGCATTATATTTGTAATTTACTGCTTCAACATAGTTATGTTTGTAAAATTGTTTCGTAAGAGTACTTACATTCGGACTTTTATAAGGTAAAAATACTGGAATGTCGCGTGTTGTACAAACGCTTTCAATAGCTACAACTGTTATTAACAATTTCCTTTCGATAGGATTCAAACTCCACCATCCTTCTGTAGCAACAGCTAAGCAACCGTGTATTAAAATACATCCGTACATGGAATCTAAACATTCCATGTAGCCTTCTAAACAAGTCTTTAATATATTGTTATTTAATATCTAAGAAAATCAGTGAATTATATGAAATTTCGATTACCTGAAGTACATTATTTTCAAGGCACATAATGCACTCTGTCATATTAATGATGTCGATTTTTAATGAAATTCCATCTCCTGCGTCGAGACATTGTAATAGATTATCGACAAGCGGGCTACAAGAACGCATGTCCTTCTTAAGTTTCTCTATATTTTTTGCGCTCTTTAGTTCGTCTATGCCAACAAATAAAACCATTGCCCCAAAAACAGCATCGAGAAATTCATTTAAAACATACTTTGTAGTTCCATTTGCGATAACTATCAATGTGATGCTTTCATTGAATTCTTTCCACATAACAGTGGTGTCTGGTAAGTCCGTATACATAAGCTTAATATCTTGCGATTTAAGAAACATGTGAATACCATTCAGCGATGCGATTTTAGAAAATGTCATCTGTAAAACATCAAAATATAAATTTCCAAACAATTCTTGCACAAACTTTCCTATCTATTCACCGGATCTCCTTCTCCTTTTTGTCGAGAAAACAATGGAATTCCTCCAGAGGATGTTAAACACATAACATGAGCTACCATGATGTTAGCAGCGATACTCCTTTGTGCGAGCTTGATACCTGATAACAAGTGTACGAAATTAAAATCTAAGCTACTGAATAAATTGTAGCGCTTCACACATTTTACAATGAGATACAAATCATTTACTTTCAATTCATTCCAACCTCCGAATCGGCATTTTGATTCTGATTCGATTACGCTACAGATATAATAGCAATTTATTTCAATTCGAAAATGAACTCTTTGTTTCAATGAATTGTATGTATATCTACAATTATTTCGAAAATGGTATCATTCGATTTGTTATCTGCTGAAATGGTATGAAATACGAATTTCTAACCAAAACTTGAATTTCACAGGTGATCTTCTTGCTTCTTCTTGGTTTGTTATTTTTTAATATACATGTATGTACACATAAAGTAGATACATATATAAGTAAATAGTCAAAGAAACATTCATTGCCATAATGGTGGATATGATATTTAAAATTAGTAAATTTCTTTATAATTTCTCAAAGACCAGTTAATTTCTTTTTTTTTTTAAACATTAATGGAGCTGTGTCATGATTTGGTATATTTTCGTTAAATAAAATTAAGTCATCTCTAATCGAAACGCTGAATATGCTATATTATACATGTATACATATTTAAAGTAATTATAATAAAATCTTTCAGTAATCATGTATGTAAAAATTAAAGTATATTTGCATATGTATATATATATGTATGTATATGTATATTCGTAAAATAAAAACTTCAGCAAATAATTCCTACATTATGAAAGCATAATGTATGTATACATAATACGTACATGTATGTATCTAAATACATATAAAACATGGTTAACGTTATGTTAAGTTAATCTTATTTATTTTACCTTTTCGAATTTAATTTAATTTTGTTGTTTTTCTGTTTACGATTAGACTTATAAAATACGTCGTTTTCGCGATAGAAAAATCACTCGATTCGTCGGGTTGTTGTAATTTATTGTAACGGCAAAAAAAAAGAAAAAGACGGGAACGTTCTACCGTGAGAATTATTTCTACGTTTCTATATATTTTATTTTCACTTTATTCATTTCGTTCTGTACAGTTCTGAAAAAATAACATCCGATAGTTTCGATAATCATGAAGTAATAAGTAATTAAAGATGACAAAAGTTCGAGAGAAAATTGTTACCAGGAAAGCATAACCTTAAAAGAAAATTAGACTATTTAGATTTAAATGTCCTGTATATGAATAAAACGTAGAAAATGATTCGGTTAATACACAGAAGAATAGAAACGATTAGTATAATCTCGATATCTACTATTTGGTACGCAGAGCCAACTGCAGTTGTATATTATCGAAGAAATATGCTTCAACGATTATTCTTTCGAATATATGTTTTGAAAGATCACCTACCGCGTACGTTGGCAAATACGAAATATTGTATGTTAAAAATATTACAAGATCAATTACAGAGATGAATTTATTTTTTCGCGCACAAGCTCTGTGTACACCGCAAATTACGAAAAAGAGTGTCAAGTCGGTGTAGGAATGTGGCACTTCAAAATGGCTGCCAGTTACTTTGGTAATTTACGGCTGTATCTTTCTTTGTTGTTGCTGATTTAATTAAGACTGTGTATCGAAATATCGTAGAATTGATCTTAAAGAGAAATAGTGAAGCAAAAGTTCTACGTACACGTTACTCTCGTCACATGGATTCTGTGGAAACGTGAGAATAGAATATGCTTTGAAGTCGTTCTCTCCCGATTGTTGCATCGGTCGAACTTTATTTCAAGACATTTGTTCGCCAATGCTTGGCTGTTTTCGAGAAAAGTGTGTTACTGTAGCTCATTTTATATGTAAAAGACTCTCGAAAATGATCGGTTAGATATTTAACGAATAGGTTAGATTACAGATCGATCTCGACATCATGCACAGAGATACGGAGAAACGTTTGTGAGATTACATACGAGTGTATTTTATTCGATAATAGATGGTTCCAAATTATATATACATATACCCGTACCTCAACGTATACATACATACACACGTGTACATGTATGTATGCGCACCCGCGCGCGGGTCAATGCGGATGTAGTACATATAAATATATTGGATTCATATTCGTGTGTGTATGTATGTATATATGTATGCGTATGCACGTGTATGTGTACATATACATGTGTGTATATGTACATACAATTATGGATGATTTAAAAGAATTTTGCGCTATGCCAGAAACTTATAAGATAATTAATAATATATTTCGGGGCCTGTCGACGCATTGAGATCAATGTAACTTTCATAGCGTGTACAATTGCTAGTACTTTGATAGGAAATAGTATTATAATTAGCAATGTCTGCTGGCGTTAGCTACAGAAATCAATGGGTTTTGTGTGCACTTTGTATTGTACGATCGTTGAAAAGATATTACACAAAGACTTATTAACGTCAAACTGATTCAGTAAGCATTCTGTTTTCTATTTTGTTGTCTTTTTTTTTCTGCAGGGACTCGTTTAATACCTATGGCAATTCCGTTAGTATAGCAATAACGCCAGGCTTACAATAACTTATATAATTGTCTAGTAAGATCGAATTATTTATTTATATGGTTAATGCATGAAATCTTAATGGGAAAAATAATGGCTGTGAACGATGTTGTATGGAACACAACAAAAATGTACTGTAGAAGTATTATAACGCTCTAAGAACATGCGGTAATATTATGTTTTAGATGTATGTATGCGTGCTTGTGTGTGTATATATATATACATATATACATATATATATCACAGCCGGATTAAAGCTAGGTCTTAAGGGACCTAGCATGGGTCACTATGAATCCACCCGCGGTTAATAAATCGAGCACACGTGGCTCCGGATACCATCAGAAGGCCTTGGCTGAAATTCGTAATTCGTTGCTGCCCTTCGCAAATATTGGAGGAGCCAGCGAAGTAGGTTCCAGTGCTGCGAGTACTATATCTACATTATCCACGACCAGCGGTATTAGTTCTGCCTCTGGTCTTAGCGGTCTCTCCGGTGCTTCTGGTTCTACCATCGATAAATCGGATCAACGACAATTACTAGCACAACTATTAGCAATGGGTTACTCCGAGGTAAGTCAGTTTAAAGTCTAAACGTTTTTGAAATGGAACATCGTAATGTAACATAACACAAAAAATAATTTTTCAATACACAGGAAATTGCGTTACGAGCTTTGAAGCTGGGCAGTTGGCGTTTGGATGCAGCTATAGAATTTTTGAAACAAGCACAAGTAGAATCGTTGAATGGACTAGGTAAATTAAACACCAAACTTATAAGGAAACCAAGTTTGGAAAGAGAATTGAATTTACAACGTGGCAGCCCCGTGTTGGATAGCGGAGCGGGAAGCTCGCGATCCGATAGTCCTCGATTGACGGAACTCAGTCCACACACGCAATTGAGTCGTCAATATTCTCCGAGTAATTTCGTAGAGCGAGAACCACCGCCTCCTCCGCCACCTAGATGCAGTTCTACACCGCCTCCACCGCCACCGCCTCACGCCCCGTACAATCAGCCAAATGTGCCGACTAATATGCAGCAGATGCTGAAGCGTATGTCTCCTGCTCCGGTGGTTCCTACGCGACCACCGCCCACCACACCTGGCAATACCGGACCTATTTCGACGGCGGTGAATTTACCGCAGAGGGGTACAAGTCCGGTGGCAAGTTCGAACAACAATTCGAATAGTCGTCAACCTATGATCGTTCAAAACGGACCTCAGGTTCAACAGCAGCTCTCCCAGCAAATACAGGCTCTCAGTATATATCAAACCGGTAATAACAACTCTAATACTCAAGTTGAACCACCACCGCCGTATCCTATAGTTTCTTCTTCATCGGCCGGGCCGGTGCAACCACCGTCTTACAGTGTATCCATACAAAACAGGCAGAGTCCTACGCAATCACAGCAAGACTATCGGAAAAGTCCGTCGTCTGGAATCTACTCGGGTCCGACTTCTGCTGGTTCGCCGAGTCCCATTACGGTCACAGCTATATCTCCGAGCACGCAAGCTTCTATGGCCAGACCAACTCCGTTGCAGGCATGGGGCGCGCGGCAGGCCAAGACACAGCCGCCGATAATCATGCAATCGGTCAAGAGTACTCAGGTACAGAAGCCCGTCTTGCAAACTGCCATCGCGCCGACCTCTCCGCAACCAATTTCTACCACTAGCAACACACCGACACCTCCACCGTCCTACGCTTCGTCCATTCAACAAAAACAGCAACAACAGCCGCAGCAACACCAACACCAACATCAACACCAACATCAACATCCAGCAGTACAACAGCAGCAGCAACAACAATCTCAACAGCAGCAGCAACACTCGCAGCAACAACATCAACAACCACAACCACAACATCAGCAGCAACAACAACAACAGCAACAAACCTCGCAACAACCACCACCGCCCGCGTACGCGCAAGTGAATAACATTGGAACAACGAACAGTGGCAATGTGAACGTGAGCGTTTCGGTTGGTGTACCGACCACGGAACCGCCAAGTTACGCGACAACGATGCAAGCATTGGCAGCGCAACGAGGTATGCACCATCCGCTTCCTCCTCCCCCTTACGGGACGTCGACCACCGATGAGCCTAGTGGTATCGCAACGATAGAGAATAATGCGAGCCTGAGATCGTCACCGGTCGCTGCGCATCATCCTCCGTTGCAAAGAAAATATTCACCCGCGGACAGTTGTCAGCATCCAATGGAAACACCGTCCTTACCCCCGGTAGCGTCGAGCTGTCTGAATAGTAGAACTAACAGTAACAATAACAGCAGCAGCAACAACGCCGCCGGCAACAATAGCAGCGGTAACAATAATTGCGCCACTGCGATTACTACCACCGCTTGCACCAGCAGTACCACCGTCACCACCACTACGACCACAACCACTACCAATATCGTTGTGGCTGCTTGCATCGCTAGCAACCACACCAGTAACGGAAATAGTAACGGCAATGGTAACGGTAATAGTAATGCTAACAGCAACAATAATAATAACAATAACAACAACAATAGTCATACAACAGATAACAACGGAGCGAAAGGGGGTGGAGGTAATACACCTTCGCCTTACAAGATCAAGCATCAATCTCCAATACCCGAGCGTAAACACATGAGCAAAGAAAAGGAGGAAGAACGCAGGGATTGCAAGGTCCGTAATTATTCTCCGCAAGCGTTTAAATTCTTTATGGAACAGCACGTTGAGAACGTGTTAAAGTCTCATAAACAAAGGCTGTACCGTCGCCTTCAGCTTGAAACGGAGATGGCTAAAATAGGTCTGAGCGCAGAAGCGCAGTGTCAAATGAGGAAAATGTTATCGCAAAAGGAGTCGAATTATATCAGGTTGAAGCGAGCAAAGATGGACAAATCGATGTTCACGAAAATTAAACCGATCGGAGTTGGCGCGTTCGGAGAAGTGACTCTGGTGAGAAAACTCGATACGAATCAATATTATGCTATGAAAACATTAAGAAAAGCGGACGTATTAAACCGTAATCAAGTCGCCCATGTTAAAGCTGAAAGAGATATATTGGCAGAAGCCGACAACGAATGGGTAGTGAAACTATATTATTCCTTTCAAGATAAAGACAACTTGTACTTTGTCATGGATTATATACCCGGTGGGGATTTGATGTCGTTGCTGATCAAATTCAGCATTTTCAAGGAACCACTGGCACGATTTTATATCGCCGAGCTTACGTGCGCCGTAGAAAGTGTACACAAGATGGGATTTATCCATAGAGACATTAAACCGGATAACATCTTGATCGACCGAGATGGCCACATAAAGTTGACAGACTTCGGACTGTGTACGGGTTTTCGTTGGACTCATAACTCCAAGTACTACCAGCAGAATGGTAAGACAAGTGTCGTCGACGACAAATTAATCTTGGTTTAGAATCGTTAAAAATAAGCTGATACAGTTTCTATCGAGTCTACTTTAATCTAATCTAATCTAATAAAACTATGGTAGATATGCAATGTGAACAAATGTTCGTTGTTATGAAAACAGGTCATGGCAAACAAGATTCTATGGACCCTGCTGACGACTGGAACAACGAGTGCCGTTGCATTCAGTTAAAGCCCTTGGAACGTAGGAGGCATAGAGAACATCAAAGATGTTTGGCACACTCATTGGTTGGGACCCCAAACTATATTGCGCCGGAAGTACTACAAAGGACAGGCTATACTCAGTTATGTGACTGGTGGAGCGTCGGTGTAATATTGTACGAAATGTTGGTCGGTTCCCCACCGTTCCTTGCCAATTCAGCCGCCGAAACACAATACAAGGTAAATAGTAATCGATTTTTGTTCTATTCAGTTCTACTTAGTCTGCAACATTCGGCGAGAAACTGCAATAGATTTTGTAGAGCGATAGGAAGCAGTGGTAAAGGAGACACATAATATCCATGTAAAAATCAATGTTGAGTTACAGGTGATTAATTGGGAGACGTCTCTACATATTCCGAAGCAGGCGAATCTTTCCGCAGAAGGTATGGATTTGATATTGAAGCTTTGCGTTGGTGCGGATCGTCGACTAGGTAAGAATGCGGACGAAGTAAAGAATCATCCGTTTTTCGCGAGTATCGATTTTGAAAAAGGCCTGCGCCGACAAGTGGCACCTCATATACCTCGAATACAATATCCTACCGATACAAGCAACTTTGATCCGGTTGATCCCGAGAAATTACGAAATTCCGGATCATCCGATTCCAATAAATCGGATGAGTTGTTGGACAATGGAAAACCGTTCCATGGTTTTTTCGAATTCACGTTTAGACGATTCTTTGACGACGGTGGTGGTCCTGCGTACCCTAGTCGGATAAGTTTAGACGATAACGACAATCAAGGTCCTGTCTACGTTTGACAATAGGTTGCTAAGATTCACAAGCAAGTTTCGTTCGTCCCCGAGATACAAAATAATGATTCGCAATGTCTCACGTTCGATTGTCAGATTCTTGTAAATATTGTTCGAAAGAATTTCGGTTCGAACGAAATTAGAATTGGTATACCGTACTATAAGCTTATGAAAACGAAAACAAAAATTCTCACGCTTGTTCCTTAGTTCTGATGTTGTGTACGTCCGTGCGTTTCGTTATGCCTATTCCAACTTTACATTACTTTACATTACATTACATTATCTTACTTTATTTACTTTACTCTACTTTACTCTACTCTACTTTACTCTACTTTACTTTAATTTACTTTGCTATACTTTATCTTACTTTACTTTACTTTACTTTACTTTACTTTACTTTACTTTACTTTACATTACATTATCTTACTTTATTTACTTTACTCTACTTTCCTTTTCTTTACTTTACATTACATTGTCTTTCTTTATTTACTCTTTCCTCTACTCTTCGTTTCTTTACTTTACTTTACATTACATTATCTTACTTTATTTACTTTACTCTACTTTTATTTTCTTTACTTTACTTTATTTTACGTTACTTTACTGTACTTCACTTCATTTCTCTTTACTTTATTGAATTTTATTTTATTTTATCTTATTTTACTTTTTACCTCACCTTACCTTACCCTATCCTACCCTACTCTACCCTACATTACTCTATTCTACTCTACTCTCTACTCTACTCTACTCTCTATTCTACTCTACTCTCTATTCTACTCTATTCTACTCGCCCCTTCCGACTCGACTTGACTCTGCTTTCTTCTACTTTCCTTCGCTCTTCTTTTGCTTTTATTTAGTTTACAGTACCACACTTTATTAAACTGTTTTTCTGCTATTTTAAAAAGTCCTTTGTGTGTGTGTGTGTATGTGGTGGCTACTTCCCCAACTCCATTGAATTCTTTATCATTTATTTTATAGTAGGAGATACGCTGGGTACATATTGTACTGTGTATCAAAAATTTTGGGCTGAATCAATCTAAAATCACAACGATGGCAGGACAGAATTATGCGTGGTCGCAAAATCCAAATTTATGGGCATTTATTATGAGTTTATAATAGAATCTCTAGAATTTTATTATTAGAATGTGAGGCAGCATAGCTTGAAGTAAGATAGTTTTTATAGATTTGTGGCTCTTCATAAAAGTTTATGATTTTTTCGAAACGGTTCCCCCAATTCGTTTACATTGAAACGTATGTATATACATATACATATATATTTACAATTTCGAATACTAATACGAACATGGCGGTTAATTGAGAGGAAAAAAATAAATGATCGATGGCTGGTGTATATATGTGTTATGCATACATATGTATGTGCAAATATATATATATATATATGTTTGTGAACGGAATGATATTGTGCTTGCCATTCTCATTTGAATTGGCTTCCGTGCCTATCGGAAACACAACTTTGTATGTTTCAGCAAGTACTGTGATATTGCAGGTAATTAGAATAATGTGGCTTTTAAATGTATCGACCTTATTTAACTTCATTCTTTTTTTTACATTGAATGCTATTACAAGTAATTATTCCTAAATATTCATTAGTACTGTACAGATGTTTGAATGGATGTAATGTGTTCATTGTACATTTTATGCTGCTTTTAATCGTCGAATCTTTGTTTCTATCTCTCCACTCCACCCCTTCACCCTCCTCTCTGTTTTTTTTTCGGTTCGCTATCGTTTCTTTCTATTCCTATCTTTACTTGTTTTAGTTTTTAAAAAAGTGTTATTAATTAATTTGCTATAGCGTTGCATACGGTTTACGTTTCGTATGTCCTTCGCGTCTTCTCGGAATAACTGCAGACAATTGTGTGTAAGAAACCTTTCCGAAAAGAGTGAAAGACTGGCAGTTAGAGAGATTGGTTGCACAGAAAGATTGTTAATATAATTCATGTAAAAACGCGAATGACTAATGTTATGAGAAATCGCTTTATTCATACTTTCCTTTAAGAGAGATTTTATCATTCGTAAACTACTTCCTAACAAATAAGTTTTCTTAGATATGAATGTACCGATGAAACTGATCGAATCTGTTGATTGTAATATTTGTAAAACGACTATTTCAATTTCAGTAAAACAGAAATTTCCTGCTGAACGGAACGGTAATACGACATGTACAATCGTAAGATTTGCATAATATTTTCATTACAAAACACATTGTTCCTCGCTTTCGTGTTCTTCTTTCATTTACTATTTCGAAATTATTCTCGAGTCCCGAACGATACGAAGAGAAATGAACATTCAACGTTTCCACGTAATTCTGATCTTTTTATTCATCATAATCTACACTGCCATATGGATTTGTTTCAGTTGTTACGTGCTTCTGATTGTGATTGTAATTGTAATTTGTAATTGTAATTGTTACTGTGACTGTAACCGTGATTGTGATTGTGATTGCGATTGTGATTGCCGTTTCGTCTTTTTCGTTGTCGTCTGATCAAATTTATTTGTTGCTTGAACGTTACAGTAAAGAGCAACGATCAGCATTTTTTTTTTCTGGAACACTTCGATGTATTCATTTTGTATAGCACGAAATAAATTACTGGAGAAAAAAGAAAAGAAAATGAAGCGAGGAAAATAATAAATACCAAAGGGACTCTCTCTTGCATCGTTGTATCGTTAGTCGATAGATGAGAGATGTACGTGAGAATGGCACAAGAATCGAAGGAAGAATGAGTAATAACAAATGTTCAGTTGATATCTCTTCTGTTATTTCGAACAGGTATTGCAAACAATCGATCGTGAAACTATACGAAACGACAAATAACGTGAAACGTAATGACACGTCACGAAACACACGAATCGTTGCTCCACACCATACATATTTTATCCACTTATCGATCGTTCAAAAATCGTTTCAAATGCTTTTCGTCGAAAGATTCCATCCGACCATCGCACCGATGATCCGTCGCACTCTAGAACAATTAATTTGTACGTGCCCAGATAGCACCCGACGTCTCATAGACGTCTGTTTCACGTCGCTTTTAGGTCTGAACGTCTTACGTCCCAAAAAGACGTCTTTAAGACATGTTAAAGACGTCTATTTGGAGACGTCATTTTTAAGTCTGAAATAAGACGTCTTAAAGACGACTGTTCAGAGATGTCGTCTAAAAGGACGCCTAAACTA
Source organism: Lasioglossum marginatum (assembly GCA_028455795.1). NCBI lineage: Eukaryota > Metazoa > Arthropoda > Insecta > Hymenoptera > Halictidae > Lasioglossum > Lasioglossum marginatum. Next base: position 2,699,793 of record CM052268.1, read on the forward strand.
CGTCTAAAAGACGTAAAAACGTCTATTTGGAGATGTCGTTTTTACGACTGAAATAAGACGTCTTAAAGACGTCTGTTCAGAGATGTCGTCTAAAAGGACGCCTAAACTACGTCTAAAAGACGTAAAAACGTCTATTTGGAGACGTCGTTTTTACATCTGAAATAAGACATCTTAAAGACGTCTGTTCAGAGATGTCGTCTAAAAAGACGCCTGAACTACGTCTAAAAGACGTCTGAAGACGTACCGTTTTGTAACACAAGACATTCAGGAGACTTTCGGGAGCCGTTCAGACGTCCGAATGTCTTGCGGCAGGCGTCTTACAGCTGTCTTTGAGATGTCTCCGTGCTATCTGGGTGTAAACGAGTCTACAATAGTTTACACAGCGATACGAATATATAAGTGTTCCTTAACTCTGTTAACACGTTGTGTGCCTTGAAAACGATTCTTCTGTGGATAATAAGTTCCCGGAAGAATTTTCGTAAATTCGAAATCTTTCATACAGTGAGACTGAAAGTTGCCTAGGAAGATAATATATCTATATATTTGTTACATAAACTAGTACGTCCTGAATAAATCATATTTCTCAAAGTTGAAAGGAACAGAAAGTCGTATCGTGCCTTTGTAAATGATAGGCGGACAACGTGTTCAATTCGACGATTTGTTGATCGATTTGTCGAAATCACTCGCTACGTACAGAAAATAAAATATTTTTATACCATGATATATACATGTACATAAACACTTACAATTAGTTTTAAATATTATTTGCGTAAACGTAAAAATATAACGTACTATGTATTTGTTTAAACTTCGCGCCAAGTGAAGTTCGGCTGGATTCGGCTCGACTCGACTCGCTTCGATTCAGCTCGTCTTGTCTCGCCTCGGCCTCGCCACACATCGCCTTGCCTCGTCTCGTCTCGTCTCGTCTCGTCTCGTCTCGTCTCGTCTCGTCTCAATTCGTCCCGACCCCGCTTCGATTGGATTCGGCGAGACATTGCATATTCGACTATATTTCGACTCGACTCGATTCGACTAGGCTAGAACGACTAATTGTAACGCCGTTACGGACGAATGCTCTTGCTTAGTTTCATTATCTTATAAATTGTATTTAACGCAATTCTACAATATAATATAAAGATCTGTTAACTTACGCGCGAAAGGAAAAGTGATTTTGAATCATGTATGCGGTTGTACATTTTGTATTATCTTTTCTGCTTTTGTAATTACGATATGAAAGCAAAACAGAGAGGCGTATACGTATTGTACTGTATGATATTTTAATATATCAAATTTTTGTATATATTTTCAATAACTACTTTAAATTAAAAGTATACATTCAATGCTTAGTTGTATAAAGTTGTTTTATATATATATATATATATTTCATAAAAATGATCGAGTGGATAGAAATGAATTTTGTATCGTGAAATATTTAGTAGCGTTCCCTCGAGAAACGATAGGGAAAGACTCAGTGTTCGCAAACATAATAAATGGATCGCAATTATAATAAATAAACATTTTTTACGCCTATATATATATAGATTCAACCGTCAACTTCTCAATTTCTAATTGAGACAATTACAAAGTACAAGTGTAACAAGTAGGTAAATCAAGTTAGTATGAATTCTGACCCAAGCATTTTTAAATTGTCCCGCGTTCCACCGCGACGTACTATCGATGATGTTACCGTAGAAAAACACTTGCTAAATACAGCTGCACGAAGAAAAATGGCATATTCTTTGTATAAAAGTGATCTTCCTTCGAATACATATACTTCGGTACTCGAAACGAAACTTTTTATCGAACGGTTTTTGCTTGGTGGAGAAATGTTTGTACTATTGACCGTTTATATAACTGTGGACTGATACTAGTCGCTTCCACCAAGTCACTTGTATATATTGTATTTGCCTCTTACAGGTTTACTTTCTTCCGAAGGAAATCAATTCGCTGTGAAAGAAGGGAAGAAATACCGGAGGAAAGATGAATCGTGTTAGGAAGATTCTGTCGAGCAAAGAGACACGAGATTATTTAATGAGGCAAGCTACACAAATTTCGTACACTCGTGCATGCGTTTGTTCATACTCCGATCTCGTAATCAGTCTCGCGTCACACTATATTCGTTTTATCGCGAGCATTTTTGACATAGAAAAATCGCTATTTTGTTTCAGTACACATTTTTGGGGACCTATAGCTAACTGGGGCATTCCGATTGCTGCGATCGCCGATATACGAAGAGATCCTGAATTTATTAGTGGGAAAATGACGCTTGGTTAGTTTGGCAAATTTATTACATCTTCCGCTGCGAGTAAATGATTTTTTTCAGAATTCATTCCGTAGATTTAGTGCATCAGAACATGTAGGAACTTGTATCAAGAACATCCAAAACATTTGTCGAGTTCGCGATTATTGTTTTAGTCTTCTGTTGTTTTGGTCGAACAATCTCAAATCAAAGAAATCCCAAATATATTATTTATTATAACTAGACTGCGGATTTTTATGCATTTACAGGGAAATTAGCTGGGTGAAATATAAAACAATAGAATATTAGAAAAATCTAACAATGATACATTGTTTTTAATGTAAAGACGCCATTAAGGGATGAAATGAAATGATGCAGAACATTTATATTTCGCATAAAGATTCGCGGTCTGATTATAACAAATGAATTACGAAATTGATCTAACCATGCGCGTCGAACTTGACAAATGAATACACATGTACTAATTTGTTTCAGCTTTGTGCTTATATTCCGCAATGTTTATGCGATTCGCTCTGAAGGTGCAGCCACGAAATTTGCTCCTGTTTTCGTGCCACTTTGTTAACGAAGGTGCACAATTGACGCAGGGTGCTAGATTTATTAAACATCATTTTACAAGCAAGAAGGAGTAACAGCTTTGAATAATTATTTCCATGTTCTTAAAAGTACAAAGCTCTTGTTCAAGCCCTTTCTTCAAATTGCCATTTTGTAGCGTATATATCGTTGCATTCTACCAAAGTTTGATAAGTAATTCTTAAAACGATACTATGTACTAATTTAAATATAACCTCAGTTACTATTAAACTATAAATACTTCTATAGTTTCTATGTCTGATCAAATAACGTAAGAAATATCGACGTTCGAACGGAAGAGGTAATAGAAAATTAGTTTGTACAATAATATTACAAGTGTTATGTATTATCAAAAATATAAGAAGTATAAAAATGTGCTTAAGTAACAACCTGTAATGGCAGTGTTGCGACGTTAAGCATAAAAGCCGATGCCACTCGTTTACAAAGCTCTTTTGTTTTATTCCTCTCATGAGTGTCGCTTCAACCTAGCATAAACTGATTAATATGTATATACGCTTCTCGAGTAGATTCACTATAGAATATACAAACTACATAAAAATCTTTAAAAATTCAATTAGTCTCGTAATCAGTGGTATTCATCTAGATTGGACGGATTATATGTATACGGACGGAATATATATTATAAATGTGTATATCAACTAAAAACTAAAAATCTCCACGGACGGAATCGCGTTACAAAAATACGTATTAAATGACTATTACTATTTGATATAGCTAGCGTCTGGAAAGATAATTGTTTATTATAATCGCTATTGTCGAGGCGATTAACTGAATCCAGCTAGTTTGGATGGATGCAGCACCAGCTAGCCGGCACTTGAACATGTCGTACCTATAAAACAGAACAGTTAATAATTAAATTAATAATTAACTAGATAGATGGACGTGTAAATAATTCAGGAACGAGGAACGACTTCACCAACCTGGTTTCTTTATCGTTGATTAGATTACTAAATTCAGCTTCCACCAACTGGCCATCGTAATACGTGATCAGATCTTCGAACGGATATTCGAAACCTTGCTTGCACTCGCATTTGTAGCCACCCGTTTCGAAACCTCTACCGAGGATGGGCACGCACTGTGCAGGCAAGAACGAAAACGAATGAAATGTTCTAATCTTTCTTATCGCGAGCAAATATAGATATTTATGTAAATAGCAACAGGAAAAGAGTTTGATATCCGGTAACTTACATATGAGGTTTTCTTATCACATTTGTGGCTACCCTTGAATGCATTCGGCGTATAGAACACATCGTCGCATTGATTAATATCGAGCTGAAGTAGGTCCATAGTAACAGCTATGACGCCTCTGTAAAGATTTTAATATAAAACGCGATCTCGGTTCTTCTCTTTCTCTTTCTTCGCGGCGAAACTGGTTTCGTATCCCTATGGTGGAGTACCTCGGATTCGATCCCGCATGCACATACTACAACCCCGTTCGGTCGTCCATGTGGACAAAAATACTTACTTGAATTCCAGTTTCTCTTTCAAACTGTCCCAACCGAAAAATGGGGATGCATAGGTAATTACCCATTTCTTCACTAAACCGTTACAGTCGAAATACGGAGTTGTCCAATGGCCGTGGTTCAAGTTTGCTGCCCTGTACAGACGTTGCGTGTTCCCACACATTAAAATAAATCCTATTTGAGAGATAAATTTCCTCCTGCTCCCCAATCCCATGCACCAAATCTCTTTAGCCTTTGATCACACGTTGCATACGCATTGTTCCTGATAAAATTCATTGTCTGATGCGACAGAAACATGCAACTTGCAATGACTACAGAAAAATCTTTGTTTTCCCCATTGTTTCTGTTCATATAGTACATTCGTTCTTACCTATAGGAATCTGGATAATGTTCGTATTTTTTCAAATACTCTCCGGTTTCGTTGTACCTAATTTTAATTTTCATGTAATACTTCTCCAACTCGTCAAAGTTTGTTGCCCATCTTTGTTTCAATACTTGGAAATAATTTTTCTTCGTATAGACCTCGTCTGAAAACATGTTTCTCGTATGGTTAAATGTCGACATTTTTATCGAGCGACGCCGTTCTTTCGCAAACCTTTACCTGTATCGTTCAACCTAGCTAAATCTTCGACTTTGAACTTTCGTGTATTCAGCTGAGTTTTATAAGCGTACGGAGCAAAGAGCGTTCGATTTGTGAACTTGTTGCGATCCCAGAATGTTCCAGCAGACCAGATTTTGGTATCCCCAAGAACCAGAGCTAGAGTCTCTCCGATCATTTGATCCTCTGTCAGAGGTCTGTCGGCTACTCTTTTACCAGAATAAACTTCATGCGGATCGTTGATTTGTAGAAACGCGCTAATGAAATTCGCTAATCTAGTCGCCATTTTTGCTTCGTTTTCAAAGAATTCTTTGACGTCGAAACCTATATCTCCGCGCAATGTTAATTCTTCCTGCGTGTAACTGTAATTGCATACATTACGATTTATGATCATATTCTATCGTTATAATTCTAATTTGAACACACCTCTTGCACGTCCGTGAATTCACACTCAAGATAAACCTGAGAGCTTGATCGATGTTCACCTTCTCGGATCTTAGAGATGCTGTCCCGGATGAGTAATTTCTATAGTGGTAATATTGCTCGAGGTATTTTTCTCGAACGTACGGCTTTGCCTTCTCCCATTGCACTGGCATTTTATGAATCCCTAAAGTGTCAAACATCATGATTAGTAAACGTCTAACGTAATGAAAGAACAAAAAGATATGAACGAGATTGGAACAGAAACCTTACATCCGATCTTAGTACAATCGTATCCGTTATAGTATTGTTCTTGAGTCGCTCTCTCTACAATTTCTCCCAGATAAGGGCGTCTAACTACAGTTGGCAGTCTAAAACCTGGCTTGCATCTGCACTGATATCCGCCGCGACGAAAACCCCATCCGTGTATCGGTTCACACTGCGAGTACAATGCAAATTTAAATCGATACATAAATTATGCTACTCGCTGCACTATAAAATAGATCATTCTTTTTTCTTTCGCATCTAATACCTCTGTAGTTTCTGGTTTGCATCTTGCTGTGTTCGCAAATTTGTTAGGTCCGATGTTTCCTTTCCCTTTAGGGCATTGATTTATATCTATCCTCTCAAAATCCATCTCTATCACGGATATGGCTGTATATCTGAAATTAACTGTGTTAGTTAGTTTTGGAACTAAGAATTAAATGGATATAAATAAATGATATTTGGTCCCCTCAGGGTTTCAAATCCATTTACCACTCTCCCCCTCTTCCACTCTCACTATCGCCTAATTTCAGCGGGACCTACTTTTTATTACGGTGGGTTCCGAACCACCTATTTGCCAACAACATGCAGCGTGTACCCAGGTGGTCAACCCCTGGCATGTACCGAGCAGTTACCCATCCAAGCACTGCCTGCGCCCAACGCTGCAGCGAGGCAGTGGTCGTTGACAATTAAATGGATATAACTATTGGTTATAATTTTGTACATACGTTGGATACTCTACGTGTCTGAACCCTGTATGCCTTGGATAAATGTCTGCAATTGGTACAACCGCTGCAACTAGCCAACGATTCGATCTGCCGCAATCAAAGTACGGTCTGGTCCATTTTACAGGTCCAGGATATTCGTCGGCACCTCGTGGACCATGAAAAGTAAAGGTGTCATTAGTGCCATTGGCATATCGAATTGCAACTTGGTACGTAGTTTTGGTGTCGTGTCTCTGCTTGACGTTGTCTGGCAACCATTTTTTGTACCTGCGTATCGATAGAGAGTGATATAAAATCACATATACAATAAAACTGATTTGTTCGATGCTCCATTAACAATGCTTGCTTCCACTTACCATTCGTTTATACGATAATAGTCGGTCGTGTAATCTTGGCTTAGACTGCTGCTCGCGAAAGCACCGAGATCTTGCACGGTAAATGCGTTTCTTGTAGATATTCTTTCTAAATGTATCGGGTCGTTGAAATCATCAGCTCTGAAAGTTCTTGGTGCGAATCTGGGCATAGTTTTATTGAAAAATCCTCTGTAGGACGGAGAATAGGACATGTTCGGAGAGAAATAAATAGCAGAGGCGTTTATATGCGGATTTGAAGAAACATCGGCGACCGTCGATAAAAAGTAGTACATCATGCCTGGATCATACGTGTCGTTGATCGCTGGACGTATGAATCGTGATTGTAGAATGTAACTCCAGAAAAAGGATCTACTGAGTGCCATGTTATGCAGATGCAACAGAGCAGTCCTGTTAGGGAACACGGGATTAATATTAATATCTTTGATATCGGGTAAATGAGAGACTGAGTCCTCTGGCAGGTAAAGATCTCCGAGGTGCTGTATAGGACAATTTTCTTCGTTGATTTTGTCCATTTTGAAGCGAATCTCGTCGAAGGCATCTCTGGCTTGCCATTCATATTGACCGACAACGCCCAAACAGAGGCTCCCGAGCACTATCGCATAGATTTTCAAATTGACGTGTTCCATGTTTGGAAAGAATCGTTGTTAGCTGCTTCGAGACATGAAAAGCGTTTCAAAAGCGAACGAACGTTCGTTTACGTTCCACACCACACTAGCCACATTAAGAAACGTTATAAACTCATCGAATCCACCGGAAACGTTTTCTGCGCTTTACACACTCCTGCCCGTGTCGCTTTCGTTTGTCGTATGTTCTATTCCTACTAACTACTGCCTACTACCTACACCTACATACATGTACATAGTGCATCGGTTCTGACGTCATTGATTCTGCATTGTCCAGTTGAATGTAACTTACCAATTGATAATAAGAAAAGAAAAGTGCGTGCATATGTAATCGACAGTATTAGTCGTTCGACTCGACGCGCAAGTATTATTCCTCTGTTTTAGGTTATCCAACCCTAAAAATTCGCTAAAGAAAAAACAACGGAAAGAAACGGTTCGGCTTTATTCGGGTGAATCATTCGTTATGTAGTTTGATAATTAATTCGGAGAAGTTTCTATAAGAAAAAAAGGACGTGTGCTTGTGTTTTGAAATATTGAGTCGGGCATAGAATTTTTCTGTTTATTTGATCGTGATCATGAAATTACATAAAAAATATAGAAATTTTGCGATGAAAGGTATGCCAGCTACAGCGGTAGCAGCAGCAGCAGCAGCAGCCTCGATAGAAAAAAAAGAGAAAGAAATAAAGTATAGCTTAATATGAAATAACATTTAAATATCCTTTATTATGATAATTCTCATAGCGCCTTGGTCCATCGACCCCCATTCCCCCAGACTTGACTCTCCCAAGTGTACGTATGAGTATTCCGCTGGCTGTGGCATTATTGTCCCAATACAGGTCTTCACCCTTATTTATCTGCGAAAAAAAAGAGAATCTCTCATACCTAAACAAGTATTTCGAGGAGACAGCTTGCTGGGGGTCTCCTCGTACTTTAATGCGGCTGTTCATGCATCTTTACATCCTGAGAAAATTTCTGTAATGCATCGTACATGGTCTGGGTTCGAAACTCGTAACGTTAACGTGGGAAATATTCTTCGGAAGAATCCTTACATACATAACTTATCGCCGGCGCATCCTCTTATGTAACAATATCATATCGTGTACACGAACTTTTCTTTTTTTTTTTTTTAATAACATCAATTACCAATTTTGTATTCCTCGTGAAAAAAAAATTGTATAAATCCTTTTTTGCAAGCAACGAATTCTGTTTCGTTATCATTTCTGGCACGATAAGGTGTTTTGGAAAAATATTCATCGAGACTCGTTGTGGCGTTATAATATTGTATATTTCTCAAAATGACGATTGCTTGGCTTACAATTAGAATATATACAAAATACATACAAAACAACAGAGAGCAATACACGGGGGGAGGAAGACGATTGATAAATAATATACATTTCGTAGTGTTGATCAAAATAATTTGTGGCATATATACATATATATATTTATTTAAATAAATAAGTTGACCTATACATAGGTGTTTTTCTCCGTTGAAATTCCGATCTCCCACGACAATGGCTCCAGAGTTGAGTAAAAAGTGTATTGTCTGTGGAGAGTGCTGACAACTAAGTAATGAGAGATAGAAAAAGTGGGATGGGCGAGGGGGTGTGGGGAGCAGGCTAGGGAGCAGAAAGGAGGGAGGCTAGAGATAGAAAGAGAGGCGACGATAGAGAGAAAGAGATCGTTGTTAAGCGAATAGAAAAAGAGTTGATAAAGCGAGACGAAATGAGAATGGGAAGAGGTAGATAGGGAGTATAGGAGAGCGAATAACACGAAAGAAAGAAGATGGTAGAAAAGGAAGAAAGAAGTGAGAGAAAGAAAGGCAAAAAGGGGAAAAAGGGAAACCACAAGAAGGAAACGGTTAAATAAAGTTTAATTGACCAATGTTCGGCGGTCGATAAACTCGAATAGTATATCTATCGATAATTAATTTTTCATAGAATACATGTTCCGAGTAATAAGAATACCTAATGGTTAAAAAAAAGTAAAAAGTTTCGAAGGAACAGGTTTCTGCCATCGAATGTGCAAGCATCAGCTCTCTCTCTGTCGCTCGTTCTCGTTCGAGGGACGCGGGTGCGCGTTCAACCAGACAGGCGGTTTACGGTTGAAATCAGGACCGTATCTCGGTTTCTGTAACCTGCTCTTTAAGCAATTTGAATATTATCCACAGAATTGACCGATCATCGATATAAAATTGCTTTCCACATGTAGAGAAACTATTTCTGCAAGGCTCGAAATTCGAAACAAATACTTTCATCCCTGCATCTCTCTTATGTGTCGAGTAAGTGACAATGAGCATTACACTTGCATACGTACAAGCGCGTAATTGCGTAAATACATATATTTACTTCATTCACGACGCCGAGTTTCCGTTAAGAAATTTGTACGAGAAATTCTATAAAATTGCAAGATCAAGCGAGACGTTTCGCGAATATTTTTGTAATGCTACCTGTAGCATATTTTCATTTGCTAGGAAAATGAAAAGACAACGGACATAAATTTGCACAGTTGTGCGTAAAATGATTGTAGAATGCATTCATGTGTACATAAATGATCCGACATATGTACTTATGTAGATTGTTCGATCGGAACTATGCATACGACATATATCTGTACGTAGAACATGCGTTACATCTACTTCACGTATACGTACGTATACATATATAGTATGTGTTTAGATGTAGTATGTGTTTAGATGTAATCACGGTTTAGCGTAGTTAGATTTGGCAGAAGAACGCATAAGGATGCACTCGAAAGAATAATGCAACATTAAGATTATAAAATAATGTCGGTCTACCTCGTAGACACTTGAAATTTCGTGAAAGGGGAAAGTAAAGGAGCCGTAGGAATAATTGTCCTGGCGACTGGCAGACTCGCAAAAGCTCGCAGGTTCGCAGGTTCGCAGACTGGCAGGGTGAGAGGCGAGAAGCGAGAAAAGAATAAGAAGGCGAGCGGTAGGGGACCAGGGACGAGTTGCGACGAGTCTGACTAAGGCGGGGCTCGCATATACCGCGCGAAGAGAGGTAAGCGGTTAAATCGGATTGGATTGGGGCGCAACTAGCAAGTAAGCGGACGTGGAAACTGGTTTGGTTTTGTGGGGCTTGCACCACTGCACCGCTCTTTCAGCGAGACAGTCCAATTTATGCATTGCGGCTATGTAGGGACTACACGATATCGAAACGCTGCGCCCGGGCTTACTTCACTTACCGTCATCATTCGTTGCAATATTATCAGAACTTTGCAAGTGCCTACAACGTCAAATTCACCGCAGTACATCGGCTTTGGTTATACAACACAGTGGTTATATTTTTTCGGAAGAAAGTGGTGTAAAATAAAACGCGGAAGTGAAGCGAGATACACACGCAGCCACGTTCGAGATCGCGAAATTATTGGTGAATTTCGTAATATGAATTTTATACCAGTTGAACGATTGTGACCGTTTTGTGACGTATCTAGTGCTCCGTTACACAGTTTCCTCAAAATTTATACTGGAAAGTCTTCGAATCTCGTGCAGGTACATCATTTTTATGCGTATCGTTTTGCTATGTATTTCTTCGGTTGTTTCGCCGACGGATGTTCGTTCGCTCTTGTTGTATTTATTGCGTCGCGTAGAGTCGTACGTTCTCAGTCGCGTTTATTTATTTTCCATTTCCACGGTGTCATTGTGTTGAGAGAGGTTATGGTATGTCGCGCTGACACAATTGTTGCTCCTACAGATAACCTTTTGTCATCGTTCTCGCGGTTTTATCGTTGTATTTGTTTGCCGATCCTTGGATCCAAACATTCCAAAATTTGACTATATATTGGATAAATACTCTGCGGCGCAAAATTTACCATAATCATCAATTATTACCGATACGAAGTAGACTGTATTAGAACTTCGCACCTGCATATATGCCTACGTAAATTCGGTTATTTCTCTGTTCCACTACTGTACATAGACATTCTCTTTGTAAATGTTTGTTAGTCATTTATTTATTTCGTGACAAATTTCGAAACAGAGAAATCGAATTTTTTCTGTCACTCAACAAATTGTTGCATTCGGTCTGCGTAGAATGTTGGCGCGTGCAGAAATTCCATGGATTCGTTGAAATTCAAATGAAAAAAATAATAATACGTAGGGGTGCCGTGCACGTATGTAGGTGTATCTACAGTGTGCATGATGCTAATACGTCGAGGAAACATTTCGTGGTTGAATCATTATTGCAAAAAAAAATAGTGCGAGAATATGATTCATTTCGGGAAGTCGATTCATTCAGACGATTGAAATTAGATCGGAAGACAATAGACGACGCCTCTTGCGCGTGCCATTTAGGTCCGTGATTCGTTATTTCATACAAGTGCATATTGCACGCGATCAACTTTTTCTTCTCAGTTTTTGCACGAGCCAATCAGAATTTGCGAATGCGCCTCAAAAGAAAATGGCTAACTCGTGTCGCTGGGTTCGAGCGTATCTTTGCGCGTCGTTTTGTGAACCCCGTAGTCTGCAATCACGTTGACGTCTATCGCCATTTCCTCGCAGGAGGATTCTGTTCATTTACTTTCTAAGGTATATACAATTTTCTTATCTTCAAGATTTGAAAAGTTCCTTCCCGATGTACTTTTCTAACGGTGCGTTTTTCAAAGCGAGTGCTAATTCGTCGGTTAGAAGGGCATGTGTTGATGTTATTGTGAGTGCAAAAGTGCATCAACGTATTCTTCGAGAAATATGGATACAGTTTCATTGCCGGCCGGCAAATGATCCGCAAAAAAATTCATTTCGATGCTGTTCCTCACGGGACTCCGATCGCGTTGCAATCGTGTCGATGAATTATTTCCAATCTTTTTCTAGTGATTAGAAAATGCGAAACTATTGTATTCCAGAGTATTATTTTCGAGACGATATTTTCTTTTTCGTTTTTCTCTCTCTCTCTCTCTCTCTCTCTCTCTCTCTCTCTCACTCTTTCTCTGTCTCTCGCTCACTCTTTCTTCTTTTTTCTTTGGAGGGGTACTTTATCCAAGACCAAGGCTAGTAATACATGTACGAACGTTAATATCTCGTCGACGAAAGCTTCGTCGTTTCCTAAATTTCATTCGTACATCCGAGGATAAGGACACACAACGTTTCAGAGCTGCGACATCCGTTTATTCTCGAACGCGGGAAATTATACCTACATACATCTAGTCGCGAAATTCAGTGTACACGCATATTAGAAGTATGTTTATTCAAATAACAGACTAATAACATTATTATTTGTTATATAATTTTCTCTTTTTTTTTTTACGTGACTGATGTATTTTTCTTTTCCATTGAGGATAAATTAAAAACAAAACTTTTCAAATGTATAACATTTATAATGTTAACAACACGTGGAGTGTGTTCGTGGTAGTTATCCTGTTGGAAGCGATACGTTGGTGGCATTTCTAATTTTTCAACCGAAACTTGGAAATATTGTTCAAAAATATTCAAGGTTTTGTTCATTGTTCCCATTTATATTCCCTGTTTCATCTGCCGCCATACAACCCCATCGATCCCCTGCTGTATTTAAAAGTTGCTCGCATCTGATTTCTGTGAAACTCTGTGTTCGGCTTTGCTCCATACGATCTTTTTGCCACCTGCACCAAATAAGTCGATTTTTGTTTCATTGGAAGACACGACGTCTCCCCAAAATCTTTCTGGACAATTGGTTCTTCTGTTCTATTCTGTTTATTTTAGAAGTATAGCAATACTCTGCAAATGATATTCTTCGATACAGGTTTACCAAGTCTTGAGGAAACATCCACTGTTAATTTTGGCACACTAGTGTTAGGTTTAATATCTTTCATTATATTTTGAAAGAATTTTCTTTTTCTCTTGATCCCTATTATTTTTTAGCATGCCTTCGTATTTAAACTTATTAACTACTTTACCGATTCCCCGAAGAGACTTTCCTTTACAATATAAATTAACAATAATTTGATACAGAGAAACATCTGACCTTTTTTTCGCAGCCATTGTTGTAGCTGATAGATAATAACAAATAAAAATTGAAACAATATGTCGTGTTATGTTGCATAGTAACTTTCTATCTATAATAAAAATTCTAGGGGATTCCCATTTTGTATGCTCAATTTTGCGATTAGCTGTACATTCGCTGCATAGTATGTGCTCCATTTGTGATCAGCTGTACATTCGCTGCATAGTATGTGCTCCATTTGTGATCTCCATGTGCTCCATTCGTTTCTTTTATGCGTGCTTCATTCTTGATTGGAAAGGTTTTGAAAATCCATCGCTCGTGCTATTCGTTTATCCCGTCTTGTTGCTATTCTCATTCGTTGCTGATACGTATCCGTTGGAATCTCCAAAAAATACAAATCCAGTCGTAATCAGAAGAGACAAGAATGTACAGTGTAATTTGAGAAAAGAACTAAAGAAATGCTAATGTTTTTATTCGTTATTACGATTGAAAAACAAAACATATATATGTAAACAATGTTAATATTATCTTATTAATATCTTAATGTTATTAATATCTTAACGTAACAAAAATATAGATTACTTTGGTGTATAGGATGTATAAATAATATTCTTGTCTTGTCTGTGTATAAGTTGCAACTTCCAACCAGACAATTGATTAGATCTGTTATTTTCTAGCTATGGCGGAAGGGAATGGGGAAATAAAAATGGAGGAAAAACAATCTAAAGAGGAAATGGAGTACGTCGAAAGAACAGAAGATTTTTCGAAATTAATCCAATATGGTTTGGATGAAAAAGTAGCCGCAAAATTGGATGAAATTTACAAAACTGGTAAATTGGCCCATGTGGATCTGGACGAGAGGGCGTTGGACGCTCTCAAGGAATTTCCCGTCGACGGCGCACTGAAAGTACTCACACAGTTTCTCGAGTCGAATTTGGAGCATGTCTCGAACAAGTCAGCATACCTGTGCGGCGTAATGAAAACCTATAGGCAAAAAAGTCGTGCAGGTCAAGGTACCGGCACCGGTACCAGTACAACACCTAAAGCACCGGACGAGGATAAAATAAAGGTAAGCTCGTTATCAACGATATAGTTTCTTTTTCTTCTTTGTGGATTTACAGTTATAGTGAATAATTACTAAAACGAGTTGCACCATTCCACAGATGATCCTCGAACGAACCGGGTATCCTTTAGATGTAACAACGGGACAAAGAAAATATGGTGGGCCTCCTCCGAATTGGGAAGGTGCGACTCCAGGAACCGGTTGCGAGGTAAACAGCATCTCTTAACAAGAGATAGAGTTTAGAGAGAAAGAGTGAGAGAGGAGAGAGAGAGATTTGGCATAAAATTCGGTTGGTAACGAGATCGTTTTTCCGTTTCAGGTATTCTGTGGAAAAATCCCAAAAGATATGTACGAAGACGAGTTGATTCCCTTATTCGAAAAATGTGGAAAAATTTGGGATTTAAGACTAATGATGGATCCGATGGCAGGTTGCAACAGAGGATACGCATTTATCACTTTTACCGACAGAGAAGCGGCTCAGCAAGCAGTCAGGGAGGTACGTAGACATTTTTTAATCTTGTCACGGCATAGGTACATGTTTGTGAAGCGTACAAATTCTGATACCCTCTTTAACAACATCTTGCTATGGGCAGATCGGCTCCCTTCATTTTTGTTTATACAACATGTAAACACACGTTACAAAATTGTTATTGCTATCAAAGTATTCGGTCTTTCGAAATGTTTAAAATACATATAAATATAACTATTGTAGATATTAATATTTAACCGTTGTTTTTGTATCGCAATCTATATTTTTCGTCTACTCTTTATCCGTATTTGCTTGCATCGGTATCATTTTATTCAATATTGACGTTGTCGTTGCTCATTTAACCGTGTAACCGTGTACCCGTGTAACCCGTGTAATCCGTGTAAACGTGTAACCGTGTAACCGTGTGACCGGTAAGTAGAAGGCTAAGAAACTTCGGGTTCTATATGCCGACCGTGCATCATTGTCCCGAGAGTTGTTTGGATATTTTATATTTTAACCGATTCAATTACATCAAATCGAACTTGTTGTCCGAAATTCTTCCCATTTTTTCTATTTCTTTTCTGAATTAAACATTTCGAACGAAGTTTTTCATATTCCTATGTGGCTTGTTCTACGTTACGTTTTCACGCTTCGTTTCCAGTAGTTTGAACTGCGATATCATATTATTGTTTCGCTAATGATCAAAGTATTATATAGAAAGACTTTTCATATTGGATTATTTTAGTTGAGAACAATCCACATATTTATTTCGTTAGCGTATACGTCCCTGACCATGGAATCGTGTTTAAGTATATAATTACATCCAACACGTCCCTCTAAATTTACCAAGATTGCAATACTGAAAAAAGAAAGATCCAAGTACATATGTACGTATGTACATACGTATAGACGCGCGCGCGTACACACACGCACACGCATACACGTAAACAAACGAAGAGACACGTACACTTATAAAAACACACATACACGCCTATACAAATATAGACACACCTACACATCCTTATACACAGACACATTGACAAGTCATAATACAGAACAATAATAAAGTGTTGATCCATGTAGAAATACAGGAAATCCAGCAAGGACAACAATAGGGGAAACAAACGAAGGAAGCGTCGTTTAACACAATGACGTGGTTAAAAATAATACTGAATTTTTAGAAAATATGTTCAATCAATTTGTTTAACCGTTTACAATGGCCGCTTTGTTGGATTCACGGTTTCGCTACATGGCTAACCACCGAGTACACGTACACACATACACACACGTACATTTACACGCACACAAGCATCGATTGTTGCAGACACGGACACGAACAGGCACATGCATACGCATATTCGTCTATACGTATATCTATACGTATGCGTGTGCGCGTTCGTATAGGTATACGTATACGTACACGTATATATGTATACGTACAAGAACGAAAAGATCACACGCATACATAGATACATACAGACATTAATATGATATCCTATGGATGAGTTTCTTTTTCCAGCTCTCCTCTTTGCTCAGTGGGCAAAATTGGGAGTGGAGAACCTTCCAGAATATTGATGATGAAATAATGATAACGATAACGATAATAATAACGATAATGATGATCATAATAATACGAATAATAATAGTGATAGTAATAGCAATAGCAATAGCAATAGTAGTTGGTAGGTGTAATAATGATATGATGCTGATGATAATAATAATAACAATAATAATGCAATAGCAACAGTAATAACATCAAAATTATGGAACAATCAATAATAACAGAAAAGACAGCAGCAATGCTAGTAATTGTGATAATGGTAACGATAGAATTGAGATATAATAATAACATGATAGTGACAGTATATTAGAAGTAACAACGATCATTTTTAAAGGAGACGTAGAGAAGAATAGAATAGAAATAGGATAGAATAGTATAGAAAATAAATATCTCGCGTGGTTTTAAATTGGTTAGGGGTATGTGTACCAAATTGGTCGGCTCCTATGGGATAGCGAAAATTTTTGTAAGGAAGTTTGGAAAAAATTGGTAGGCTTAAAATTTGTTTCCAGGAACACGTGATCCGTGTACGCCGGTTTCCTATATTGTGAAGACTCGAGCGACAAAGCGCATGCCACTTTCTCGCTTTCATGGAACCACGCCATGTTGATTATTTCACTAAATTGCACAATTTTTGAAAAATTTTTGCCTAAATTTTCCTGTTCTTTCGCAATTACATAAAACACAAATTATCTAATTGGAACAATATTAGGCATGTGTCTGTTTTCTTCATCCCACAGCTCGATAATCACGAAATAAAACCCGGCGAGAATCTGAAAGTAAAGATTAGTGTTCCTAATCTACGACTTTTCGTGGGAAACATACCAAAGTCAAAAGGCAAAGAGGAGATCTTGGAGGAATTTGGTAAATTAACAGGTAAAGTGAATTCGAGGCGTGTGTACCTACCTATCTACCTATACCTACCTGTCTACCTGTATTGTAACTTAAGAGTGGTAGCTTTTAAGTAGTGGTTGTAGATGGTATGGAATTCTGGAGCATCCAACAAAACAAAACGGTGATCGCGCGCGCGTGATCGTGCGATCTACGATCTACGATTATATTTACCTGTGGCACCTTCAGTTCTGGTCAGTCTCCTTGCCTCTCGGTTTATTAGTGAACAGTAACACCTCTCTGGTCCAAGTCTTCTTTTCCTCGCATATTTAGGTTGAGTTATGAGTTTATTCGCTTCTCGCCAGTCACAGCAATCACACGTCACATTCCCTCGTTTCCCCATCTCGCTCATCTCGGATTGTCAGATCATCCGATTCTCCGATTCTCCGATTCTTTCTACATCGCCTACCATTTTGTCTCTACCCACTCATTTCCGTGCCCGCTTTTCCTCTGGTTTTTCGTATACATATACATTCCTGCATACTGGACCCGTTTCTTTTCTCTCAGCCGTTCATACAATTTCTAACACTTTCACTGGAATCGTTTCGACTCGACTCGACTCGACTCGACTCGACTCGACTCGACTCGACGCGTCGATCGCACCCTCTCTCTTTTCTGTTATCTACATTTTGTTGTATATTTTCTCCTTTTCTTTTTGGTTTTTCTCGTTTCTTCCAATCACGAACAATGCGGAAAAGAGACGGAGAAACTGAAAGAGAGAAAATGTGTGGAAGCAAATAAGTATACGAGTCTCAGTTTGACCGGAAAGTTGCTAGATTGCGATTCGGTGTATGCAAAGATAACCGCGTGGTTGTTGCTCGTGTTTTCCTCCCGTGTTCGATCGTGTTCGATCGTATTCTTTGCGTGGCGACACACTAACGCGGCGATTCATGACTGGGCCTCGAGCATGGGGGTATGGGAGATTTGCGTGGACCGCTGGGGCGTTTGGCTCGCTAACAAACGGACAGGCACTCCCATCCACCTATCCACCGATCCAAGCATATTCTAGCCCATCTAATATCTGATAAGCCCACCACCTGGTCCAGCCACCTCGTGGCCTTGATCACCTCCGACCACCTCCGATCATCTCCGATACCAGGTCCGGGTCCAGTCTTCCTGAATTTGATCTTTGAACCAATGAACCAACCAAACAACTTATAATCAATAACCAATAACCAAAATAACCAATAATAACCAACAACAACTACAACAACCGTATGCAGTTAGTTTTCCTGGTGTTGCCTCCGCGATTCACTTTCCACGATATGAATCACCGATCCTCGGCAAACTTCGCTTGCCCCGACCCGAACAAAAAAAAAAAACAAAAACGTACGACATGTTTAAAAACCTACCCGAAGGTCGCTTCACGAAATCCCACGTTCAGACAGCCAATAAGCAGGTGAAATTGTAAAAGGCAAGCTTAATTGGCACTCTCCTTCCACATTATTCTTACAGCTGAATGATTATGAGATTCGGAAAGGGAAAAAGATTGGTGTTACCGTATCTTATAACAATCACCGCTTGTTTGTGGGAAATATTCCAAAGAATCGAGACCGAGATGACTTGTTCGAAGAATTTACAAAGCACGCACGTAAGTTGACAAATTGTCCTTAAATCAGCAACAACCAGTAACCAAAGGAAGTTCTGGGGGACAGATGGCGGGATCAAATATCTGTGTTGTCCTTAGAACAAAAAAAATAAAAGAAAACCGATCGGCTATCTATATTCTCACTTCGTTGAAAGATCGGAGGTGTGTGTCAGGTGGGTTGACGTCGCGGTAACCCCCTTGCAAAACTTTATCAATTCGCCGAATGATTCTCGTCGATTCTTGTCGATTTTCCACGACTCTCATCGATTCATCCGTCGACTCGATTGGACTCGATTGGACTCGATTGAAATTCGACTCGACTTGATCACCTCTGATTTGCTTCGCCTCGCCTAGCGAATTAGCGCGCTATATGTATATGTACAATACATACAATACGTACCGGTACAACATTTATAATAATATACCTATATAGTACGAGTCTTGTGTACCCCCGCAAAATTTTACTTTTCACTGGTTTGTTTTCAATTTCAACGACGACATTGTTTCATTGGTTCGAATTGTTTCTTTAGTTTTTAACGGAACTAGCATTTCTGTTCGGGCTCCAGCTGTAGAAGCGACGATCCTATTCGATCCGATTCGACGTGTCCCACGATCAAATATATATTTATTTCGTTTCACCGAGCCAATGTGAAATTATTATAATGTGGAGTCAATCTTTGATTTTGGGACGCTCCGAATTTGTAAAATCGCGTGGAAAAATGAGGAGAATTAGGGGTCGGATGGGGTGGAAGGGAGTGGGGGAACGTCCACGTACAAGTGCGATATAAACACGGTGTAGAGACTCTAGAAAACAGCAGGGCGTCGATTAAATTCGAGAAACGTGTACACGCGCATGTATCGATCGAGTAATGGCTACGGATTGATTACGATGAGATTAGCAGCATTGTCCCGACAGAAAGTTTCTTGAAAGATATTTAGATTGATACTTGTCGTCACCGACTCGTAAGTGCGATCGAAGCGAAGATGTGGTTGATGAATGGTTGTGAGCAAGAGAGCCTGTGTGCCTGTTTCGTTCGTACGTTCATTCGTCAGTTCGTATCGCATTTTTGCATGTAATATCAAAGTCTGGACACAGAGAGGAAAGGAGATGAGATACAGTATACAGGAGAGAGTTAACCAAGTGGGAGAGCACAGAACGCAAAGCGTGTAGACTACGTTAGTTTTTCGAGGCACAGGACAGTCGAATCTGAAAGTGCGATCGATGAAATTAGGGAGAAGGTAGCGACGGCAGGACATCCGAATAGTGCTAACGATGATCGAGGAACGCGACCCGTGTATTCGTGTTTCTATATCGTGAGGTTGTACCGATAGGAATCATCGAGTCCCTTGTTTGGAAGCAATTTCAGCATCGGATGCCTTGTCGTTGGCGCGCGTTGACGCTTGCTATAGATATAGACCAGCGCTCGAAATTACTTACTCGCGATGGCCGAGTTTCGAAGGCTACGCCCACTCGAGCTCCTCAGGCGCGTTCCATACTCGTTATTCGTGGCGCCTAGGAGAACTAGGGCCGCCACGGGGAGCGAGACGCGCGGCCGGATCGAGGGGGCGTAGCCTTCGAAACTCGGCCGTCGCGAGTGAGTAAACCCGAGCGCTGATAGAGACTATACACGATGAACGATAGACGGTAGACGATAGACTTACTCGGCTTTTAAACTGAGAGGAAGGAGAGGAGAACTACGTTTTGTGGAAACGAGGGGCGAATCGATGGGTATAACGATTAACGTAACATCTGTACTTGACGAAGAATAACGCGCGGAGGAGAGCCTCGTTCGCTTCCGGTTCTACCAAACTTTGAACGATAGCTGCGTTAGCGGGAAAATATCCATCTAAAGATAGATCGACTGAAACGCGAGGCTAACAACAGTCACGATGTCACCGGTTGTGTGTCAGTGTCATTGTCAATGTCGGTGTCAATATCATTACTGCCATACCTTGCTCCAGTCGCAAGGGGAGTTTGAATGAATTTACAGTTTTGTAGCGTCGCTATCGCGTATTCGTGACTCGATCGCTGCACTGCATGGATATTATAATAGCATGCCATCTTTTCTATTTAACGAATCTTCTTTATTCTCTCTATCTCTACTACATTACATTCATTACATTTTATTATACTACACTGTTCTGTACTAAGCTATACTATACTATACTATACTGTACCGTTCTATATTATACTATACTATACTCTACTCTACTATACTATACTGTACCGTTCTATATTATACTATACTATACTCTACCATAGTATACTGTACCGTTCTATATTATACTATACTATACTGTTCTATAGTACACTTTACTGTGCTATACTATACTATGTGTTACATTACGTTACATTACGCACCATTATGTACATTAGTTACATCACGTTCCATTAAGTTACATTACGTTACATTTCATTACAATACGTTACATTTAATTAAAATACGTTACATTTCGTACATTATGTACATTACGTTACATTACGTTACATCACGTTCCATTAAGTTACATTACGTTACATTACATTCCAATACGTTACATCACGTACATTACGTTACATTAGTTACATTACGTTATATTACGTTACATTACGTTACATTACGTTACATCAAGTTACATTACGTTACATTACGTTACATTACGTTACATCAAGTTACATTACGTTACATTACGTTACATCAAGTTACATCATGTTACATCACGTTTCATCATTTTACATTAAGTTACATTACCTTACATTTCATTACATTACGTTATATTACGTTACATTACATTATAATGTATTACGTTACATTTCATTACAATACATTCCGTCACAATACATTATTTTACAATTACATTACAATACATTACGTCACAATACATTGTTTTACATTACATTATAATACATTACGTCACAATACATTGTTTTACATTACGTCACAATACATTGTTTTACATTACGCTACAATACATTGTTTTACATTACATTACAATACATTATTTTACATTACATTACAATACATTGTGTTACATTACATTACAATACATTGTTTTACATTACATTACAATACATTGTTTTATATTACATTACAATACATTACAATAATAATTTTACATTACACACACTATAGAGTAGCGTCTCCTCGCGCGAGTCACGACTGAGCACCGATCAAACGGAACGTAATACACGTAATATTTTATCTTCCGGTGACAAATTCTATTCCAACTCACAGTTTTCTATTACATCAACACCTCTATCGGGTTTTAACCGTCTACTTTCGTACAGATTTGCAAAAAAGTTGCTCGCCAGACGTTCCGAAAATAGACGACCAACACGCGCGTCCGTTTATTATCTTTGGACCGAAAAATACACGTATTCCGAGCGTTATTATCTTTCTTCTCTTCTTCTTCTTTTCTCTAATTCCGTTTCTCTTCTAATCGTTTTTTACTTTTCGCTTTCCATTTTTCTGTTTATTTTCACTGTACAGATTGTTTTTGTGAGTTTTACACGTTCGGAGCAAACAACTATGTCGTGTGGTCGAACTTAGCACTTCCGTGATAATGCACTTTTTCTAGAAAAAAAAACATTCGTCACGTCAGATTTTTGTATCTATGGCAAAGCCAGAATGAATGATATACATATGTGTGTCCATGAGTGTTGGGCGCGGACTTGGACGCGGACGTTGACTTGAACGTGGACGTGAACTCGCGGACGCGAGCAAGGTTGTGCACGCGCGTATGTATGCTAGTACGGTGAGAGTGTGGATTGTTTTGGTTTGTTTTGTTTTGTTTGGTTTCGGTTTGTTTTCTACTATTTTGTTTGGTTCTGTACATGCGTGCGTATTCGATCGCTGCAGACTCGTCGAGCAGCTGTTAAACGCGAGAGTTAGCGTGACAGTGTGACAGCGTTCCTTTAGAACGAGTTCCAGGATGGCGTACAAAAATCGTGCGAATGAGATTGATTGTTCGAGGCTTTGCGTTTACCGTCTCCTATTTCACTTCGGCGTCTCGGCGATATTTTCAAATCGGAGAACTCGTTCGGTAATAAAGCGACAAAGCCCGAACATCTTGCGGACATGTTACCAATTTCCTGTGTGTAAGATCAGGTATATACTGCGGTAGTATAGCGTTGTAATTAATCATAGGTAAAGATAAGTATTTTTAACGCAGAAACAACTTGCCTTCTCGTTGCAATCTCTGAAATGCTGGTGTAACAATGCGGGTCGGTGTATTATCAAATTAGATGTCAAATTTACATATTCGTATTCTTATCTTCCTTTTTCTTTTTCTTTCTTCTTCTACTTTCTCTCTTTCTCTGTCTCTCATTCTCTCACAGACTCACATTCACTCATATAGACTCACACATTCACTCGCTCATACATACATGCACACACACATACACACATGCTCCGTTGCTTACTTTCATTTCGACACTATTCTCCTCGTCACCAAAGTTTCTCTCGTTCTCTATCTTCATGTTCGTTCATTTCTTTGTTCTAATCTTCTTTTCTCTTCTCTTCTCTCTTCTCTTCTGTTTGTTCTCTTCTTTTCTTTTTCTTGTTGACGTTTGTGGTTGATCATCGAGAATACGAGTAGCCGAGAGTAAACACAGCGTGCAGTCGATCGCATTTTACAGACTCCTTTGCTACACATCGTATCGACGGAAAGCAATCCGAATCGACGTAAATCGATCGATCGGGTAGAGTACGGGTGTTTCTCCTGTACGCGCGCAACTTATCCGCTCGCGTGATATCCGAGACCGTGCAACGCGCCGAGATCGCTTCCATTTTATTCTTTATGTTTTTCGGCAGTGTTTGTTTTTTCCTTTCTTTTTTTCTATTTTTTTTTAATTGTTTTTCGTTTTATTTTATTAATTTCGTTCTTCCTCTACATTTTGTTTTTTTTTTATTGTTACTTTAACCGTAGATGTACATACTCGTAAACGCGGTCGACGTCCCGACATAATCGATTGATCCATTTTGTATAATTTTTCATCGCACAGCTGGGCTGACCGAAGTGATTATCTACAGTTCTCCGGACGACAAGAAGAAAAATAGGGGATTTTGCTTCTTAGAATATGAATCTCACAAAGCTGCTTCCTTAGCAAAACGAAGGCTGAGCACGGGTCGCATCAAGGTATGGGGATGCGACATTATAGTCGATTGGGCGGATCCTCAAGAAGAACCCGACGAGCAAACGATGTCAAAGGTGAGGAAAAACGCGGGCGAAAACCGGGTTCCGGGTGTCTCTTACCTTTGCTGTAGACGAAATGCGCATTTAAAGTCCTCAATTTTAAATTTTGTACGATTACAATAAATCTACTAATTTATATATTAATTTGAATTACCTTTTAAATTTCATATAAATTGACTAATTTATATATTAATTTGAATTACCTCTTTTAAATTTCATATAAATTTACTAATTTATATATTAATTTGAATCGCATTTTTTAAATCTCATATATTCACTAATTTTCATGGAATTTAAAATCCTCAATTTTAAATTTTATATGATTACAATAAATTTACTAATTTATATATTAATTTGAATTACCTCTTTTAAGTTTAATATAAATTTACTAATTTTCATAGAATTCAAAATCCTCAATATAATATTTGAAATGCGGGTCCTTATGCATTTATAGCAAAAATGTTGAAAAATTTTAATTTCTTCTCTATTGACATCATTAAGCGAAGAAATAACATTCAATTTAGTTTCTATTAGGTTGTTGCAAATGTCCGATTTTAGAAAGCGACAATTAATGAAATTTGTAAAGATGCTTTCATAAGGAATGATTTAATAAATATCTTTACCAGAGCACATATTATAATAAGAACCGCGCGAAGTCTAAATTAATTCTAGTCATTTTGTTGCATGTCCTATGTTCAATTTTAATTTGGATGTGTGATTTTACTTTTGAATCAAGTTTATTTCAACCAACACGACTGTGGTGCATTCCTTTTATATGTCTGGAAAAATAACTTTTATGTGATTCTTGGTGAAAATATGGTGATTGATTAACTTTACTGGTCGTTGATGGTAAAAAAGAACTACAAAATCAAGATAACAATCTTGTAAACGAAAAACGCGAATGACCATAATATCTTATTTTTACCGTAATACAATCAAGAAACTTGAAATTTGTAGATAGAATACATTGGGTACAAAATTGCGTTTGTTTATTGCTAAAAATCGGACATTTCATATGCAACAACCTAATATTTCTTGCAATGCAGACAATTTTTATTTTGCATAAAGATCCGCAGTCTACTTTGTTGTATCAGAGAGGAAATATGAGAGTCCAGAATATAGACAGAGACAGACCACAGGAACAAAGTGGGTATAATCTATCTCTGTCTACACTGACAAAAGTGGAGGTTCCCGTATCCTGTATCAACCATATTTTTTTTACCAGCAGATACTTGTTGTCTCGACACACGTTATATCAAGCAACTCATGTTTCAGGTGCGCGTATTGTACGTAAAGAATTTGACGCAGGATTGCTCCGAGGAGAAACTGAAAGAGTGTTTCGAACAGTATGGCAACATCGAACGAGTGAAAAAGATCAAGGACTATGCTTTCGTGCACTTCGAGGAACGGGAGAACGCGATCAAGGTAAGAGAGAAGACTCGATATGCGACGAGTCGAGACGAGATTCCGATGTTTACGCTGGTGGCTGATCGTTTCAGGCGATGAACGAGCTGAACGGCAAGGAAATCGGTGGATCCCACATAGAGGTGTCTCTAGCGAAGCCGCCGTCCGATAAGAAAAAGAAAGAGGAAATGCTCCGCGCCAGAGAACGAAGAATGATGCAAATGTTGCAAGTTCGAAGCGGGTGAGTGTTTCGTCGCGTTTCATCGTTCGGGAGCGAACCGACGAAGCAAGCAAGGACGCAGGAGCGCAGGAGTAGTAGAGTTAGTCAACTGAAAGGGATTCGTTTGCGTTGTTCAGAGGTTCTCCGTCGCACCCGAGCATGATGGGAGGTCCAATGCAGGTTCGTGGGCCCGGTCAGGGTCCTCGCGGCACAGGTGCAGGTATGCGAGGACAAATGGGACGAGGCGATTACGGTAAGTACTTCCGTACTAGTACAACTTTCTCCTTCCTCGCGATTCTGTCCTGTTGTACTGTTTTCCGTTGTCCCTTTCTCCCGTTGTTCCGTTCCGTTGTTTCGTTGTTTCGTTGTTCCACGATAACTGCAAACACAAATGCATTATGTTAATTCGGCACACTTTATCACCGCGCTTTCAACCAACACCTCCGCAATACGTATACCCGCGTTGTCTGTTTCTATTGCTCGGACCATGTCACGCCTCGCTAGGTTCGCGTATCGCGTTTCGCGTTTCGTCTTTCTTACCAGTATCGAGCAAGTTCACTTGACCGCGCGTTTCATTCAGTCTGGTCCGAGTGTCCACCGCGAATTTTACTTGCTAACTTACTTACTTGTTTACTTACTTTACTTACTTACGTAAATACTTACTTTACTTACTTACTTACGTAAATACTTACTTTACTTATTTACTTACTTATTTAAAGACTTACTTTACTTACTTACTTACTTAAAGACTTACTTACTTACTTACTTAATTACTTACTTACTTACTTACTTACTTACTTACTTATTTACTTACTTACTTACTTACTTACTTAAAGACTTACTTTACTTGCTTACTTACTTACTTATTTAAAGACTTACTTTACTTACTTACTTACTTAAAGACTTACTTTACTTACTTACTTAAAGACTTACTTTACTTACTTACTTAAAGACTTACTTTACTTATTTACTTAAAGACTTACTTTACTTGCTTACTTACTTAAAGACTTACTTTACTTACTTACTTACTTAGTGGCGAGTTTAACGGTAAGCGGACCAAGCAGCCGCGTGGGGCCCCGCTTTTTTGTTAATAAGTTTATGAGAGTTTTCTTGCAACTTTTATTTCTAATTCGAGTTTGAGGGCCCCAAAATTTTTACCGCTTGGGCACCCACTTGACTTGAGCCGCCACTGTACTTACTTACTTACTTTACTTACTTTACTTACTTTACTTACTTTACTTACTTTACTTACTTTACTTACATAACTACTTACTTACTCACTTACTTAATTACTTACTTACTTAAAAACTTACTTTACTTACTTACATACATACTTACTTATTTACTTTTTACTTGTTTACTTACTTGCTCACTTAATTACTTACTTTGTTACGTACGGATTCGCTTTTCTTTTATGATTACTTCGCGTTTTCTCGAGTTCGCGAGCAATTCAAATCACCGAGTCACGATACACGATAATTACCGTCTGAATAACTAAATGTCTCAACCAAGTGATTTCCTCCTTTCATGTGTTTCACGTCAGTCGGCGTAAAAAGTGTGTTTAGACATTCTTAAAAAGGCGATAACTGTTTTGCAATTGTACCAAATGATTTTTGCGAGCAATTAGAAGCATTGGTTTATTGAATGATGTGCAAAAAGATTTTTGAAAAAATTGTAATTGGTAGGAATCACGTGGAAAAAATAAAAAAAGGCACTTTACAAAAATTTTATTTGGGCCTATAATGAAAATTTAAAATATACATGTTGCAGATGTGTTACATATACTATATGTTAGTGATACATATGCATATTTTACATTTTCAGTTACAGGTCCAAAAAAGTTTTGGAAGAGCCTTTTCTACATTTTTCTGTAATTCCTACCAATTTAAAAAATTTTTTCTGCATGTCTTTCAGTATACCAATGCTTCTAATTGTCAATCAATTGTCGAATCAATTGTAAAAAATTGTTCGTCTTTTTAAGAGTGCCCGAACACACTTGTTACACCGACTGTATATACGTCTCTACGTATGTACACCGAGTGTGGCTTAACGATTTAATAAGAGCATCTTGTTGCCTTACCACTACCACTTCCTGTCACACCTGTTTTTCTTTTGTGTGTGTATATACATACGATAGATGTACGAGTAGATAATCGCGCGTACGGATGTATGTGCCGGATTGATTCTTGGTCGACTCGTCGACTCGGAATTCTTATTTTGTTTATTTCCTGGATGTGCAACCAACGCCCTTTGGATGCAAAACTCCAACAGTATCTCGACCGTACTTTTTACTTTGTTTTTTTTTGTTGTTTTTAATTTTTTTACTTTTTTACTTTGCTTTACCTACGTCGTTAGTTTGATTACGTTTTTACGTAAGCGTGTGCATTTCGTTGGTTTTGTATGCATCATAAATTCAAAAATTTGTTTACAGCTCTCGTGGAAATAGGTAAGAGATATCGTGATATCGCGACAATGAGTGGAACGTGGTAGAGTATTTTATCTGTAGACTTGTGTATTTTTTTCCGTTTTTCAATTCTGCTCAAAGTCAAATGGGTGAAAGTATCGTGCGCTCTCACCGCGGATCATCGAAAATCGGCGCTCGCGAAAGGTGCGGCCAGAGCGATATAAGCGCGTCGAAGCGCGTTGAAACCGACGAACGGTGGACAGAGTTTTCAGGCAAAAGATTTTCCATGATCCGCGCGGGGCACGTGGCATTCGTCAGGACACGTGATGGTGGTAGGGTAATTGTTGCGAAGTTTTTTTTTTCTTTGTAATGTTGCGATGCAAAGGCAAACTGTTATTTTTTTCCAGGATGATGATTTCGTTGAATCGTTTCATGGTTTATTTTACACGAGTAAAAACGGGAGTTACGTGGACTGTGATACGCGGTTGTTCGGTTACACGGAATATTTTTCTTTTCTTTTTTTTCTCTTATTGGAGTTTAAGAACCATCTTTTCCCGGCATGCTTTTTCTTACTACGAACATACGAGTATTAGTTTTTTTGAATAAGTTGTCGATTGGATTTTACATATTATCGTGGCTAAATTTGGGTCTATTTGTAATGTGTGTTTTTATAGATTATGATTACGACTATTACGGTTATGGGGATTATCGAGGTGGCTACAGTGATCCATATTACGATGACTATTATCGATACGAAGATTACTATTTCGATTACGCGCCGCATCCGCCACCTGCCAGAGGGAGAGGCAGGCAGCCTCAACCGGTGGGTCGCCTTTTTTAATCTAAAGTCGTTCTAAAGTCGTTTCCGTTCTCGAATCATTTCTTACTTTTAATATGATTCGTATATCTATGTGTGTGTCTCTGTATATGTGTATATATATATGTATATATATATGTTTCTCTCTCTTTCTCCCCCTCCCCAACTTTCTCTCTCTATCTCTATTCCTCCCTCCATCCAACCAATTTGTCCTGTCCCGTTTCTCTTCCTCATCCTTCCTCTATCTGTAGGCGTACGTACATATATGTACATATATACATATATACACACATCGACGGTAGTTTGACTGTGGCACAGTGTTCGCGGACGATCCCAACAAACATGATTACACGATCCATTTTACGCCTTCCGACAAACACCTGCTCGCTCGTTCGATCGCTTGCTTGCTCGCTCGTTCGCTCGATTGCTCTCGATCGGGAACGGAGAGCGCGTCGTTGCTCGCGTAATCGAGGAACGCGATTTATCCGAGTATCGGAGAACTCTCTAAACGGTTCGCTTCGCTGCACTATGCGTGTACGTATGCTTGATAGCCTCTGCCTTCGATACCGTGGAAAAACGATCACGCGAGGAAACGCGCGCAGACAAAGAGTCTCTTCTTGCCCTGTCCTCCGCAAGTTTCAAGGTCAGAACGCGAGTCTCTGCTTCCTCGATCACGATCGACAAAACCAACGATCGGAAAGCCATCGAGTACCTAACAGCCGGGAGACAATCCGGTACTAATTCTAGTAACAATAAAGATAATAATAATAATTCGTAGTACTAGTAGTAGTAACAGTAGTAGTAGTAGTAGTGGTAGTAGTAGTGGTATTAACAGCAGCGGTAGCAGTTGGTTGCGGACAGCAGAAGAGCCAAACAGAGAGAGAGAGAGAGAGAGAGAAAGAGTGATGAAGAAAACAGAGTCTC
This sequence comes from Lasioglossum marginatum, assembly GCA_028455795.1. Classification (NCBI taxonomy): domain Eukaryota; kingdom Metazoa; phylum Arthropoda; class Insecta; order Hymenoptera; family Halictidae; genus Lasioglossum; species Lasioglossum marginatum. The sequence continues at coordinate 2,729,560 of CM052268.1, forward strand.
ACGAAGAAAGATGACGGTGATGGACAGGGAAAGAGGGACAGGAGGGGAGGGATGGGGTGTGAAATAGAGAGACAAGACGAAGCGGCCAAGAGAAACATAAATCTCGAGGAGAAAGAAAGAAGGAGCGAGCGAGAGAGCAAGCGAGCAACCGATCGATCAGTCCTCAATTTGCGTGTGCATCTACTAATAACTCCATTGCTTCGACTAACGTAGACCCCGTTCGTCCGAACACACTGCCACTTTCAAATTGCTTGCCAATCATATCTGAGCCATAGTAGACCCATTCTAAATTATTCAACGAAAACTCAGCCGGGAAAAGTTTCACCAAAAAAAGAAAAGTAAGAGAGGGAAGTCGAAAAAAGATACACGAAATTCAAAAGCGAGCGATGGAAACAACGTTTTCGAACCGAGCAGAGCGAAAGAGAGATGCAAAGACGGATTTAGAGGTAGAAGAGATAGAGACAGAGACAGACACAGAGACGGCGACAAAGACTGGAACGGTCTTTTCTCTCTTTTCTATCGTCCGCCTCGAGTTTGGACCAGAGTCGCTAGGGCACGAATTAAGGCAGCGCTCGGATTTATTTGCTCGCGACGGCCGAGTTTCGAGTCCCGCTCCTCGTGGCGGTCCTGGTTCGTTCCATACTCGCTATTCGTGGCGCCTAGGAGAACTACGACCGCCACGGGGAGCGCGGCCGGATCGGGGGGGGCGTAGCCTTCGAAACTCGGCCGTCGCGAGTAAGTAAATCCGAACGCTGAATTAAGAGTTTACCCCTCTCTACCGGCGGAGGGGTGGGGGGTAGCGTCGTAGAAGGGGCACACAAGTGTTAATCTGGCGACTCTGGTTGGAACCGCGGTTCGAGTTCGAATCGAGGGAGGAAGAAGAAGGCGAACGAAGTTGCTAGGATCGTTTAGCACGTATTGTAGGTTTCTCTGAAGGTTGGCCGCCGCTGCACGCTGCGTTGGTCCACGCAGTCGACGAGCGATCGAATTTCAGCCAAATAGCGAAACTGTTCCGGTCGTCTCTGCTTGTGTTGCTTTCGCGAAAACGTGGAGTTCGCGAGACTCGATCGCGTCAACCGTTGTTGTCTCGTTCCGGGGAAAGCGATGCGTGCGTCTCGTGGCTCGGATATGATATACGCATAGATCGATAATCTGTATAGGTATGTATATGCACATATATGTATGTGTGTTTGCGCGTGTACGCGTGTATGTTTATATATATATATATATATATATATGTATATATATATATACAAACACGAGCACGCACGCATATTCATAGATATATACATACGTATACATACATATACATATATGTATTTGTATGTCAAGTTACAGAGATTTTAATAGACCGTAAGAGAGTATTGGGCAACGTGCAATCGTTGTTGTAATATTGCACCACGATGGACCTGTAATTCGACCGACTCGACGAATAGACTGGTGTTCGTCCGAAAGATCTACCGATCGATAAATCGACACATCGATAGATCAATCGATAGGTCGATAGATCGACGACTAGATAGGTAGACGAACGAGATAGGTGACGAAAAGCATCTCGAAGGTAGCTCGGACGATTCGATCGTTTCGGTGTATATTATTCCTGGAGCGCGTGTGTGTACACGATTACGGATGTCGTAGTTTTCTGTTCGATGTCGATTCGTCTTCGAGTGTATGAAGGCGGGACCAGTCGGCAGCTGGTCGCGTTGGACCGGAGTCGCATGGCTTCGTTCGTTTCCGATGTTTGCCCGGAGAGTAAATTGTTTGCTCGATGATCGTCCCGGCGTTGCAAATGTGGATCGATCGTGGACGCAACGACGACACCCTCATTTTCTTCCCTTTATCGTTTCAGATCGTTGCTGTTATCGTTGCGCGCCTCGATCAATTAGATTCTTTTCGTTTGGTCCGCTCGTCGAGCGTACACTGTACCCGCTCCGTTTACGTTCGATATTTCCGATTCACCGTGAAGTACTTCCGAATCGATTCCTCTCCACTTTTTCTTCGGTACGGAAGCATTTATTCGATTTTCTGTTGGGTTCGATCCGATCCGTTCGATCGAATCGCAAACGCCTTCACCCCCTCCACTTTTCTTCCCTACGGAAATGTTCATTCAATTTTCCGTTGGATTCGATCTGATTCTCGATCCGTTCCGAAATCGACCGGAAGACGGTCTCGTTCAAAGAACGCGCGCAACTTTTCCACAAATCAATGGTCAGATATTGGCCCAGTGTCCTCGCAAATGCGCGTCCGAAATAGTAACGTATCTATATCAAGAGGAAAAGGTAGTGGGGCAGTGATATTGGCGGGGATATTGGAGGTATCGGAACGATGTGTTCCGGACAGAATGTACTCAAAATATTACGCATTCATTTTTCGCAATCAAATCATAACAATTTTAAATTGTTGCTGCTAAAATCGCCGCATATGCGCGAGAAAACCCGGCCAATATCTCGTCGTTGTGTCGCAGAACAAAATAGAGAGCGTGGACGTACACCCCAAACCGAAATTCCGTTCCACGAGGAATCTCGATCGATATTTCTGGGTCGCGTGCCGCGTTAGTAATCGGTAGCATCGATAATATAGTTGACGTTTGATGCTTGCTTCGCCTTGTACAATTGATATTTACGCTTCGATTAGCTCGCTGCAACGACCACTCGCTTCTACAATGTATCGTTGAAAGTTGACTCGTTGAGTTTTGTTGTTGCTGACAGTGCAGTAGGTTGAGACTCGCTTCAAACTTTCCCGACCAACCACAGTAATCGAGAACCACCAATCCGCTTATCGCTTTACCTACCTTGATCGAATAACCTTGCTAAGTATTGTCCAAAAAAAATGTGGTTAGTCGACACTTGCTTTCAGGTGATGCCCTTCTTCTATCGCTTTCTTTTCTTGTCACCGTAGCATCAGCGCCTACCCATGTATACGTATCCGTATTCGTATTTGTATTCGTATTCGTATTTGTACACGTACACGCGATGCTCGTGAGTTGTATAAAAACGATATGTGCGGAGGGTGCACCGCTGAACGTAGCGTCACCGTTGTAAATTTGTTTGCTTCGAGACGGAGTTGCCAGATGTCGCTGCGGGCACAAATCAAGGGGAAAAAGTTATCCCCACTCTGCCGGTACCGGATTAGCCACGTGACTTTGTCACGTGACTAGTCGTGGAGGGGGAAGGTAGAGTGAGGACACAATTTGTGTGGTTGTCAAAATATTTCAGTTTATGCATTAATTGAGCTCTATAGTACAGGATTTACGTCTTTACCCGGAAAAAAGGCATGAAAATAAATTCGAAAGGTTCAGAAAAATAATGCAATTTAACCGATGTCCTATGTCAAATCAATGATCGCTAGACTGCGGATCTTTATGCGAAATAAAAAATGTTTGCATCGATTGCGAGACACAGGAGCCGAATAGAAATGTCTTTCTTCTTTTAATTGTCTTGTTAAGCGGAAATTAACCTTTTCGCTGCTACGTCCGTAAATATACGTTTTTCAAAATCTATTCAAAAGGCATATATACGTTTCGCTTTCGTTTGGCTTTCTTAACTCAGCACAGGCGGTTCTGTTCATCGTCCCTAACTCAGCAGCGAAAGGGTTAATACACCGATGTCCTAAAATCTTTTCAATTCGTCCACTGCTTTAAATTGTACGTGCTCACTTTTGTCATAAACGCATAAAATCCGCTGTCCGGCGATTAGGGATGGGATCAAGTTCAATGTGTACTCACGAATCCGAGTCAATTTCAATAACCAAGTTTCATTTCATGGGTTTCGATTACTACTTAAAAGCAATAATGTTTCAATGATTATATTTGAAAAATATTCATTTTATACAAACTGATATCGAATCTCGGAATGAGTACTCACAAGTTTCGGAAAGGTACTTATAAGTACTTCGATGTTGAAAGGAATCGAATCTTTTACAAGTAGTACTCGAATCTCGGAAATCAGAACTGCATACATAGTAGGTTCCGGTACGATATTCATAAAAGTTTCGAATCTGTTCGACCAAGATTCGAATATACTTGCAAGTATTATTTCCGTTTACCAAAGTACTTGTAAGAGGTTCGAAACTGTCTGGCATAGGTTCGAGTATACTTAGGAGTACTATTTCTGTTTTTCGAAAGTACTTATAGACAGTTCGAATTCAATCAATCAAAGTTCGAACCTGTTTGCGAGGTACTTGATCCCATCCCTACCGGCGATCACAACTTTAAACGTCAACCACTTCCTGACAACAGGTTTTTTACAGCAGATTTAATCTGGCGACTCCAGAGGGCACAGACTGGCCCAACATGGCTGACAATATAAACACAAGGTCACGTGGTTGCACCGCGTGTTCAGCGTTGCATCCGGCACACGCGAGCAACCAATCTCGGAAGCCGTTGACCCTGATGTTCCTTCTTTCTTCGTACACCCCCTATCTTCTTATTTCTTCCACGCAACGTTTATTCTCTATGCCTACATTTTCTCTGTGCAATAACTTGGTACCACATGTATATATATATATATATATATATATATATATAGATGTATAAATATGTATGTATGTATACATAGCTGCGGGTAGGATACGTGTAAAATACTTGTTAGATGTGTATATAATGTGCGATGTTCGTATGTGTGTATATAAACCCGCGATTTTCGCGTACAGAGTTACATCACAACATGGTACAGTTGGTCGTTTGTACTTATACGCGTTTGTACATATACAACATGGAGGTGCATAGAATTATGTACAAGGTATTTCAGGTTTTGTATATAGTGGACAGTGAGGAACATGTACACACAGTCAACAGCGATCGGCCGAGATGCTGATTCGCGTACACGAGTCACTCATTTGCATCGTTTAGGCCTAGCCAATGTACAGATAACAATGATAGATAGAGATACAAGTCGTGTGTGCGTGGCCGCGCTTCTGCGTGTGTATATATGTATACACACATGTACATATAGTATATATATATATATATAGATAGGAACGAGGGAAGAGACGTCAGAGTGAGAAATCTTGGATCGCGATGTCGAGTTAATTAAAGTAGAATATAATATAGGGTATTAAAATAGGAAATGAAACGATGAGACGATAGGTGGTGCGTATTGCCATAGGAGAGAGATGAGAGACGGAGAGCAAGAGAGGGAGCGAAAGATATATATATATATAGAGAGAGAGAGAGAGAGAGAGAGAGAAAGAGAGAGAGAGAGAGAGAGAGGAGTGAGTGAGACAGGGGGGTGAGTGAGAGAGAGAGAGAGAGAGGGAGAGTTTTATTCTATAGGAACACATCAATAATAATCAGATGGGGTAACAATTGGGTGTGTGTTATTTGGTCAGGCTGGACGTGGTCGTGGAGTAGTGCCGCGTGGCCGAGTCGGTGGCCCGCAAGTCCGTGGCCCAGTCAGGGGGGGACGCAACCCCGCAACTTCAGGGGCCCGTGGGCTCCAGCGGCTGTCCGCTCGTGGGGGGGTCCGCGCCAAGGGAAGTTTACCAGGTGAGGATGGTCTGTATCTCCACGATAAATCAATCATCTTTTACGACTCTAACGCATTCGACCGGATCCCGACGCAAGACACATTCCTATCCTCCGACTGTACACGTTTTTCTTTTCACAACGCTCGTTGTTCGCGTTCGCGATCCGATCCCCGATCAATCCTCCAATCAGCCAGTTCCATCCCGTCGTTCCTCGATGAAGCTACGTAGTAGGCGATTCCTCTTCCTCCTCCTCCCTCCGTTGCTCCGTTCTCGATCCATCTCCTTCAACAACCTCCGACGATCCATGCTCCCCGTCATCGCTCCGATCGTTGTATCGTTTCCTCCTTTACAGGCAAACGATCTTTACATCATCATTTTTGTTAGTTACTTGGTATTCCGAGCGTTTGTTCGTTTTTCATTCTGACCTTACACAGCAGACGCGGCGCAGAGAAGCGACGCAAACGCGGACAGAACCACGGACGACTCCGCCACTCCACTGGCCGACGAAACGTGACCGAAGACCATTGACTTATAGAGATCGACTGCGCGGCCTGTATGAAGCGCTGAAGCCCGGACAGGGTAGAGAGTGAGAGAGAGAGAGAGCAATAGCAAGAGGATGCTCTCTTTTTATAATTGACGAGTTGGTGGGGAGAGGTTCTGCTTCCTCTACTTGCTTCTGTATAGCGCAGAGTACTCTCTGCTGCTCTGTGCTAACAGGAAGAACACGTGCCACGTGCGTAATTAAGTGAAACTATATTTATTTTAAGAGCACAGAGCAGCACAGAGCACTCTGTGATATATAGAAGCAAGTAGGGAAAGCAGAGTCTCTCCCCATCAACTGGGCAATTAGAAAGAGAGAGCACTTTCTGACCTGTCCCGGCCTCAGCGCTTCATACAGGTCGCGCAATCTATCTCTATAAGTCTATGGACCGAAGACAGACGGGACAGTCGAAAAGAACCGAGCGAGGGTCGGTTTATGCGCGCGGCCGTATCGGTGTGACACGAAAACACCACACGGCATGGCGCGGCGCGCGTTCCGCTCGGCGAGGTGCTCAAGATCGGTTTGTTTGTTTGTTTGTACAGCAGGTAAACGAAAATTTGACGGGGGTCACCAGAACCAGGGGGAATCAAAGCGTCGCTTCCAGAGCAACTGGGGAAACCAACCCCTCGCCCAACAACCATTGGGCAATGCGTACGGATTGGCGAGTGTGAACGGTGGTAGTGGTGGTGGTGGTGGCGGTGACATCGGATTCGGCGGCAGACAAGCCGCGCTCGCCGGTGTTTCCAACGACGATCACGAGTGGTACCAAGACTCTTACCAATCGTGGAGCTAACTTCTGCGAGTCTGCGAGTGTGAATACGCACGTACAACACAAGCACGAACGCACGCACGCACCAGCAAACGAAAGAACCAACCAGTCGACGGAACGGATTCGAACGATCGGAACGTGTGTACGTCGGACCAGAGGAGAGCGGCGAAGGGAAAGGGGAACGACAAGCGAAGAGAGAAGAACGGTAACGGTCGAGGGAAGGATTGCTGCGGGCAAGACGGATCGTTGGTTCCGGGACCGGAACTGGAACTAGAACTGGAACTAGAACCGGAACCGGAGGCTAAGCTGAAACAAGCGGGACGAACGGAACAACCGAAGAACATCCAGCGAAATGGCGATGAGAACGGGGACGGAGACGAAGATGAAAGGGAAAGGTAATCGGAGAGCGAGTCGTCGTAGATTCTAGAATGGAAAACGACTGACGGAGGAAAGGACGCGTTGTTGTTCGCTTTACCGTTCTGGTACACGTAAAATGCTATCGTACGCACTTTCGGGTACAAACGTAGAAACGAATCGAAACGAAATCGAAGGGGAAGGAAGAGAGAGAGAGAGAGAGAGAGAGAGAGAGAGTACGAACAAACGCAAAAGAATGGCAAAAAGGTGAAAAGTAAAAGCGCGCGATGCGACGTGCTCAGTGCCACCACCATCGCTCGCTGTTGTTGTGATTACATATACAGTGATGTGCCACTGGAACTAATTATTACATCGGAGTGACCACCCAACAACCCACCCCGTACTATTATTACTATTATATATATTATATATACATATAGATATATATAATACGATAATACTAATCTAAGTACCGCTACTGCATTGTCACATTGTTTACTGCCAAGTGATACGAAGATCGGCGATGTTGACATTGGGATTGTGATGACGATGGATCGTATTAGTTAAGAGATACTTCGCGGAGGTGAAAGCCGAAGCGAAAGCGGAAGCGTAAACGAAAGCGCGGAAGCGAAAGCAACAGCTCCGCGGTTTTATCGCGAGCCGATTCGATTTTTTGACTCGTCGCGAAAGAAACGCGGCGCCGTGCGCTTTCGGAATAGGTCGTGGGATGGGAATCGCGTTGCGAATCGCAACGGAGCGACCAAGCGACCAAGCGACGAAGCGACGAAAGGAGAATATTAGAATGTGTTATCGAAACTGGGAATTGTGTAGCGAGTGCGAGACCGAGACCGAGATCGAGATCGAGAGAATGGATCGCGACAAAATTTTTAAGGGCGCGAATGGTATTCCGTGTCGTGAACGTTCATATCACACCGCCTAGTTTCGATCAAAAGTTGCCCGATCGATAGCGACCAACCAGTCGGCAACAGGTGTGCAATGCACGTTTATGATTGTACGAATGCGTCCGCGTGTCTGCGCGCCTACGCATTCGTACGCATTCGTACGTATCGGTGTTCGTGTTCGTCGTGTGTGTGCATGTGTGTATGCGTGGAGCGCGCCTAGCGCCGCTAGACCTTCTATTGTTGGTCTATAAATGTGTACAGTCAGTGAAACTATTATTATTATTATTAAGGGTTGGACGAGATTTACACAAAGACCAGGAAAAAAGATACGACCGCGACCGCGACTGCGACAAGGACCGAAACACGCCGACGACGTTGACGGTAAATGTCGACGTTGACGCCGGACATTTACGTTTTGACGCTAGCGAGAAAAGAGTTTGTCGTCTTTATCAAACACGGAGTTGTGGAGGACGGAAAACATTTTCTATCGACAAAATTATTGATTAAAAAAAAAGGAGCCCCCCCAGTCGTATGTAGGGAATCGAAATGTAGCGGAAGGATATTAGGGTCTAAATTATTAGTATATTTATTATTTATGGCTGTCTTTGTCTTTTTTGTTTTGTTTTTATTGGTCGGATGACGGGAAAAGAGTCGACGACGGAAAAATAGAGTAGCGGGAACGTAGTTCGCGATGATTAGGAAAAATGATGTTTTATTCGTGTAGGTGTTTAAAATTTTGTTTTATTCTTTTTTGCTTAAATTTTGCCCCGGTGACGGATCACGGAACGATAACGATTAACTGTTATGGTTACGATAATCGTAGAATCGCGCGGAATCAGTTGGAACGTACGTGCGGGGACGAACAATCTTTCGTTTGACCGAAACTGACTGACCTACCCGGTTTGATAATGATAGTTACGGATTGATTTCGAGATGCGTAACGTGTACGCAACGTTTACAAATGCATGAACACATACGGCAAACATTTTGAGTGTTGACTCGTTGTTATTGTTAGTCTGTTAGTTAATTAGTAAGAGTTGTAAGTGCGGGCTGTAGTTGGTCCCTGTCCCTGGAGCCCAGACACCCCCCTGTTCTGGAAAATATTCGGAAACGAGAGAGAGACGCGCAAGCTAACAAAAAATCCGGTAGTTTTACACGCACCCCCTGGTTTACGACGATTACATCGGTAAAAATCGGATAAATAACGATTGAAAAAGATCGGATCAAGGTACAGAGAAACGGAGAATCAAGGAATCAATGAATTAAGAAACTATGTAACTAGAGAAAGCCCAAGAAAGAACGAAAAAAAAGAAACAAACATAGAAAGAAAAGAAAGATATACATCAAACAAGAACGTACGTGTAATCGAGTTAGCTGTCGAGTTAAAGATCGAGCGACCGCACATCCCATCACCGTTTACATTCTTGTCGCCGCGTAGCCGATTTCGACCAATTTCGAGAAATTTCAAAATCCGTGGACTTTCATGATTTATCTGACGATCATATTAGAACCGCATAGCCCATAGACCTATAGACTATACACCATGTAGAGAGCAACGGCAAAACGGATATCGGATTGGTAGGGCGCGATGATGAACGCGCGCGAAACCCGACAGAACGAAACGGCCGACGCCGACGAGACGAATTTCTTTAAATTATAATCATACCCAAGCAAAAAGAAACACGATCCCCCAAACGATGAAAGCGCGCGCGAGTCGATCGATTTTCTCGAGCAGGGTGTCTCCGATTCGATCGATCGGTCGCAGACTTTCGTTATTTATAGACATTTTGTTACATTTTATTCGCATTTTACTTAAGTATAATTCTTTCTTCTCGTCGATGCCGATACTGTTACCCACACCGGTACCGATACCGATAGTGATATCGATACAGGTACAGGTACATATCGGTATCGATGATTATAACTATAACTAGTAGCGTAACGGATGGAAAACCCCCAATTTTACTTCCTGTCCCCAGTACCGCGATCATTGTTTAAAACACGAAAAAAAAGAATGGCGACATTGAGCTTTTTAGAATGGAAAGGATGGAAGAGAGAGAGAGAGAGAGAGAGAGAGAGAGAGAGAGAGAGAGAAGGTGGGAGGGAGAGAGAGAGAGAGTAAGAGTAAGAGAGAAGCCACAGTCGAAGAAAGTAATGAATCTTATCTGTACCGGTCAATACTATTATCTTTCATTCCTTTTAGTCCCCTTTCCCGTAACTCATTATTCACTTACCGTATTTTATACCTACCTACTCTACTTACCTACACACGCTATTTATAAAATCATAATATCAAGGATATAATAATAATAATAATGATAATAATAATATTAATAATAATAATAAAATAATTAATATTAATGATACGATAAGGTTGATATTGCTAATCATATTGAGTGGGTTTTTGCGACACGATAACGTTTCACTATAAAATTCTGGTTTTTCTTTAAAACTGTAATAAAGAAAGATTATACAATATTAAAGGCAGGCAGGCAGGAAGGCAGGTCAAGCAAGCGATCAAGAGTAGTCGACGGAATTAAAAAGGAAAGATATGTGGAATGAGGAATGGAAGGAAGTAATCGAAATATATAATGGAAGTAAATGGAAGTAAATGGAAATAAAAGAGGCAGTAAAGGGAGAGAGGAAGAAAAGGAGAGTAAAGTCGAGCTTGCGGGGGCAAGGAAGCATTACTGGCAAAAGCGAAGGCAGTTCACGGTGACGAGACTTTAGACTGATCTAGGTACTAGCATTGCGAATATTGGCCCAGCCCCAGTTTCGAGGTGCCCCACGATATTCTATCACTTACCCCCTTCGCTATTTTATACTTTGACCGGTGTGGCAGCTGGGGTGCCTGGGGAGGGGTTTTCAGTCGCATTTAGAATAATGCGCTACTGTGGCTGACGATGCTGTTGCCGCGAGAGCAAGCAAGCGTGCCCTTTTACCCGGTCATTGCCCTAATTCGCGGCACATCACATCCTGGGGAACTTGACTCTTCTTGGTTGGCCCGTGTCAAGCGGATGTTGTGTGATTTCTTGGGTCGGTCAATTTATGTTAATAACGACCTAAACACGTGTTTTTTTTTAATTATATATAAATATATTATATATTATATTCCTGCGAATATGCATTTTGTGACGTGATGTTATTTAGCACTAACGAGGAAAACAAATTACAAAAAAAGTAACGACGTACGGAAGAAAACGACAAAAAAAAAATGGAAAAAAAACAACAATATTGTAATAACACTATTTCACGCAAACAAAATACGGTTTACGTTTCTCGCGCCACATTGCCACGTGTCAGCTCCACGGCTAACTGAAAACGAACGATAAAAATTCCTTACAACCAGATCATTCTCTTATCGTTGACAATTGCGTTTTCAAATTACTTTTCTTATTATTCACCCTCCAATTGCTTTGCTTTTTTTTCTAATTCCTGCAATTTTTAAACGTTGCCCCTAATTTTAGTGTGACGTAGTTGAAAGTAATTGATTATCGATGAATTTAAAACGATGTTGAAATGGTTCCTTTTTCGGGCTAGGAGCTTGATTTAAAGTGTCAAAGATTTTTGTGTATGACCAGATGTATTCTACATGTCTCAATAAACAGTTGTATGTGAATTACCTTTCTTAAACGGTTGTACGTTTACTTTTACCCGATGCGTCTCTCAAGGTTTCCCTTGTCATTCTCGCGGGCCGAGCCGCGAGTATCGGTACCGGAAGTCGAAGGTTTGTAATCTCCAATCAGAGTTGGGCAAAAATTTATCGCAATCGTTAATCGCAATTAACAATTAAACTCCTACTTTAGTCATTAATCGCGGTTAACGATTACATTCTTTTCAATTGTAATCGTCAATCGGATAATTGATTAATGATTAACTGCTGAATTTTCGAAATGAAATACGGAATCAAAACTGTATGCATACTGAAAAAATGTAAACTGAGTTTATATTATCATTTAGTCTATAGTATGATCTGTATGTGCTTTTCTGTTTGAAGTTATTGTTCCTGGATTAACTTCAACAATTTATTAGATCAGTCTCCGATTTTTCGATGATTTCTTTTTGTAATCACCGATTGACGATTAACTTCATCAATAGATTGAATCAATCGTCCATTTTTCGATGATTACCTTTTTTAATCGTACACATTAATCAATCAATCTTGGTCAAAATTTTAATTGATTAATGCCCAACTCTGTCTCCGACCCATATCTATTTCGTGTGTTTCATCGAATCTCTTTATCATTTTTCAGTCTATCGCGACCTCTCTGGCGGTGCGGGGCTGCGGTGCTTCGAATTGAATTTTTCAAACGATGATCTTGTTCTACCACCCCTAGAGGAACGATGTCACAACTGAAAAAATACAAGTTTTCAGGAGAGAGCAAACACAAAATTCTAATTAAATTTAAAAGTCTAATTATGATTAGACTGCGGATCTTTATGCAAGAAATATTTTGCAACGATTGTGGGCGGCAGGGGTTGAATAAAAATTCACTTCATCCCTTAAACTCTAGTTACTCACACTCTACTTTATTAAGCAAGTTTTTATGCAATAAAATAACTACTTTAATGCAAAATAAATATTTGCTGGTGTAGTCCACACCTTTGTTTATGCTTGAAACACTAAATTGAAAGTTCTAACATCGTAAATGCTATGTGCGAGTAATTAAAAGTTAACCCTTTGCATTCGGAGCTATTTTAACTCGAACATGAAACATTTCTTTCGACCCAGAATATTTGCATTCTCCATGATTTTTAAAATTTGGTGGATATGAAGTTGATACACAATACCTCATACAATAATTAAACGTTTATTATTTGGTAAGAAACATTTCTTCCGAACTAGAATATTTCCATTCCCTATGATTTTTCAAACTTTATGGATACGAAATTGTTAGAATACCTCATACAATACCTAAATGTTTAGTAATTGATTAGATACCAACATATCTAATAATGTAAACAATATCTATTTATCCAATTATTTTAAATTTAATATCTAATTATTTTAAATAATGGTACATCAATTTTTAGGGACGCCTCAGAATCACCACTCGAGTGCTAAATGTTTAAAAGAACATTTCTTCCGACCTAGAATATTTCCATTCCCTATGATTTTTCAAACTTTATGGATACGAAATTGGTAGAATACCTCATACAATACCTAAATGTTTAGTAATCGATTAGATATCAACATATCTAATAATGTAAACAATATTTTAAATAATTTAGTGGATATGAAATTGATATAACACCTCGCACAATACTTAAACGTTTAGTAATTGATTAGTTACCAACAGATCTAATAATGTAAACAATATTTTAAATAATTTTGGTGGATATGAAATTGATATAACACCTCGCACAATACTTAAACGTTTAGTAATTGATTAGTTACCAACAGATCTAATAATGTAAACAATATTTCAAATAATTTGGTGGATATGAAGTCGCACAATACTTAAACGTTTAGTAATTGATTAGTTACCAACAGATCTAATAATGTAAATAATATTTTAAATAATTTGGTGGATATGAAATTGATATAATACTTCATGCAATACTTAAACATTTAGTAATATATATATATTGTGTAGATACATATCTAATAATGTAAACAATATTTTAAATAATTTGGTGGATATGAAGTTGATATAATACCTCATACAATACTTAAACGTTTAATAATTGATTGGATACCAACATATCTAATAATGTAAACAATATTTTAAATAATTTGGTGGATATGAAGTCGATATAATACTTCATACAATACTTGAACGTTTAGTAATATTATTTAGGTACCGACATATCTATTAATGTAAACAATATTCTAAATAATGGTACATCAACTTTTAGTGGCGCCTCATCACCGCCCGAATGCAAAGGGTAAATCAATCTTTCAATTCCGAAGTTCGAGGATCGCGTCGGTTCCAGAATCCCGAGGCGGTATCGACCCGCTGCGGCTCCACAGATTTCTAGAACCACTTTGACGGATCGAACACGAGCTTGAATCGACTACGAGACATTGATTTCTGTCCGCGCGTTTCCGCGTGGTACACGTGCATGACGCGCGTTCTATTCGCATGTACCCCCGTATACATATATAAATAAGTCCGTCGAGAGAAGAGAACGTCTACGATACGATAGGGGATGGGATGAGATGGAATGGGTTGAGACGAGTCGCAGCTGGGTGGTAGGTGGTAGCTAGTCCGCACAACGCGACGCGGAAGGGTGGTGACCTAGTCGCGCGGTGCCAACATCGTTTTCTCCCGTGTTTTCAGAAGGAGTGGGAGTGGGAGTGGTAGAGAGATCCGCGAATTTCGTGCGACACGAAACGGGTCGGTCGGTGGTGGCGTTCCACCACAACGTCCGATTAAATTCACTCGGGTTGCGTGAAAGTTGCGATCGACACAGGAAGAGTGTACTTGAAGAGGAGCAAAGGTCGACCACCACGCTTGCCAGAGTTAGGGGGAAAAGGACGAGGAGGAGACTCGGTATTCGAATCAAGATCGAACGTGCACCCCAAATGGAAGGGAGGTTAGTCTCTTAGCTGGTCGTTTGTTGGTACGGGAACAGTTTGTCGAGAGCGGCGCTGCGCATCGACCATCGGTTCGTTCTCGTTCGAACGAGGCGAATCCGCTTTCAAACTTGTCAGTTGCTACCCCCGCGGGGCGCTAACGCGTCGTCAATTAACGTCGTTGCCGAAATTATCGGTGCTCCCGATAACGATCGAAGTATCATCGGGGAGAGCGACGTTGCTGGATCCGAGGTGACTCTATCGCGGTGAAAGAAAGATCGCATGGAGGGTCGAGGGCGTGGCAAACTGCGGCCGACAACACGCGGAGGAACGATTTGCAATAGAATAGAACTCTGTTTTCTATATAATTTTGTGTATATTCATTATGCACATTTATGTATTCTCGAATTCGAGAGAAATCTTTGCGTCGCTTCGAGTCATCGCTTGAAACGCTGTTCCGACGTTGACGTTGGCGGTGCGAAAGGTCACAAGGACGAAAGGGCAAAAGGACAAAAGAGTGAAACCCTCGATCGTCCATTCGACGAAAGGATCGAGCGATCTCGGCGGCGAGGGGCTGGAATGTTTATGGTGATCGCAAATTTGTAATGAGTGTGATGCCTCTGATTACAGATGACCTCTACGACCGGGATCGATTTCTTGTATTCTTACTACACGTGGATCAGGAATTAACGATATGGTAATGTGCTGGAACTCGACTTACTTTTCGTTATACAATGAGTGTAGAAAGTATGCGCACGCCCTTTAAAATAGAATAACTTTTTTGTAATTGTACCAAACGACCTGATATTTTGTAATCAATTAGAAGCATTGGTTTACGAGATGATATGCAGAAAAGATTCTCCGGAAATTATAATTTGCAAGGTTACATGCAAAAATAAGAATAGGATTTTTTAAAACTTTTTTATTTGGGCCAACGAATCAAATTTTATTTCATTTAAAAAGAAAGGCGTAACATAATTTATATTTGCCAGACTTCGTTCAAATTCCTTCATGACGAGCGTGACTCGTTAAAATACAGCATTTTTTATTTTTGCATGTAACCTTGTAAATTATAATTTTTGGAAAATCTCTTTTGCATATCAAATAAAAAAGTTATAAAAAATGCCATTTTTATTTTTGTATGTAACCTTGTAAATTATGATTTTTGGAAAATGTTTTTTGCATATCATTTCGTAAACCAATGCTTCTAATTGATTATAAAAAACCAGGTCGTTCGGTACAATTATAAAAAAGTTATTGTATTTTAAAGGACGGAATACTTTTTACACTCACTGTATATTATGACTTGTGGAGCATTATTATTAATATTGGATAAACGCGCGTCTATGTGTTAGGATACAGTATGGCTTCGGTACTTTGGCACGCCTCTGGGATCAGTTTCGTCGTCTCGCCTGCCTTTGTCCTGTTGCTGCTGCTCTGTCCTCGTAGTAGTACAGGTCAGTGAGAACACGCACACTGGGTCATTTGATCCGAAAAGTCAGAAAAAGTCGTTTTCAATATTTTACGTAAGTCGTACAATTTTTGCTGTAACCCTTTGCAGTCGGAGATATTTTAATTTGAAGATTAAACATTTCTTACGACCTAGAATAACTCCATTGTATCAGATGATTGCATAAATTCGTGATTTTCATAGATGTTGCAAACTGTATTGCACGGTGGAATGTACAAAAATATATAGTTATGATTGATTAATATAATATATAATTGATATATTATATTAATATAATATAATTGATTAATATCTTCATGCGGATCTTCATGCATTTATAGCAAAATTGAGTAGATAAAATTCAAAATTGTTGAAAAATTTGTCAAATTGAAGATGTCAATAGATTATTTCTCCTCTATTAAAATCATTAAGGGAAGAAATAACATTGAATTTAGTTTCTATTTCCTGCAATCGATGCAGACAATTTTTATTTTGCGTAAAGATCCGCAGCCTATTGATTAATAAAGCTGTATTCTCTAAAATGTAACCATTAAATTTTATTTTCAAATCGGACACGAACTTGTGCAACCATCAAATATATGATTTTTTTCATTTTATGAATACGAAATTGATATAATACCTCATACAAAATGCTTAAATGTGTAGTAATTGATTAGATATCAACATATTTAATAATGTAAACAATATCGTGAACAGCAGCATCGTTCCAGCAATTTTTAGTGGTGACTCTAAGTCACCCTTTGACTGCTAACGGTTAAAGGTCTGAAGAATAAGTTTTCAGTATTGTTTTTTTGACTTGTACACCTGCAAAGTATTCTACTTTGTCGAAAGACGAGAGATTTTATAGCACACTTTGCGTTTTAAGTAATTACACCCCAGATAGCACAGAGACATCTCAAAGACAGCTATAAGACGCCTGCCACGAGACATTCGGACATCTGAAAGATGTCTAAATGGCTCCCGAAAGTCTCCTGAATGTCTTGTGTTACAAAACGGTACGTCTTAGAGACGTCTTCAGACGTCTTTTAGACGTAGTTTAGGCGTCTTTAGACATCGAGTTTAGACATCTCCAAAAAGACGTCTTTAAGACGTCTTATTTCAGACGTACATAAAAACGACGTCTCCAAATAGACGTAAAAAGACATCGTTTCTGGACGTAAGACGTTCAGACCTAAAAACGACGTAAAACAGACGTCTATGCTATCTGGGACTGCAGAAGTGTTAAGTGTTATATTGCAAAAGCTTCGATACGACGATACGACGTTCATTGTTTAACATTTCCTCAGAGTGCGATACGAAGTTCATAAGCACGCCGGATGGACCGCTGAATGGGACATTTCACGCGCCGCTCCTGCTCAACCCTGAGGAGGAGTCTCGGCAGTGCGTGTACACGTTCTTCGGCGGACCTCGGCAGCGAGTCGAATTGGTGTTCACCTCGTTCGGACTTCGAGGAGCACCTCCCGCGTGAGTCTCTGGATCTATTATGTTTGTTTTGTTATGAATTTTCCTGTTCTAATTTGATCCGAATTATCTGTCTCCGCTGCCCTTGACGCGCTTCATTGCTGATGTTGGATCATGCTTGCCTTCAGTGGAGCTGCCGTCGGAGAACTGCCCGCGTAAGTATTCTCTCGCGATCCCCTTCCCGACCCAGTCAGCCAGGCCGTTTCGAGCAGAAAACGAGCACAGCCTGGCGAGCAGATGGCAGGCATTATGCTGTCAGAACGACGCTCGAAGCTGCTCGGGCAGAACGAAGGCAGAATTCAGGACCGAGCAGCCTTCGTTTAAGAGGGCAGCACGGTCGCACTAATGTAAGCGTACACTAAACGGCATTCGCCATATTAGTGCGACCGTGCTGCCCTCTTAAGGCGGAAGGGTACTATAGATAACTAGAATCCACTAGAGTCTAACTAGATTTTGGATCGAAAATGGGTTTGCGGGGATCGGCTTTTTGTCCTTATTTGAACAGATTTTGGGCTGGGGTGAGGGCTCATTCTAAAGAGGAAGATTAAATACAGCCCGCTCTGGTCATGATTTAACGAGGAAAGTCTTTTAGAGACAGAAAAATTCATTGGAATCTGTGGATGTTTTCTCAATTTTTTCTTTACTTTGAACACTCATATTATTAGATATAAACATAATCTCGTTAAATCATGACCAGAGCGGCCTGTATTTAACCTTCCTCTTTAGAATGAGCCCTCGCTCAGCCCAAAATTTGCTCAAATAAGGACAAGAAGCCGATTCACGCAAATCCATTTTCGACCCAAAATCTAATTAGATTCTAGTGGATTCTAGTTATCTATAGTAGGGTACCCTTCCGTCTTAAACGAAGGCAGCTTGGTCCTGAATTCTGCCTTCGTTCTGCCCGAGCAGCTTCTGCCGGGCAGATGCCCGGTCTTTCTGCCAGCAGATGCCCGTCCAAAATCGAGCATTTTGCTTACTGGGTAGTAGCACTTATGGTTGGCATTTTGTTGGGCCTTGGTTGCAATATTGTTATTAACCAACGATCATGGCCAACGAAGGGCCAACGTCACTATAATACGAACGGCCAACATAAGTGTATCATAAGTAGACATTATAACAAAAATGAGTAGGTGTAATTTAAAACAGTAAAAAGATTAGAAAAATTTAAAAATACTCTGTTATATTATTTTCAACCTATCAAACATACTAAGAAAGAAAACAAATTTCCATTTCACTCCAGTTCGTTGCAAATCAGGCAGAAAGTTTTTATTTTGTATAAAGATCCACTATCTAATCATAAATAATGCACATATGAACAATGTATTTTCACGGTAAAAATTGGGAAACAAAGGAAAAAATCCTCCTACCGAATATATCCATAAATAGGAAAACAAAGAGATCGATTCGGAATATAATGATTAACAAGTTTTTAGTTGTAGCAACGTTTCTAACGTCTGCAAGACGTTCGACATTTAAATGTTGTTTAACATTGGTTGGACCAATGTAGTATTATCACTAGACTGCAGATCTGTATGCATTTATAGGAAAATTGAGTAGTTAAAATTCAAAATTGTTGTAAAATTTTAAAAATTGAGGACGTCGATATATGATGTCTCCTTATTAAAATCATCAAGTGAAGAAATAACGTTCAATTTAGTTTATATTTCTTGCAATCTATGCAGACAATTTTTATTTTGCATAAAGATCCGCAGTTTAATCATCACGCTTAAATTTCTTGTTAATTGTCCAACTATAATAATTGTAGACCGAACGTTGGATGTTCGTTGGCATAAATTTTCGTCGTAGACCCTATGTTGGGGATGTGTAGACAAAACCCCCGACCAACTCCCAACCATTGGCCACCGTTGACCAACCATAAATACTGTACTAAATTTTTATTAAATATTACTAAATGCCACTGTTTCAGATGCATGCACGAGTACATAGACCTGTACACGGAAATACGCTCGGAGAACACGACGAAGCTGATCGAGACACCATTCGGAGGCCGTTATTGCGGTCCGATTCCGCCCCGAAGACGCATTTCTCTTTACCAAGGGATTGCCCTCAGCTTCTACACCGACAAGAACATCACGCTGCCCAGCCTCTTCGGCGGCATCTACACGTTCCTCAATGCCTGTAAGTTTGGTTGTATCATTTTCCCGCTGTTGGAAGAACAGAAAGAAGTAATGAAAATTGTTTGTCTTGTTCAGCCGAATACGAAGTTGGGACGCCAGCTCCGAGCAGGCCGTGCACGTTCACGGTCAACTCGGAGAACAAGCGGAGCGGTAACATACTGTCGCCGACGTATCCAGGCAGCTACCCGAAGGACATGGTGTGCACTTATAAGTTCATCGGAAATCGGGGCCAACGAGTCCGTCTCGAGTTTCGGGATTTCGATTTGTACTTCGGAGGCCCGCAGTACGTATCCCTCACTCTCTGTCTCTCTGCTGTATCTTGTATTATAGGGAGATGACAAGAAGTACCATATTCTACAAAGTTTCAGCTTCAATTTAAAAAAAATTTCATCGCTCTATCTTATTTCTATCGAAAATTCTTTGATTTTGAAACAAATTTCATCCGAATCGTCCACTGTGCGGCATAGAAGCAAGGGGTGTCTATCGCTCTGCATTGTAGTAGTAGTGTGTGTGTGTGTGACCGCTTCGGCCAATAGAAGGCGCGCTCCTTCCAAGCTAACCAATCGAGCGCGCATTCTTGCCTACGTCACCGCATTCCTGCCAGAGACCTTTTTGTCATCTTCCGGCAATATGCACCTCTGCTATCACCCATGTCCGTAGCTGTCCCTTGGACTACGTTAAAGTGTACGACGGCTTGAACGATACGTCCGCTGTCATCGGGACGTATTGCGGCCAGCAGAGAAACTTGGTCCTGTATTCGTCCGAGTCTAGTTTGTTCGTGTTGTTCGTTACGCTTCAACGCACCGCGAACACGCAGAATAGAGGGTTCAAGGGGATCTTTGAGTTCTCCGAAAGCTTCGTCAAATTAGGTGAGTCCGCTAGAAGTCTCAACAACGCTCGACGAATCGTTTTTGGGGAACATGCTGCGCGATGAAGATCTAGAAACAATTATTTGAAAACATTTTATTCACCAATTATGATAAAGGCACCAGCAATTGATCTCGTATCAGTGGTTGACCATTTTTCAGGAAAACGTAAAAAATAATGTTTCTGGACGTAACAAAAGCTCTAAATAAAAAATCTTTCGACAAAGGAGCGATAGATAAATATAGTTTCTCATATTAATTAAGAACAAGCAAACCACGAAACATTTACCCACTCTGTTCCTAAATTAGATTTTATATGGTATTAACTTCTTTTCATTTGTATTTGCCCTTCTACTTGTAATGTGTACTAATCGTTGCAAGTAAACGATATCAAAGTAATTACCTTTAGTGTTTTTAGCTTTATTGGTAGTCAACTAACTAACGTATGGTCAATTAGTAGTTTTCGAGGATGGTCAACTTCTGGCACAATTATTGAACTTTCAAAAATGTCTATGAAATTTGAATAACACAGTTATTTTAAAAAGTTAGCTTTGTTACACAGTGTAGGAAGTTCAAACAGCATTTACACGCATAGAGTCTCTCTATTTAATAAAGGAAGGATAAGAGGCATTTACTATTATTCACGCAGAGGTGCTTTTGGTGCTTTTACCTTATATCGGTAACGGTAACGGTACGGAGTTGACACGTGTATACGATAGATACGAATTCTCAATATTCATACATGTACACAATAATATCGCCTTTGTCTACTCAGACTTCATAACCACTGGTGAGCACATCAGAGGGTCGGAATGCGATCAGAAGATCTTGAGCAAGAAGGAGTCTTCCGGATTCGTGGTCAGTCCAAACTATCCATACCCGTACATACCGAAAGTCGTGTGCCGGTATTTTATTTATGGGATGCAAGACGCGCAGCATCTGGAACGCGTCCGGCTGGAATTCGCCACTTTCAAGATACCGAAAAACAAGACAACCGGAGAGTAAGTGAAAGTTACTGATCTGTTTTATACAGGGTGTTCGACTAAGGTGAGAGAAAATTTTAAGGAGTGCTTCTCCATGACAATATAATTAAGTTTCGGCTTCATTTTTGAGTTATTAATAATTCAAACTCCGCCTAGAATGCGGCAACCCGACCAACAGAGGTGTACGTTGCGTACGTCATACAGGCGCGCGACAGTCGCGTATCAAATGACAGATACATGCTTACCTTGGTTCTCATTTGGGGCCCTGGTGATGTGAAAATGCTTTAAGGTTTCACAAATTAACTGTTGAACGATATTCCGGATTTGTAATCGTTAATCAATTTTCTTCCACTTTAGTCAAACACCGTGTATACATGTATTGGGTTATGTAATAAATTCCCGCGTTTTTGTATTTTATTTTTTCCCGCAATTTTGTGTTTTGTTAGGGAAAGCATATATATGCATTCGCAAGTTTTTTTCTTGCTCTACAAACCTATCTGCTTCAATTTTTCGAATTAATTAATTTTAATCAATTTTCAGGCTTTTCCAATGGAAGTTCCAGGAGGCAAAAAAATTCATTTTCGACATCTGCTCGACATCTTACTCAAATTGTGTGGCACCCAAGCTCCAAGTTTTTGGGTAAAGCCCATGGAGTGAAGATGGTTAGCGATGGTCTTGAAGCACAGCCCATTTTTTCGGCCAACTCTTGTGTTGTTTGACGACCATCTTACTCCAGAAACGTCTTGAGACGATCTTCGTCGAAGTCGGAAGGTCGAAATTGCCATTTTTGAACTTGGCAAATCAATCTTGAGCGGTCCCCGGAGCTGCTTCCGTAGCTTTCTGACCACGACGAAAGGCGAAATAGAGCAGACGTCGAAAATGAATTTTTCTCCTGGAACTTCCATTGAAAAAGCCTGAAAATTGATTAAAATTAATTAATTCGAAAAATTGAAGCAGATAGGTTTGTAGAGCAAGAAAAAGACTTGCGAATGCATATATATGCTTTCCCTAACAAAACACAAAATTGCGGGAAAAAAATAAAATACAAAAACGCGGGAATTTGTTACACAACCCAATACATACGCTAATTGTAAATCGAATCAGCTGAAACAGCGATTAGTTCCACGTCTAACCCCCTCTTCGCCGTTCTGCGTCGTCTATTGCAGTTCGTCGTGCACGGACGGATATCTGAAGCTGTACTTGAAAGGACAGGAGGCCACGGACTCTTACGACAAATTCGATTACGAACTATGCGGCCTCAATAGCAATCCGACCGAAGTGGTCAGCGATGGTCCACGACTGGTTATGGTGTTCAGCAGCGGCGAGTCGCAGGGCCACGGCTTCAAAGCAAAGTAACCGATCGACAATGAGACTCGCAGCTAGAGGAGATCTCTTCAATATAACAAAGCTAATCGATCGACGCTTCGTAGGTACAATTTCGAAACGGAATACAAGATACCGGGCACAGCGGCGCCAGACGGCAGCTGCACCTTCACGTATCGCAGCTCGTCTCGGAAGAAAGGGGATTTCAATTCGCCGCGACATCCCAGCAACTATCCGAGCGACACGAATTGCACGTATTATTTCTTGGCAACGCCGAACGAACAGGTCACCTTGATATTCGATTATTTCAAAGTGCGAACGGCAAATACGAACATGACGAATGGGCATTACGGGTAGGCCAACGATCATAATTTATTTAACTATTGTCGCATCGTTTCGCTTAGTTCGCTGTTGATAGTTCTGATGCTAATCGTTGGATTCAATTTGGCAGGTTCAACGCTTGCCAGGAAGACTGGCTAGAGATATACAACATGTACCGCGACAGTACGGAGAAGCTGATCGGGAGATACTGCGGCAGCACCGCTCCGGGTCCGGTCGAGTCGAATCTCGGCGCTCTCGGTTTGAGGGTTATCCTGCATTCGGATTCCGAGCTGGTTTACAGCGGGTTCAAAGCTCGCTACACCTTCGAAGTGGCCAAACCGATATTTGGAGGTAGGCTGTCCAGCAGAATTGTGTCGAATTACAATTGAATTACTTGACGAATTACAATTACAAAGTAATTTAATTACATTGTATTCAATTATTTCGTAATTCGAAATTCAGTCGCTTCATTCAACTAAATTACAATGTAATTTGTAATTCTGACCTCTCATTCAATTAATTTGTAATTCTGGCCTCTCATACAATTAAATTACAATGTAATTTGTAATTCTGACCTCTCATTCAATTAATTTGTAATTCTGGCCTCTCATACAATTAAATTACAATGTAATTTGTATAATTCTGACCTCTCATTCAATTAAATTGCAATATAAATCGTTTTTACAATTGAAGTACAATTACAAAAATTACAGTGTAATTATGAATTACAAAGAATAAGAGGTCGAAAAAGAAAAAGATTAGTATCAGTAATGAACATGGTATTATTCGTACATTCATATTGCGTGATCAAAAATAAATTTGTAGAAACTCATAGGACATAAGACAAAATTGCTACAGAAAAAAGTAACACTATTTAATAGAAAAGTGGCACTAGCTGTAAATTAGTTTTAATGAACACTCTTTGTTCAAACATCTTATCACTAAGATTGCTGCATTTTGGAAGGTTACTAATCGTCGAATAATAAAACAGCCTAATAAACATAAACATAAAATGGAGTTCTCTGTGAATGGGAAACGGAAGAAACACGGATAGAAATTAAAGATATTTTTCACATTAAGCGAGTAATGTACACATTGAGTAATTTACATCATATTGTATTTCAATTACATTTTATTTCAATTATATTATATTTCGATTACACTCGTGATTCGCGTATTTAGCAATTAAATTAAGTGAAAGGTTCGAATTATGTAATGCAATTGCAATGTAATTCAAATACTGTGTATATAAAATACAATGTAATTCAAATACTGTGTATATACAATACAATGTAATTAAATTACGTAATTCAATTACAATGTATTTAAATTAGCACAACTCTGCTGTCCAGTTAGTCAAAGGTTAATGAATCGTGTTCTGAAACGAATTCGTTTTGTTTCGCAGATTGCGGATCGAATATAAGCAGTTTGAACTACGGCATCATCGCCAGTCCAAACTTTCCGAACAAGTACGAGGGTCCAGCGAAAAATAATGCCAGCAAGACTTGCAACTGGTTCATCAGAGTTGGCCAGAACCAGCGAGTGCTCTTGTACTTTGAACTGTTCTCCGTGGAGGGCGATCCAGCAGGTACTATCTTGCGTAATCAACTGTTGATCATTGAAATTTCACTTGGCCGTTCCGTTGATCCGTGACGACGAGTATTCTGACCGATTCGCCTTCCCCTAGTTCGAGGCTGTCCTGCCGCGGTTCTGCGCATATGGTATAACGCGGCGACGACGCCCATCGAGCTTTGCGGCCTCAAGGCACCGACCGTCAACTGGACCTATCTGTCGGAGGATAACAATATGCGTCTTAGGTTGGTTACTTGTCTTCACTAGGGGTGGGCGGGTCCCCGAAAATTTGAGTTCGGGTCGGGTCGGGTATTTTCCTCGGAAGTACCCGGAAATTTCGGATATCCGAAGTGGAATTCAGGTCGGGTAGTGCTCGGGTCGGAAATCTATGACGTTCAGATAACCGAATATTGCATCGCGAGTCGGGTGGTTCCTCAATCTGATTTTATATGCATTCTTTCAGATGTTTTAAATGTTTTCGTATTTTATGTAAATGAAATGAAATTTTAAAAATCTATATCAAGGACAGAAAACAGTGTATCGCATTGTATGAAAAGTATTTTATTTTAAATTTCTAAATGCGGGTTGAATACTCTTATCACACCTGAGTTTTTGTCATCGACAATAACAGCAATATTGTAATTACTACTCAATCCGATTGAAGAAAGAGTAAAATCCGATTCTATCGAATTCGTGTTCCCGACCCGACCCGATTTCGACTTTGGGTACCCGCTCACCCCTGGCTTTCATTTTCCACCATTCTATCGTATATCTCTCTTCCCTAGTCCAGCTCCATTCCACCATATCGTTGCACGGTAGACTGACAACGGTTCCGTGTTTCTCTTTGGCCTTTCTTTCAGCTTCATATTGGCCGACAAAGCCGTAGGACAGCAAGGATTTAGAGCAACGTGGACCGAAGTGAGTACCAGACCGAGCGACTGCCAGAACCAATTCTTGTGCAGTAAAAGTAAATACTGTATCGCGGAATCGCTTCGATGCAACGACATATACAATTGTGGCCCGGATGATACTTCCGACGAAGAAAACTGTAAGTTTCGTAAACGTTAGACACACCGAACACGCCTGTTTGTAGGTCGTGCGGTTATTTCTTTATTCTACTTGTTCTCCTCCCTATACTACTTGTTTTTCGTGGTGGTGATGGTCGTCGTCGTCATCGTCGCTTTCTTCTTCTTCTTCTTCTCCTGTTTCTCCTCCACTCCTTCTAAATACTACTACTACTATTGCTACCGCTACCAATACTATTATTACTATCACTGCTACTAGTACTATTACTATTGCTATTACTACTATTACTACTGCTGTACCTTCTTTTTCTTCTACTCTACTACTTATTCTATTTCTCCGTTACTGTCCCCTTCTCCAGGCCATCCTCCAGGCCCCTTCCATTGTTATTATTGTATTAAAAATTTTATTTATGCTAGGATGTAGGATACACGCGCACGCACGCGCACGCACTACACACATGCGGTCGCGCGCGCGCCCGTGTTCGTAAGTGTACGTATTTATATGTATATACATGTGTATATATGTATATGTGTATATACGTATATATACGTACATATATGTGTGTGTATATATATATACGCGTACATAGTCTATACAACTCGGATCTAACGAATATGTAATGTCTTTGGATAGTTGAATAGATGCCATGTTCGAAAGTTCTCCAAACGTATTCTTTTTTTCGTACGTTGACACCTCGAACTACCGATCCCTTACGTATGTATATGCATGTGTACGTGCGCGTATAGGCGGATGAGTCGATCTATCGTGATAGTGAGGATAGCGGAAGGACGCGATAATAGAGTATCCGTAGAAGGAGATTCGAGAGCGTTAACGATCGTTGCACGATGCGGATGGATCGTTTATCCACGCGGCTCGCGCGACGAACGATTATAGCAAGTCGAGATTCAATTTCGACGATCCCAATACGAGAAAAACCAACAATGAAAGAAAGAAAGAAATAAACGAGTCCAAGTCCCCAGTCAGCCAGGCCTGCCTCGAGCAGACATCGAGCACAGCCTGCAATCGTACGATGGCGAGCATTATCCTGTCAGAACGCACTCGAAGCTGGGGATGCTCGGAATCTGCTCGATTTTGGCGACACTTATTCGGACGCAGAAGTATCGCTTTATGCTGGCCCGGTGTGCGGGCACAAGCTGAGGGCAGAATGAAGTCAGCTCAGTCCTTCGTTTAAGAGGGCAGCACGGTCGCACTAATATGGCGGATGTCGATCGTGTATATCCCTTGTGTAATCAACTTGGGTACCCAGGTACACATTTACTGTATTTCTTTCAACAATTTGTTAATGTTCCTCTAAAATATATTAAAAAATTTCTCTGAATGTCCATTCTTTACTCGCTAATATATTAATTTATAGTCTTATAATGAGAATTTGTGCAAACATGTTAAATATAGAACGGTTTTAAATAACCTATACATTTAGGTTAACTACACAAGGGATATTATCCGACGTCCGCCATGTTAGTGCGACGGACCGAAGGACCGAAGGCCTTCATTCTGCCCTCAGCTTGTGGCACACCGGGCCAGCATAAAGCGATACTTATTCGGACGCAGAAGTATGTTGCTCTGCTGGCACAGCCTGCTGTCCAAAATCGAGCATGTTTGCTTACTGGGTCGTTACAAATAGAACTCGAGGACTAAAAATGTTGACAGAATTGTATTAATATTTTAGGTAAGTAGCACATGTAGACGTTTCATAGAGATGAACGAATGAAAGGATCGAATGGATGAACGACGGTGTGTGGTGTCGCAGGTGCAGCATCAGCCCCGTTGTCCCCAGCACCGGCTGGAGCCTCTGCCATGCTTCTTCTCTCTCTGTGCTTTGCGTTCGTGGCCATCTGAGCCCTTCACGAAGCTTCCGACGATCCGGCATGCTATGATCTCCCCTATCACGTGAGTTCACTCACAGTATTGCACACAGTATCGTACTTAAGTTCCGACGAGCCATATCCACCCGAATCGATGATCCGTTTTCGATTCACCGCCGCGACTAATTTCCATTCACCACTGAAACCCGTTAATCACGCCTAATCGACCCGGTAACGACTAACGACGCACCAGCTGCGACCGTCGGCTGTCGGCTGTCGGCTTCGCATTTCGAAATCGCAGTCGTAAATCGAACCACCATCAGCAACCGGCATCGGCATCGGCATCGACATCGGCATCGGCATCACCATCGGCATCGACATCGGCATCGGCATCGGCATTGGCATCGGCATCGGCATCGAAAGTTCCTACAACTTTTCTCTTTTTTATCAATGTAAACTTCCATTTTCGTAAATACGTGCATGGATCCAATCATGGATGCAATCCCGATACCTTCTATCTATTGTATATGTATACTGGGGTGGCTCTTATTTACTCTTGTCAACAATTTTTGCCAAAATTTCATTTACAGCGCTCGGATTTACTTACTCGCGACGGCCGAGTTTCGAAGGCTACGCCCCCTCGCCCACTCGAGCTCCTCAGACGCGTTCCATACTTGCTATTCGTGGCACCTAGGAGAACTAGGGCCGTCACGGGGAGCGCGGCCAGGTCGAGGGGGCGGCCGTCACGAGTAAGTAAATCCGAGCGCTGTTCCAAGTAATTCAAAGAATCTGTGCAAAGTCGTGACACAAGAAAACGTTCCACAAGATGATTAAACATTATGTGATGGAACATAAAAGACGCAGTCTGTCCAGAACTACAGGTTTCGTCTAACATATTTTTCAACGCGGTAAATAGTTTCGAGAGAAACTATTATATCTGTGGGAACTCAAACTTCGCACAAATTTTATTTAATTATTTGAAACAACCCGGGGGGGGGGGGGGGTGCCGTAAAGGAAATTCAAGAATCCAAACTAAAAGCCACCCTAGTGTATACCTACAAGTATAACTCGTATACGAAAGGTATGGCATGTCAACATTCTCTCCCACTACGACCCATTTTTTGCGCTCTCTCTTTTTCTCTCACTCTCTCTTTTCTCTCTGTCTCTCTCTGTCTCTCTCTCACCCTGTATGTATCTACGTTTCTCTTTCTCTGTATCGATCGCTCGTTCAGTCTCTCCATACCCCATCAACTGACTTACAGCTCTGTCCTAGCTCACACTATGTTCTATAGTAACCTGCCCTTTGCATACGACAATATCCAATTTTCATTTCTGTCTTCTCGAATATCGAGGGTCGATGATCATTACGGTAGAGTCATAATTTCTCGAAAAAAAAAAAACAGAAAGCACGCGAAGATTGTAAACGGTGCGAGCCCGCGATCGTAACGGAGCGCGTCGAAGCGAACGTATGTGTTTCGATTCGAGGATAGAAAAGAGGGTACGAAAGAGGGAAGCGGGAATCCTGGGAATAATGGTCGAGAGAGTGGGATAGGATCGGGATCGGGATCGGGACTGAAAGGGTAGATCCGAGAACGCGTTTGACAGAGACCGATTGCGTTTCAGGTAACATGGAAGTCGCACGGACGGATAGTTACGGCGTTGTCGCGGGATACGCTGCAGGCGTGATACTGGTCGCGCTGATCGTATGTCTCTTTTATCATCGAAAACTAAAGAGGCGAGCTCAAACGGTTCATCTTGACGACCTGCGTGAACGCGTAGACACCGGCCACGGATGTTACCACCGCGAGAGTCTTCTCCGTCGGCACCATCATAACCACCATCGCCATGCTCACCGGCATCTTCACCAGCATCAACCTCCTCGCCACAACAATAATCATACCCATAATCACAACCATAGCCATAGTCATAGTCATAATCATAGCCATAGCCATAGTCATAGCCATAGCCATAGCCATAACCATAATCATCGTCAACATCGCCGCGGCCACTGTCATCGTCATCGACGTCAAGACCAACAAGATCGGAAGAGTGATTTTCAAGATTTGAGTTGTCGGTTGGATGCGTCGGTGAGTCCGACGAGCGAGAACGGTTACGAGTGCGAGTGCGAGTGCGAGCTCGAGGCTGCGCCAAGATTGGAATCAGGATCCGGATCAGATTCCGATTTCGAGTCCGAGTCCGGATCTAGATCTGGATCCGGATCCGCATCCGATTCCGAATCCGAGCGAGCGTGTGTCGAGGAGGGACGCAGCCGAAACGACGATGGCGCGTGACACCGTCGGGCCTGCCGCGGCCGGAAATGCCAGAAATTGTGCTTTCTTGCTAGCACCGCCTGTTGGACAGAGACGCGCGAATCGCGTCCGATCTCCGTGCGAAACGGACTCGTTAAGCCACGGCACTGTTCTCATCGACGATCTTGGTCGAAACAACGAACCCGGTAAGCGTCGCGAACTCGATTTAGTCACGGACGTCTCGCGAACACGATGTTCCTCGAAAAGAACGCAAAATATATTTTTACGTCGTACCGAGCTATTCGATTCGCTGATGCGCGACCGATATTTGCTCACGTAATTTCCTGGCGCCGCTACGCTTCGCTTCGATCCGATTTCGAGCGAACGTGTTCTCGCTTGTTCCAGCGACGCGCTTGATAACGATCCGAATATCGAGCTCGCGCGTTGCAGAATTTTTGCGTGCCGATATCATCGCGTGTACGGGTCGTGTCGTGTCGTATATATTCGCGCAATGAAGCGCCGTGTAACTGTATTTGTGTAGTCCAGCGGATCGTGATCGTGGCACGGAGCGGAGGACTACGCGCGCCGGTCGAACGACGATTAGATCCGTTGGCGAATCTGAAATCTGACTCGGTCGTTCGTTGATCGATCGTCGCAGTCTCACAATTGCCCAGTTAGCAATCTGTACTTGATTCGGTATGAATTTGACAACAAACTTTGCAAACAAATACCGATCCATCTGTTTCCGCATTGTAGAGGGCGGGTCGGTCGCACTAAGAGCGAACCTAGCCTTGCTTTCAGAGTAAATATCGGGCAAAATGTCATTATTTTAAAGTTTGTAGGTATTTAAATTATTGAAAATTATTGAAATTTAAATAAAATTCGATTTTTCCTCCTACCTAAGGTTTACTTCGATTTTGCTCGATAGTTGCTCTTAGAACAAGATTAGGTTCGCTCTTAATGCGACCGACCTGCTCTCCATTTGACATGGAATTTTGGCACCAAACTTTGCAAGCAAATACCGAGCCATCTGTTTCTGCATTAGGAAACCCGCCGACAGTTTTTGGTCGGCAGATTCTGAGCAAATAAGGACCAAGTCCTGCTCCAACGTGGTTTGGCACCAAAATAACCGCCTTTTGCTGGCAAAGTACGATTGCAAACATTCGATCATAATTTCCTCGAGGCAGATTTTGCAGACTGAGTAGTTACGCGCGCGAGACATATAGTAGCTCAAGTTTCGATAATAGAAAGAAAGCGCGATGCAATCGTATTTCATTCGAAGAAATGATAACGGGGAAAGCCGAGTCGGAAGAAAGAAAGAGGAAATTGTTTGCGATGGATTCCATTTTTCATTCTGCATTTTCAACCAGTATTCTACGACAACGACCACGATCACGACCAGAACAGAACCACCGTGTCTACGACCACAACGACACGATATTTTCATATTTTCGGGTGAACCGATCGAATCGCGACAACGGAGTTGTACACAATCGACACACAAGAGAGAGAATGAGAGAATGTGAACACATACACGGAAGGTATCGCGAATTTGTGTCCCGCTTCAGTCGAACGAAGTCGAAGCTAGGACATGCTCAGGGAGAGAAAGGCCGTTCGTGTGAATCGCGAACAACACGGATTTTTCCTCGACGAGTGTTTGAAAACTCGGTGATGCTTTTTCCAAACGATATTCTTTACTGTGTATACAAAACGTTTTATTTTACAATGGGATATAAAAGAATACAAATCGTTGCGGTTAGTAAGCACGTTTCGTTGTAGAATTCTCTTCACGTCCTTCCAAGTCGATCCTGTTCGCGAGAAGTACGACGCCCGCGAGGCAGGTGTACGGGCGACATACAATACATATAGGTATAAAGGTCGCATCGTTGTCGCCGCATCGCGCGTACCCCTCTGACCGATCATTATTTATCCAGTCGATCGTCGGGTAACTGTACAAAAAATCGAACGGATACGCATACGTACACATTACAGTATAGATATAATATAGTTATAGTATATACATACGAAACTCGAGCTGTTCGAGAATGGGTAAGAAAGGAAGCGACAAAGAAAATGAGAAAGCAAGGGTAGAGCACCTATACATATAGAAAAGAAAGGAGGAAAAATAAACAAAGAAAGACGCTGATAAAGTAAACCAACGAACAACGACTACCACCTTGGATCGAATAAATAAGGTCTTGTTGGTGCGTCTCGGCCGATTCTTGCCTTGTGTCGCTTTGCGAGCGAATGTACACGTATACGTACATATATACTGCAATATAATACCAGAACGCGTTTCGAGTATGCGGCGAGTATGATGCACGGTACGCGAAGGTCGATAAAACGTACGAGGCATATTAGGTGCATGCTCGAAGTAAATATACGTATCGTTTAAGTATGACTATCCTAAGCTGTTTTCGTCAGTCGGGAGTCAGTCGTTTAAGAAGTACATAGAGAGAAAAGAACGGAACGTGAAACGCGGAGCGCGAATGAAGAATCGGGGTCTAGACTAAGATTAGACTTGGACGTATTGTTCGTCGTCGGTGTCTCCGTTCCCGATCGATTCCGTAGAACGATTCAGTTGAATCCTCTCGTAATCCGCGCTATAGAAACCGCGATGTTTCTTCACCTGTTCGTATCCGTCCGGATTGGGGTCGGCTTTGAAGCCGTGGACTTGTTCGTAGGGCGGGTCGTCGGCGACAGAGCGATTAACGCTCATGTACTTCACGCTCTCGTAATTCGGATCGCCATGGTTCACCGATTCATAGTTAGGATCGGTGTCGCTGTCGCCGGGACGACAGACGGACGCGTAGTTCGGCTCGCCCGAATCATGCGGCATGCTCTCGTAATTCGGCTCGGAATCGGTGTCGTGATCCGCATCGATTCTTCTGCGTAGCCTAACCTTTTCGTAGCCGGGATCTTCGCTACTGGCATTGCTGGCTTGCCGGTGTTTCAAACTCAACGCGTTGTAACTTGCCGCCAAATCCGTCGCGTTTCGAACGGACGAAGAGTAACCGCCGGTCGCTGTGGCTACGGCGGTAGCGGCTGTGGTAGCTATAGCAGCTGCTCCACCGCCGGAGGCGGAAGCATTGGCGGAAGCGACGACGGTGTCCACGGTGGAATTTGATTGCGGACGAAGGGGCTCGTAGTTTGGATCGCGAGTCGCGCGCTTCTTCGATAGATCGGAAGCGACCGCCTCGTAGCCATAGTCGTGACCATGATCGTGGCTGCATCGCGGATCTTTCGACGAATACGAGTCGATTGCGATCTCGCCAACGACACCGCCGACTTGCAACAATTTAGACGTGTCCGGATTTACCGATGAGAAGGAGCAGCCGGCCGAATCGAGCTCCTTCCTCTGCGCCTCAGCCGAATCGTGGCTAGACCAAGAAGTTCGGTTCGGTTCGACCAGACTCGTCTTTCTCACAGCCGTACCAGCAACGACTGTTGCCGCAACCGCAGTTGTCGCTGAAACAGCTGCAACCTCGTGATGCAAGCTGCCGCTGTATAAACTGGCATGCGCGTCGCTTTGCTCCTCCGCTTCCTTTTTCTTCTTCATCACTTTCGCGTACATGTCTTCCAAGGATTTTCCGTTGGACAGAGTCGACTTCGATCGCTCCTCGGTTTTGCTGGTTCTCTTGTCGATCGACGCGTACATGTCCATCGTCCCTTCCGGCGGTGGCGGTAGCGGAGAGTTGGCTTGGCGTTTCTCCGGCTTCGGTGAACCAGGGTTCGCGATGGAGCTGTTCGCGCTCGAGGAGGAAGCTACGAGCAATAGTAGATAGCGTCAATATCGTATCTCCAACGATAGCGTATGACGTATAGTTACAGAGAACATTGATGATACATACGCTTATAGAAAACGTATGGCAGAGAACGGTGTTCTAGGCGTGTTTCGACGACTCACCCTGTCTGGAGTGTGCGTGCGCTACGTGGCGCAAACTATCTACGCTCGGAGGTTGAGGAGCGGCAGGCTGCGCTTCGTCCGACCGGGACGGAGCTCGCGGGAACGACGTCGGTTCAGTGGTTTGCGTTGGTCGCTGTGCTTCTGTCGTCGGTTGAATTTGAGCGTACGTTTCACTGCCGCTGGTGTACACTTTGTCTTGTTCGTCAATCGCCGCGTACATTTCGTCTACGAGGGAAAACACGTGAAACACTTAAAAGTTCCGCGCGACGTGGAACCAATGTACGGAACCAGTGAACGTGGGCTTACCAGAGTCGTCCGACACGGTCGCATAATGAGAATCCACCAACGGTCGTCCGGAGGACTGGCTCTGACGACATATCGTTTTCGTCTGCGCAATTATGTTGGCCAGAGGTTCCCTCACGCTTATACTGGTGTATCCCTCTGCGACAAGACCATGCAAACAGAATATTCGTTAATCGTCTCATTAATCTTAAGGCGGGAGACTCCTCTTATACGCGAATGTGGTTGCACACTCTCACACCGCTAGATACATATACGTACACGAGGATTGCAAGGGCCGGGCGGTCTCAAACCATTCTTCGATAATGCAAAGTCACAATCGCTAGATAAAAGATCAATCTAGCGCGCAAGTATGCCAAAGTAGCCTGCTTTTACGTTTTCGAGGCGCAATTTGCATTATTCGGCAGCATGTAGCGGAGCCGCGAGAAGCAATATGGCGGCACGGTGCGGCGCTGCAGTGCTGCCGTTGTCGTAGCTGTCGGATGATACATTTTCATAAAGCTACGACAGCTACATGCTGCCGAATAATGCAAATTATCCAAGTATTAATAAATAATAAAGTATCTAACGGTCTGTGCGAGTCTCTCGCCTTAACCTTAATTTTCATAATCGTTTCGTCCTTACGTGATCGATAACTTACTCGAGTCTTGGGAATCCCCGCTAAAGTGTTGTTGCGGACTGTTCGATTGCGGCTGACAAGACCGCAACGGCTGCGACTGCGACTGCGGTTGCGGTTCCAATTGCGATTGGGGTTGCGATTGCGATAGCGATTCGGATTGTGACTGCGACTGCGACTGCGATTGAGGCTGCGACAGGTTCGCCGATGGCGTCACCGATTGCAATTGGGATTGCGACGACGGCAACAGCATCGACAACGGTGGCGTCATGTACGGTAACTCTTGGTTCGCTTGCACTCCACCCGAGATAGCAGTCGCCGCTTGAATCTCGCCACCGCGAGTTCCGATGTCGTCGGAGAGCAGCGAATTGTGCGATGACGATCGACGAGTTCTCGGCGGAGCGACCGGATTCGTTTCGCCGCCTTGACTCGTGGACGTGGACGTAGGCGTGGACGTGGTCACGGACGTGGACGGTTTTTTGGTCTCGATCGCAGACCGCACGTTGCCTCTGCAACCATCGTGCGCAACGATTTCAGCGACGCGTCGACACAATGCGTAAACAACAGTGTTTTGGAAGAAAGTCTTCGAACGTTCGATCGTTACCTATTCAACCCTTGATTAGCCTCGATCTTCTGAACGTCTTGAAGTTGAGCGTACGGGTGCTCGACTGGAATCGACAAAACAGGCGCTTACAATTAGAAGTAGAACCACAATATCCACGGCCAGAATCTGGCCTATTCATACCTTTGACCGTACCTTCGTTCGTACCATTGTCGGATGCAACGACCGCGAATCTCGAATACCGACGAGCAGAGTTCTTGCGGATCGAAGAGTTTCGTTGATCGACTTGTTGCTGCATCTCCTGTTCGGACACCTCTGCCGCGAGACCTGTATCCAACAACGCAATGATAGAACACGATACACTTCGTTACAACCGCAATTAGATTCAAGATTACGTGCAAAATGCGTATCCGCAAAGCAGTTACGCTGAAAGATATATTCGATGAACAGCTAGCAACTAGAGATCCCAATTTCACGTGTATGTAAATACACGTGTACACGTGTAGCAAACGATTCTCGTTTCCAGGATTGCAAGAGTGTGAGATACGCCTTCTCATCTCTCGATAATGCAAAGATGGGGTTTTTCAGTAATCAGAAGCGCTAAATAAAAGATCAATCTAGGCCCTAATCGCCCCCAAATTTCCTATTTTTACGTTTACGAGGCGTAATTTGCATTATTCGGCAGCATGTAGCTGTTGCAGCTTTATGAAAATAGCTACATGCGCAGCTTTATGCTTCCGAATAATTCGAATTACGCCTCGTAAACGTAAAAATTGAAAATTTGGGGGCGATTGCGGCCTAGATTGATCTTTTATTTAGCGCTTTTGATACTGAAAACCCCCATCTTTGGGCGCATTTGTAAGGGCGCATCCCGCCCCCTTGCAATCCTGGAAACGAGAATCTACCCCTTAATTCCTTACTACACGGTTCACGTGCCACATGTACACGTGTATGTATTTTAGTACACGTCCAAAACCGCGATCTCTACTAACACCCCATTGCGCCGACGAATAACAGAACTCTCTTTTGTCTGTGTAATGATTAGACTGCGGATCTTTATGCAAAATAAAAAATGTTTGCATTGACTACAAGACACGGGAGCCAAATAGAAATTTCTTTCTGCTTTTAATTGTCTTATTAAGCTGAAATGAGTACACCGATGTCCTTAAATCTTCGTAATTCGTCTACTGCTTTAAATCGCGCGTTGCCATTTTTGTCATAAATGCATAAAATCCGCAGTCTAGTAATGATATTTGGTCCTCTCGGGGTTTCAAATCCATTTACCACTCTTCCCTTCTTCCAATCTCACTATCGCCTACTGTTTATTAAGGTGGGTTCTGAACCACCTTTTGCCAACAACACGCGGCCTGTACCCAGGGGGTTACCCCCGGCGTATACCCAGGCGCACCCATCCAAGTACCGGCCGCGCCCAACGCTGTTTAACTTCGGTGATCGGACGAGAACCGGTTTTTGCAGAGAGGCAATGGTCGTTGACCAGAACTCTCTTTTCTCTGGTCCCAAATCCAAAATTCGTGATACCTGCACCCTGTACCGTAGCGTACAGCTCCGAGTTATCGGCGATCGTCTCCGTAGTCTCGTAAATATCCTGAGACACCGACTCGGTTGTGTCGTCATGTCTCCTGTCCTTTGGTATGTCCGGAAGACTTCTGTTCGCGCCAGTCGTCCTGTGCAACCGATTAGAACCGATTAGAACCGGTGTCCCGCCGGACACGAGATCGGTTTCGCAGCAAAGAAAACAAGTTAAACCTTTTTCCAACGTCAGCAGCATCTTGGGCCGATGCGCGAGCAGAAACGTCGTTTGGAATTCCAGCAAAACTCTCGTTCTCCGCGCTATTCAGCGTTACCATACCAGCCAGTCCGAGAAATTCGTTTCTGTTCAAATGCAAATTTCGATTTTCGATATCATGCATTTAGAGATACAGATGTTACGGACAATGTGTATAATGAGCAGGTATGTCACAAATTGCCTGGACATTTTATATAATATCTACGGTTCCTTGGGCAGTGTGTTAAATCCATACTTGCCATTCTTCTATGTTCATCTTTTATAGCGGTAAACTTGTCGATTAGGGACCTCCTCTGAGATTTTAACGGAAATTAAAACCCAGACACCTAACATTCTTTACATTCTATACATTACCCGAAAGATTGGGCATTCTATAGAATGCCCACCTTCGACACATTGCCCTTAGCATAGATACAGGATCTTTATAGTATAATTACTTTGTCTCGCTGCGCCGACAGCTACAAATACACGCGACGATGAACCCGAGGAAGGATAATAGAGCTCCGACAGATATAACCCAGTAACACCAGGCATCTTCTTCCGAGAAGAGACGTATCATGTTACAGTATATATTCTTTGTTCCTTCTAGAAATACGAAATGTTAGAACGAACACTGGAAATGGATCTAGTCATGCTTACAGGCTGGTAGTTTTGATTTTCATGCTTGGTTCCTGCGTTCGTGGCTTAGCCTCTCCATGGATGATAGTTGTTGTATCGCGCCTGACATATAAAACAATAGTTTCTGTCGTTACTGGCCGTCGCTCTCTTATTCGCTGATGTTCTTGCTACCTTTTCTTTCATTACATTGTAAAGATAGACGAGACATTGTTGAAACTGAGAAACATTTTTGGAGGAACCGCGATCCTTAACCGTGACATTTGACACATAGTTTGCGTTGCTCGCCGTGGCATCGACCGAGACCGATTATTGGCATTTCTCGTGGGCGAACAACCTCCAAGCGGTACGTTGATCTGTAATACGGAAACTAGTTTAGAAAATTAGTAAAGTTAGGCGTCTACCTTTGCGATAACGTACTTTACACCGCCCGCTCCGTGTGGTCGTCACTGGATTCGTCGAACCGAATTGCAAATGCGTAAAAGATCGAATTATTATCCGCTGTTTGTATTCAACATGTCACAATTGCAAAATAAGGTTATCTATGGACACCTTGCACATTGCACATTCACGTATAAGTACCTACTCACCTAGGTAGTAGGCAGTAAGTAGGTACACAAATATACGCTTATGCTTATAGCAGAGAGGAAATGAGAGTGCACACGATCACGCCCGCCGCCCGCGAGATCTTCTCAACGGACTATATAGCACATTGCCCCCATCCGTTATCTGGTTGATGAAGTAATCTTGGAACAAGTCGCGTATAATGGCGCTTTACAAGAGGCGCACAATTAATTCTTGCCACTCTTCCCGTAAAATACTATGTAACGGCCGACACGAAGTATTAAAATTTATTTAAATATCTTATACAATACTATTTTATATAAAAAAATTAATTTATTCATAAATAACTTAGGTCAGTGGTCGGCAAACTATGACCAGCTATATGGGTCGCGAGCCACATGCGACTCCTTGGCTATACTTGAGTGCGGCTCTTCCACGAATAACGTGTACAAAATAAATTTACTTTATTTCAATTTAATCAGTCAGTGTATTATATCTGAATTCAAATAAAGAGCAATTTCTACTCTATCTGAATTCAAATAAAGAGCAATGTCTACTCCATCTGAATTCAAATAAAGAGCAATTTCTTCTCTATTTTTGCGGATCTTTATGCAGAATAAATAAAATCCCAGATAGCACAGAGACAGCTGTAAGACGCCTGCCGCAAGACATTCGGACATCTGAAAGACTGAATGTCTTGTGTTACAAAATGGTACGTCTTAGAAATGTCTTCAGACGTCTTTTAGACGTAGTTTAGGCCTCTTTTAGGCGTCTTTTTAAACGACATCTCCGAAAAGACGCCTTTTAGACGTCTTTTAGGCGTCTTTTTAGTGGACTTTTTACTGAACGTCTTAGGTCTGAACGACCTAAAAACGACGTAAAACAGACGTCGGGTGCTATCTGGGATTGTCTGCATCGATTGCAAGGAATAAAAATTAAATTTGAACGATAAGAGAAATCATATATTGACATCTTCAATTTTAAAAATTCTCCAACAATTTTGAATTTCATCTACTCAATTTTGCTATAAATGCATAATAAGATTATTATAATTAATTATTATTATAAAGTATGATATCCAATTTCATTAGTTCTTGTAAAGAAATTTAGCTCTCGAAGGAAATCTAAATCGTTCTACTGCTGCTATTTGGCTCTTCTGACTAATGAGTTTGCCGACCACTGACTTAGGTGATTCAGTTCAGTGGATCACCAAGAATGGTTAATAATCAATTAACAAGGCAGCACTGTTTAAATTTGTCGTAGGAATGTTGCTAAGGATTCATAGTGGTTTACTTAATCACAAAACCGCATGAATTGTGCCTGCGGAGTTGCAAAATCAATTATTTGCGGGTCACCTGTCAAAATGTTTGAGGTTAGTGTAGTATAGAACAAGGGTTTCGATAACTCTTTAAACCGGGATTGAATTCGACGGAAAACTATGTGTGAAAGTTGCTGTGGGTTCATTCTGCATTCTCTAATTGCAAACATTTACAAATTATAATTTGTAAATTATCAAAACGAGTAAGTTTTTGCGAAGTCTGTAGCGACGCGCTAGATTATTACAAGTGTTTCGCACGTAGATTATTTCGCAGGGGAAAAATAGTACGATACAATACAGTATACAGTATGCAATAATTTCTGTAAATGTTGTTGTTTGTAAGTAGATACAGGCAAGAAACTATCTTCAGATTCTAAATTCTAGGTGAGTGTCTGAAGCGGTGAGAAACAAAACTAAATAGAATCCAAATGATCGTTAATATGTTCAGAGTGCTTGATCCGAATCCATACACATTATAAACGTGATCGTTCATTCGCCGCCACTATTCGTTGGAAAAATCATCGAGAAAGTTTGAATTTCAACAAAATCACAGGGAAAATGATAGACTTGCGAAACGAGAGCGACAAAAATGCGGATAGCAATAAAAAATATGCTGATCTAAACATACCAGGTAAACGGACAATATATGTACGTATACATTGTTCATAAGAAAAGGCTATGCACATTACTTTACTTTTCGTCGATTTTTAATGCTTTTTTCTATTGGCATTATGTAACGACGTGTTAAAATAAATAACCAGCGCATCGTGACGCGTGAATTATGTACATAATGAAAGTTAGTTAAACTATCATAATCACGTAACCTATATTCCATTGAAAAACCGTATCGTTGGTCGGTGTATTATTCTGAGAATAGACGAGAATTACCCGTTATAAGAAAAATAATTGTTCATTCTATTCGATACCATAGAGTATCGCCGTTAAACGCATTTTTTTCTTGGTATTTGTCTAATAAATAGACTGCGCATCCTTATGCAAAATAAAAATTGTCTGCATCGATTGCAAGAAGTAAAAAATAAATTGAATGTTATTTCTTTCCTTAATGATTTTAATAGAGGAGAAATCATATATTGACATCTCTTTAATTTTTAAAATTTTCAACAATTTTGAATTTCATCATCTCAATTTTGCTATAAATGCATAAAGATCCGCAATCTACTAACAACATATATGATCCTTATTCATTCTAAATTGTTTTTATAGTAATACGATCAACCATTTTCCAACTGTATGATAACGAAGATATTACTTACAGTTAAGTCCCAGCCAGGATTAACGCAACTCAGTCCGTACTTGAACTTTGATCCTTCGTATTTGACGCCGAGTCAGCCAGAATATATATTCCCAGAAGGTGCTGGGAAACAAAGAGGTCGTTTCGAACTAGCTTTTAGTCAAATTGGAGCGGCATGCATAATAGGGGCTGGTATCGGTGGCGCGACAGGTTTTTACAGAGGTGTCAAAGCGACGTCGTTAGCTGGTCAAAGCGGGAAACTCAGGAGAACTCAGTACGTGCTTTTAATTATTTTTTCTATCTAGCAGAATCGTAACCAACGATAAACTTGTACTTCTTTGTCGATAGATTAATTAATTATGTAATGAAAAGCGGTTCATCGTTGGCTAATACATTTGGAATAGTATCCGTAATGTACAGCGGTTTCGGTGTACTCCTATCGTGGGCAAGAGGTACAGACGATTCTTTAAATACTCTGACGGCGGCAATGGCGACGGGTATGCTGTTTAAATCGACAAGTACGTTCCATCGGGAGTATTTCCACATTTTTATTTATATCTACACGGTGGTTCACCAGAATTACCATCTCGATTTTGTTTATATAAGGTTGAATGGTTTCGAGAGGTCATCAGTATTCTTTTAAATGGGATCGTATGTTTCTTCCTGCACCAATCAATGAAGCTTCATATTCTCTACAAAAAAGTATTAGCCTATTAATATCGAAAAACCATTAGTTAAGGAGATATTTTATTTTTAGTGTTGTTACGAAATCACAACTCTCTTGATAATGTTACGAATTCAAATGCTTTATGGTCATTTTTACATGATTTGTCATTGTATATTCGACAAACAATGTGACTACAACAGGATGGTTCTCCTGCACATTATGAAAGAATAACAAGAAATGCATTAAATCAAATATTTTCAAATCGTTGGATAGGACAAGGTGGTTCAATTCATTTTCCGGTGAGATCACCTGATTCAACACACCTCGACTTTTCATTATGGGGTTACTTGAAAAATAAAGTATACGCTGAGGCTCCAACTTCAATTGTTGATATGAAAGATCATATCATCGCTGAATGCAATAACATACCACCAGTTTTATTACATAATGTAAAACAATACTTTCTCGATTCAGAAAATGTCGTGATGTAAATGGAGGCCACATTGAACCTTTTCTGTGGATAAAATCATTACAACATTATTAAGAGAGTCGTGATATCGTAACAACACTAAAATTAAAATGTCTCCTTAACTAATGGTTTTTCGATATTAATAGGTTAATACTTTTTTGTAGAGAATATGAAGCTTCATCGATTGGTGCAAGAAAAAATATTGATAGTCTTCATATCTCTTCTACGTGTCCACTTCTACAAAAAATCTCACAACACCAAAGTATGCATTTCTCGAAATCATTCAACTTTATAGAAACATAAATATATATATATTTTAAATTGAATAATAATAATGACGAAAATCGAGGTGGTAATATGATATTTCAAATATCTGGTGAACCATCCTGTATATCGTGTATGCCACGGAGTTCCAACTTGTAGCTCGCAAGTCATACGCAGCACCTTCCCCGCTTAGGTTCTTCTACCACTCTTAGACTTCATCGTTATGTGTATAGTAGAACAGCATACGTCCCTGTTCCCTCCCGACCCACTCATTAACTCTATGGCTGTACGTAGTAGTGAGAAGAGGTTCGAATAGTGGGGACCTTGCGGTTGTCGGAGGGGAATAAGTTGGAACTCTCTGGTGTACGCAATAACGTAACAGTACAGAACATTAAAATTCATTGTTAAAACCTTTTCAGCTGGACCAAGAAAATGTGTTTTGGGTGGTTGCATCGGATTAGGAATAGCGTCTCTATATTGCTTATGGAGCAATCGAGATACTTTACTCGAATTGAGGCCTCGCAGCATTAATCCAGCGTAAGACTGTGTGTACCAGAAAAACCTTCAGTACGCCATATGCTTCTCGAATATCGTTAATATAGTTGTCTCGAACGATCCGAGTTTCCAGTTTTAACATTACCTATCTGTACGTAGATTATTGGAGTTCGAACAAACCCAATGTTAAAAGACATTGTTACTGTTTTTGAGTCGTTCAACTTGAACGAAAACTGCGGCATACATTTGTCTTGGAGTGTACGCTTTTGTTAGAGATATTTATTAGAGAACAAGGAAAAAGGGAGCGAATGCTTTTCCAAAGGTTCATATCAAGATCAAGTCTTTTAAATATTCCGTAATATGTTGTCACGTCCGGTGGTCCAGCCACTGATAACATATTTTTGATTGTTAATTATTATCGGTGCCTAAACCATCGGATGTGACAATCTATAAGAATCTTGAAACGAATCGAATCGTTACCGGGGTTTGTCTATACGAAAAATATTTATGAATATTTCATTGGCTTAGCATTCATTTGGTTTCGTAAACGCGAGCATTACAAAACGTTGTGCTTCGAGGATTTTGTATCGGTTTTACACAATTAACTCGAACAACACCCAAATAAGGTGGAAGCATTCTTCCTTTTCAAGAAATACACTTGACTCTGTAATCGCTCGCTAACGCGACTCAAGCGTCCAGTTATATCAGCGGACACTTGTGCCCCAGTATGTTTTTACGTTTTCAGTAGCCGATCTCATAGTGTTATCGCCATTTTTTTCATCTTTTCAGGTCAAAATGAGCTTTATACATAATTTGAAATCGCTAAAAGTTTACAACGAACTTGTACATAGAACGGATCACCTCGAACGATACTAAAGGATAACCACTCGGATTTCTTAAAACACAGAATCACTCTGTAATTGAAATAAAGAAAATTGTGCAAGTGACCTATTCGATTATTTTATTTTAGATTCTAGTTTCAGAGAAGTATATACAGTTACATGTTCACTGGTACTTGTGTATCGCGATCGCGATTGCGACTGCGGGACGCTTCGCAAACAGGATGCACAGTTTGTGGCACCTGGATTACTATTGTGTCGGTAACGCACGATAATCTTATCAGAGTTTATCTCCCTGCTGTTAAGCGTTTCTGCGTTTGACATCGACAGTTTTCGTTTGGTACAGTTTTTCATTCGGTTTATAGAAGGAAAAAGACGTCGAGTGTGTACGTAACCGTCTATTTAACATTTTCTTTAACATTTTCTGTACCAAATATGTATATATATATACATATTTGATGTATCTCTTGTGCGTGTGTGCATAGTTTGTCATCGAAAAGTATGCGTTCGATGCGCGTCACACGCATAGGCATATACACGACTAATAATTCGGCCGTGTGACTAATTGAAATTATCTTTAAAAATACTAATTAGATCGAAACGTGGCCGGAGAGTGTGGCAAACGCTGCGATAGCGCCGCTATGTGCTTTCGATTTGTACGATCATTGACGTTCCTAGATAATAGTAGATATCTCATAGATATCTCGGTGAGAAATCGTAGTGATATCAACAAGAAGAACGGGCGCATCGTAATATTTGACGGATGTACAAGTATGAGCGCACGGAACGGTGATTCTATGTATACGAGCAGCTTCGTCGAGGAATAAGAATCGCTTTCCAAGCCT
Organism: Lasioglossum marginatum; assembly: GCA_028455795.1. Taxonomy (NCBI): domain Eukaryota; kingdom Metazoa; phylum Arthropoda; class Insecta; order Hymenoptera; family Halictidae; genus Lasioglossum; species Lasioglossum marginatum. The sequence continues at coordinate 2,773,868 of CM052268.1, forward strand.
TTCGGAAACGCGCATAGGTACGTGTATACGTGTACCGTCACATCGTACGATTTTACAGATTATTTGGAGAAGAGAAACCGCGAGCGATTCGAGGGACGAAACGATTCTCTTTGACTATCTGAAAATAGTTGAGCCAATCAACGGAGGTGGTAAGTGCTGTTCAAACAAGACAAGATAAATATTCTTTGTCGTAAGATGTACTGTGTAATTTAATCCATGTACACGGATTAGTTGAGTGCACAAACAAACATTCGAAATCCAAGGAAGAAGATTATAAGTTTAGTTTTAGACTTATTGTTAGATTTTAGACGACGGTCTCGGGATGCACGGGATTCTGCGTACCGGTGTGATCCGAGAGACCAACAAACTGTGTAAATAAGTACAGTACGCCTCGACGAATTTATCTGTGCAAAGTCTTTCAGTTTTTCTTCTTACATTTCGAAGAGATTCGGGGATTCGTTGTACCGGTGAATTCAAAGTCCACGAACGGATCGTTACCACGAAAATAGTACCTGGAGGAAGCGCGCTAACTATGAAAATATTTATCCGCTCAAGATCAGGCGTCTGTTGCGTTGCATCTGCTGCGGCTACGAGAAATCTCGCGCGTCCTGGAGACTGTGCAGTTTCGAACGATTCGTTCGCAGAAACGTAGAGGGACCCGAAACTATGCCTCGGATGTTTGTGTTGGTTCCCAGGTGGGATCTCCAGCTGCGAAACGAGAATTACAACGATGAAGGAGAGACGAGCGGAATGCGTGTTGGGTGTACTTTACGTGTTGTCCGTAATTTTGTCGGTGGCCTCGTTGATCAGTTTGGTCACTGTCTGGCAACATTGGACATGGACCTTGGATGTGTGTATCAGCATCGACTGCGGCTGCATACTTTACGGCATCAACACTTTCAGCACTTTTATGGGCGGTGACGTGAAACTCTGCCAGTTTGGAGTCTACGGATTGATCCCAACGATCCTGGTCGGCCTCTGCCTCAGTGGATACCACGGATATAGATGTTGCATCAATCGAAATCTCGACAAACCTAGTCGGATTCGTGAAGACGCGGCCAGGTACGAAATTGAACGGAGTAGACTCTCGTTTTCAAGATTGCATGGGGGCGGCATGCGCCCTTACAAGTGCGCCCAGAGATGGGGTTTTTCAGTAGTCAAAAGGGCTAGATAAAAGATCAATCTAGGCCGCGATCGCCCTCAAAAGTCCTATTTTTACGTTTACGAGGCGTAATTTGCATTATTCGGAAGGATACGTAGCTGCGCACATAGATATTTTCATAAAGCTGCGAAAGCTACATCCCAGTAAGCAAACATGCTCGATTTTGGACAGCAGGCTGTGCCAGCAGAACATACTTCTGCGTCCGAATAAGTATCGCTTTATGCTGGCGGGGTGTGCTGTCCAAAATCGAGCAGACTCCGAGCATCCTCAGCTTCGAGCGCGTTCTGACAGCATAATGCTCGCCATCTGCTCGGCATCGTACGATTGCAGGCTGTGCTCGATCTCTGCTCGAGGCAGGCCTGGCTGACTGGGTAGCTATTTTCATAAAACTGCGAAAGCTACATGCTGCCGAATAATGCAAATTACTCCTGTAAACATAAAAATAGGACTTTTGAGGGCGATTACGGCCTAGATTGATCTTTTATCTAGCGCTTTTGACTACTCAAAAACCCCATCTTTGTCATATCGAGAAATGAGAAGGCGCGTCCCGCATCCTAGAAACGAGTATACCCCGTAGGGATTTGCAAGCCCGTATCCGCGTCATGAATCGAGAAATTCGGGTTCTCTTTGATTCTACAGGAACTTGAAGGCCGCTGATCCAGTAGGAACGGTGGTGGTCAGACCTAAAACTAGAAATCCGTACAAGCATTGGATACCCATTGTGTTCCTCGCAATTCTCTTCTGCTGCTTATCCTTGGCCCACGCGATAGTCATGACCGACGGCTATTACAAAACCTGCGACCAGTACAGGAAAAGACTTATTCACTTAATGGGTTCGACGGGTGGCGAAGCCGAGGTAATTATATGTATACATATCACACCCCTAGGAGAACGCAACTCAGAACATTATCCTTCTAACCAGTCCTGGATGACTTAAATGATGAGTAGACTGCAGATTTTATGCATTTATGACAAAAATGGGCACGATTTAAAGCAATGGACATGTTAAAAATATTTAAGGACACCAAGGCGTTAGGTTTAGCTTAATAGGATAATTAAAAGATGAATATACAATTTTTATTTGGCTTCTGTATCTTGCGATCAATGCAAACATTTTTTATTTTGCATAAAGATCCGCACTCATCACTGTTGACACAGTTACTGAATATTTGTTTAAGGAACATTATAAACTTCGATATATCCAAATATTATAACTAGTCTGCGGATTTTTATGCATTTATGGTTGGGTGTAATATAAACAGTGAAAGATTGGAAAGATCTGAGAATATTGTTACGTTTCAATATAAAAAATCTATTAAGGGGTGAAGTGAATTTTTATTTAACTCCTGCTGCCCACAATCGTTGCAAAACATTTTTATTTTGTAGAAAGATCCGTAGTCTAATCATAACTTTAATTGTCACAGCTACTTCACGATTCAAGAAAATTTGATTGGAATTGTGTTTCTCGAATTATGTTAATCGTTACCACCGTTGTTATCCTTGTCACTATCATCAGAGAGGATATGAGAGTGTTCACACCTCATACTTTTGTCAGGACAGAACATACCCAACCAGTCAGCAAAATCTGCTCGAGCAGATTATCACGACCAAATGTCTGCAATCGTACTTTGCGAATAACAGGCGGTCATTTTGTGCCAAACCACGCTTGGAGCAGGATTTGGTCCTTATTTCCTCTGAATCTGTCGATCAAAACATATTAGCAGGTACCGAGCTCAATGCGAAAACAGATGGCTTGGTATTTGCTTGCAAAGTTTGCTGGTAAAATTCTATCCCAAATGGAGGCCAAATCGAGAGCAGACCCAGTCCTCGTTATAGAGGGCAGGTCGGTCGCACTAGAAGCGAACCTACGTGTTCCACGAGTAAATATCAAGAAAAATCGGAGTAAACCTTGCTGTAGAAGGAAAAATCGAATGTTATTTAAATTTTTAAATTATATAGTTTTAAGTTCCATGCATTTCCAATCATTTAAATATTTACAAACCTCTGAAAGCCAAATTTTGAGAGCCTCTGAGAGCCTAATGCGGAAACAGATGGGTCGGTATTTGCTTGCAAAGTTTGGTGCCAATTTCATACCAAATCAAGAGCAGAATGCTTACTGGACAGGTTTAATATGGAAGAAAACTTATACCCATATTTAGCATGTTAAAAGTGGATCCACAAGTAGTGGCTATTGTTATATCATCACTGTATCACTGTCGCTATTACTTTCAAAATTGAACATCGTCTCTTCATCGTCAACGTTCTCCAGTCCGTTTTTCCTCGTTTTCACAGGTGATACACGACAGACTTTCCTGCGGATCGATCTTCGACTTCATGGACTATCTACAGCCAGATGAAAATATTTGGAGACGAGATAAACGAATCGACACTGGTTTCGCTCTTCGATTAGCAATAGTATCCACGTGGCTCAATTTTTCTGTCTGGACATTTATATGTCTACTGAGCGTAATCATGGCGCGCAGGAGGCTGTGTTGTTGTTAACACTACACCTTGTCCAACGAGACGAGACAGTAAAGTATTAGTGCGCGTCCTTTGCAGCGAAGAGTAACATCAACTCGTTGGACAAGGTATAGTTATTTAATCGGAAGCTATAGAGTTGAGCAAAAATTTAATCAACGATTGACGAATAAATTTCTACTTCAATATCGTTAATAGCAATCAACAATTAAACTCCTACTTTAGTCGTTAATTGCGGTTAACGATTACATTCTTTTCAATTGTAATCGTCAATCGGATAATTGATTAATGATTAATTGCTGAAATTTCGAAATGAAATACGGAATCCAAACTGTATGCATACTGAAAAAAATGTAAACTGAGATTAGGTATATATTGTCATTCGGTCTATAATACGATCTCTATGTGCCTACTTGTTACAATTTATGGATAGACCGTATCGCGATTAACTTCAACAATTGATTAAATCGGTCCCCGGTTTGTCGATGATTCCTTTTTTTAATCATCGTTTTTGAATCAATCGTCCATTTTTCAATGATTACCTTTTTTAATTGTACACATTAATCAATCAATCTTGGTTAAAATTTTGATCGATCAACACATTGACTGCCAACTACGAGATAACTCGTAGTTTGCGTTATTGCCTAGGACGCCAACTACGAGTTATCTCGTAGTTTTTATATGATTTTCAATTAAATTGGCTGCTTACACCGGAATCCTGAAAAGTACTGTGGTAGTCAACGTGTTAATGTCCAACTCTGTCCTCGAGGAATCACAGAAGGAATAAAATTAAGAGAAATCACCTTTTCATTTAGTAACTTTAATAGCAAATATTTCGTCCTCTGCCAAACTCCTTCGTCGACACCCCCCGTCTCCACACTTTTATTCGTAAATAGGGGATAGTTGAATCACACGTGTTCTACCCTGTGATACACGTGCGCGTATAGATGCTGTTTTCCCTTAGCTTACGTTACGTTTCATTACATTACATTACATTACATTACATTACATTACATTTGCATCTCTATATGTATATTATAATATGTATAATGTAACAATATATAATTGGTCATGTTGCTCTTCATACCGTGCACACGCCAACCACAGTTTTCCTTTTGCTTTCCATACTCTGATTCAACAGTTTCTTTCTCACTGGTTTTCTTATTTCTTCTACTTCATCGTTTTATTTTTACTTCCCAGTAAGAGGAGGTATATATGTTCGTCCATTTCGCTACGTTCCGTAATTTCAATGCAAAAATAAAGGGAAAGAGAAAGAAACAGCGATCGAAGAGATTTCGAAATTACCAAAAATGCTTTCAACATAATCGTGTGTAGGGTGTCAAGAGATTATGTGTAAAAAAGTTTTCTGCAAAATCCAAATTGTTTTTATGATTGTATCGTGTTCTACTCATCGAGAGGAACAAGCTTCTCGCAGGGAACATGGGCAAAAAATGAACCATTCTCGTGAAAATTGACGTTGAAGTACAAATAACACGTGAACTTGCTCGATTCATAATTGGGGTTCAGAATTGACCTATTATATTACGTTGTGTTGTTATTTTGTAATGAAAGTCTCTGCATAAAACTTTTTTAACAGATCTCCGCCGATCCTAAGGTGTAGAACACCTTACACATAATTTCTTGACATGCTGTACAGGGTGTATAGGAGGTGGACATTTGTAAAAGAAACTTGCCGCAAAATTGTTTATAGCAAAGAAAATTGTTGTTAACGCTTGTTTTATATATAATCTACAAAATTGGAAAATCCACAGATCTACAAAACGTATTTTTAAAATTTTCAATATAGGCCCACGTATATAAAAAAGTTGTAAAATGCAAGTTTTAGTATTTTACTAAAAGGGGACCTTGCGGCTCTCGGAGGGGAACAAGTTGGAACTCCCTGATGTACACAAAAGCCTACTACAGTAAACGTCCCTTTACCGTCCAACAGACGTGTTTTGCACGTACAGTGATCGTACCCCGACACTATTTTTGATTTATGACTGCGTCTACCGCGCCGAGCGATACTTCACTAGAGAGCCGAACATAGAGAAGGACAGAATGGTTGTTGGCAGATAGTGGAGTGGGTAGGCATTGAACAGTAATCGTGCCCCAAACCCGGCCAGTAACCCTTAGGGTGCGTTTATACTCGCGGCAAGCCACGGCAAGCCCGAGCCAAAACCCATAAATTTCGAGCTCGGGTTGACGGCTCCCTGCTGTGCGTGCCCAAGAAAAAGGACCCCATGGGCTCCATGGCTTCTCTAAGCGAACTACCGATAGCTCTCCTTTAAGACATCGTGGAAATAGGAAACGTTCCTGCCACTTGTTGTGAATTCTTCTTAAATAATAATTTAAAATAATTATTAGAAAATATATCAGACACACATCTCCTTGTTCTGCAAATTTTTCCACCGGTTCAAGCGTGTGAAAAATTTTTTAAAAATATAGTATTCTACGTAAACTTGCACAATTTCAAGAAAATTGTGGTTCCGCGGAAAAAATTTTTTTCTGACATGCTATACATCGTTTCCCGCAAATTTTTCCACGCTGATTTCAAATCTGGTCTCAAAATTTGTCTACGAGCTCGGGATTTTGCATAAAATCGAATTTTTTGCGAACGAAACTACTGTGAAATCATTTCTTCGTTGAAATGATTTAATAACCCACTAGTTTGAAGATATATTGTATTTTCTCATATGTAAAACACAATAGATGAAGTATTTGAACGTTTACTTGACGTATCGCAGCCATTGTCGCTGGCACTCCTTGTAGACTGCGTGTGTGTGACTGTAATGTAATTTCAATTAGATACCTATTTTCCATAGTTATATTTTCAATTACACAAGAAGCAAGATAGGTAAAAAATTTTTTCCACGGAACCACAATTTTCTTGAAATTGTGCAAGTTTACGTAGAATACTATATTTTTAAAAATTTTTTCACGCGCTTGAACCGGTGGAAAAATTTGCAGAACAAGGAGATGTGTGTCTGATATATTTTCTAATAATTATTTTAAATTATTATTTAAGAAGAATTCACACCAAGTGGCAGGAACGTTTCCTATTTCCACGATGTCTTAAAGGAGAGCTATCGGTAGTTCGCTTAGAGAAGCCGTGGAGCCCATGGAAACCTTTTTTCCGTGTTCGCACAGCAGCGAGCCGTCAACCCGAGCTCGAAATTTATGGGTTTTGGCTCGGGCTTGCCGTGACTTGCCGCGAGTATAAACGCACTCTAAAGGGGCGTTTACTGTACTACAGTCCATCCGACTGTGTCGATGAGGCCGAACATAATCGTGTGCGTGCCTCGAGACAAACGAAATTTAAAGGGACATTCGTCGCTAGGCCCGTACGACGTCATCGTCTCCCTGCCCAATCGGATCATAAATTTGAAGTTGCAAAATATGAAAGAATACCTTATATCCATTGTTATAAGAATATTAATAATCCTGCATTATAAAATGTTACCGTACCCCACCGTTCCTCAAGCGGATTAGGCAATATACCTGTAAAGGACGTTATAGCAGGCAAAAAAAAAACGGCCGACTGTTTTACAACCACCGCGCTCCGACCCCAACAGATAGGCAACACGTGCGACGGATTCATCGAAGCGGCGAGCGGACTACCCTCATAAATCACGTCATTTGCGACCGAATACAATAACAAAAGGAATTTCTTTGACAGTTTCCCCACTTCTCAATTTAAAGTCCTTCCGACACACCCCCGTCCAATTAACAAACGCTATATTTCCCCACCTAAATCCGCCCTTAAAAAACAGAGGTGACACCGCAGTACTATTTTGATCGTGGTCGGAGTAACTTCTTCCCGATCGCTGTCACGATTTCGGTAAGTGTGTTGCGTAGTGTCAGAGTTGGGCAAAAATTTTATTGAAATAAAAATTTCGGATAAAGTGGGTTTCTTCCAAGTGGGTTTTAAACTAAAGCTTTATTCGAAATTTTTATCTAAATAAAATTTTTGCCCCACTCTGCGTAGTGTCCAGTGATTGTGCAGAAGCGTGGTGTTTTATGCTTGACGTATTCGCGGAAATGGCAGTGTCCTGTGGATCCGACGGAGGAACCGAAAATTCTGAAAAATTTGTAAGTACCTGTACTTGACATCTGTATTTTATAATGCAGGATTAATATTCTTATGTGTAACAATGGACATAAGGTATGCTTTCACATTTTGCAACTTCAAATTTATGATCCGAATGTCCCTTTAAATGTCGTTTGCTTGAGGCTCGCGCACGAGCATGTTCTGTCTCATCTATATACACGGTCGAGGAGACTGTAGTAGTAGGCTTTTATACGTATAACTCCACACAATCAAGTTTTGCAAAAACTTTAACAGCTTCAATATCCCAATAACTATTTGTTCGCGACGTTTGGGCTTCTTTCAAACTTTTTCTCTTCTGGATGAGTGGAGAGTGTTCACGTAAAACAAACTTTAAGAACAATTCTCCTTGGTATAAACAGTTTCGCGGCAAGTTCCTTTGACAAACGTCCGCCGATCTAGAGGTGTAGATTCACCCCTAGGATTCACCGTTACTATTTATACACCCTGTGCAACCGGTATGATGCGAACGGTAGTGAGGAGATGCGAGCATTCATCGACGTGCAAACAGTAAGGAATGTGTAATTGTTATTATGCTGTCGTTTCAGCATGTCGGCACACATACAGTGGGTGTATGAATTATTCGTACACCTTTTAAAAAAGAATAACTTTTTCAAAATTGGATCCAACAGCTTGAGTTCTTTTGAGACGTTGGACCGTTTAGTTTACTAGGAAACTATGGGAAGGGGATACTTTGGGAAAAATTGCAATTGGTCGCAATTACGATGGAAGAAATAAATGTCACGATTTTTAACTGTTTAAACGATTTTAAATCTGCGCCTGTAATCAAAATTTAGGAGGTGCCTTTTGGTAGGTCTCCAAGTAAGTTGTATATATATGTATATAACATATATACATATATATAATATATACAGGGTGAGTCACCTAACGTTGGTACCTCAAATATCTTTATTGTTTTTAAAGATTCGTCAAATGTCTGCAGGACAAAGTTGAATGGTAAAATGGGGCTCATACGATACCAAAACAATTTTTGTTTTTATGTAATTTTTTTCTAGAGATACGGAGGTCACCTTCATTTTTTTAAATGGAATGACCTATTTTTTATACCATAAATCGATAGAGTGTTGACCTTCTGCGACAAATTCTGCGTATAAAAGTGTTGACCTTCATATGTCCTAAACCTAATAGTTAACGAGATATTATCCAAAGAAGAAAGAAAATTATTTCGATAATATCTCGTTAACTATTCGATTTAGGACATATGGAGGTCAATACATTTTTACTCAGAATTCGGTAGGCTATCGATTAATGATACAGAAAGTAGGCCTTTCCATCCAAAAAAATTAAGGTGACCTTGAAATCTATGCCTTCACCCATGCAGAAAAAATTTGTGTCACAATATGTATTATATATACATTTATTATATATATAATAAATATACATAATACATATATGTATGTATATGTACAAAGTTTCATCGAAATCGATCAAGATTGTTATGAAATATAATTGATTGAAAATAGCAAAAACTGTAAGAATCTGCGATTTAAATGAATTGAATCTGCGATTTAAATGAAAACCCTAAATTCAAAGATTTTTACATCTTGCAATGCCCATACCCAGATATCACAGAGACGTCTAACAGACGTCTTTAATACGCCTGCCGCAAGACATTCAGACGTCTAAAAGACGCCTCGAAAGTCGCTCGACGGTCGCTGGACCGTTGTTGGAAAGTCTCTTGAATGTCTTGTCTTACAAAACGGTACATCTTTAAGTTGTCTTTAAGGCGTCTGTTTAGACGTGGGGTCGTCTTTTAGACGTCTCATTTCAGCCGTAAAAACGTCGTCTAAAAGACGACGTGTGCTATCTGGATAGCTTCTTTATGCGTCAACCGATTTCAATGAAACTTTGTATATGTATATAACTTACTTAGATTTACAAAATACATATTTTAAATTGTCATTACAGACAAACAATTTAAAATAATCCCCGTTGCCATTACGACCAATACAATTAAAAAATTTTAATAACAATTAAAAAAGAAATTATTTACACATTAGCTTCTAATGTCTTAAAAAAAAAACTAAAGCTGTTGGATTCAATTTTGAAATAGTTATTCGTTTCTAAAAGGTGTACGAATACTTTGTACACCCACTGTATGCACACAGGCATACTCGCGCGAGCATCTTGCTGCAAGCTGTGGCCTCGTTTTAAAAACAGTGCAAGAGTATTATAGTTTCTATACCGTAACGTAGAAATGAACCCACCCGGAGCACCAAGCTTTTACTCTAACAATACTGAGCCAATAAATATACAGTTGCTGGACGTGTCGCTTATCGTGGCAATGGGTCCGACCGATCGTTATAGATGTTTTCGATGATTTCGTCCAAAGGAAGATTTCTCCATCCGACTTAATTACTACAATGTTGTCCACGTTTGCGTCGCACTAGTTTCACCTGTCGTTCTTCTTCGTCTCTCCGCAATCCACCGGCTTCACAAGGCTTTCGTATTTACGTATAGGAACTAAAATTCGAACAGAATCTTTCCTTTAATAACTCCAGTGCAGGATAGAATTGACTCTGTTTATTCTGTTTTGCGAGAGCGATAATGTTCGTACGTGTACTATGCAATAGCACGGTGTTCAAGCTTGAAATGCTACTTAACGAAGAAAAAGGTATCCAAAAATTAATTACGTACGTACACGCTAATTAGTATATACACGTCGAACAAGTAAATATACACGTGCCACGTACCTTTTTTTCGTACATACACATACACGAATCCATCCATACATACATACAGTCATTCGAAAATGCATGCATATACACACGCGCACGCATACGTACAAGTTTATACACTTACACGAATTAGCTCAGAATATATAATGTAATATATTAATTGTATATGTATATGAACGGAAACATTTACCATATTGTCTTATCGTTCTTCTTTTCTCATCTGTCCTACTCTTCTCTTTGTTGTAGAATTGTACGAGGTGGTTCTAGGCGAATCTCGACGGACCGTGTTAATTTCTGAATCGCAAGAAAAAATTTGCGGAAGCAAATTTCCGAGAGCATCGACGGCAAAAGAGGTTTACGATGGATTGTAGAAGGTAATTCTTTGCAAACCTCTGTAACTTATTAATTGCGAATTTAATTTACAGACGTGGAGAGCCTATTAGGACTTGGTATTCTACCGTTCCCTTCGGGAAGAGACCTTCCTTGTGGGAAGAGACCGTGATCCAGTTGGTTTCCATCGTTCTATTAGGTTTCCAGTAAGCAAATATGCTCGATTTTGGACAGCAGACTGTGCCGGTAGAACAACATACTTCTGCGTCCGAATAAGTATCGCTTTATGCTGGCACGGTGTGCCGGCACAAGCTGAGGGCAGAATGAAGGCAGCTCGGTCCTTCGTTTAAGAGGGCAGCACGGTCGCACTAACATGGCGGACGTCGGATAATATCCCTTGTGTAGTTAACCTAAAAGTATAGGTTATTTAAAACCTTTCTATATTTATCATGTTTGCACAAATTCTCATTATGAGACTATAAATTAATATATTAGCGAGTAAAGAATGGACGTTCAGAGGAATTTTGTAATATATTTTAGAGGAACATTAACAAATTGTTGAAAGAAATACAGTAAAATGTGTACCCGGTTGACTACACAAGGGATCAGTGATGTGATACGGGGCGCTTTTTTTCGCGCATGCGCGAGTTTCGGCAGGAACGTACTGCGTCCGAAGTTTGTGGAGGACTACTGGAGGGAAAATAGTGGGGCAGTATGATTGGCGGGAACGTCTAGCGGAGGCTGGAAATTAGCGGGGCGGCGAAGGTACCCGATTTTCGTACTTGACTGAGGCTAGAATCGTCGCGCATGCGCGAACAAAAGCGCCCCGTATCACATCACTGCAAGGGATATACACGATCTTAGACCATATATACCTATAGACCCGGCATAGGTATAGTATGTGTATAGGAAAACCGAGAATGCAGCTCGGCAAAGATAAAGTACTATGACTGTGACGTCAAAAGATAAATCTTAAGATAATTTCAAAATGGCTGACACGGCAACCTTAGACCATATATACTACTGTAATATCTTAATAAAACATATAGAATAAACATCTGTATCTCAAATACAGTTTATAATTGATTATTTCATGATACAATGCTAAATTCTTTGAAATTATCCTGTCCATTCTTTCCGTATACCGTGTACCTACGCGCATGTGCACCCGCTGATCCCCCTCACCCCCCTATAAGCCAAGCTGAGGCACTGTCGATGAGCATAGCTTATACATCTTTTGAAAATGTGACGTCACAGTGTACTTTATCTTTGCCGAGGGGAAAATTATCTGTGCCGGGTCTATAGGTATATATGGTCTAATTACACGATCGACATCCGCCATATTAGTGCTGCCCTCTTAAACGAAGGACCGAGCTGCCTTCATCCTGCCCTTAGCTTGTGCCGGCACACCGGGCCAGCATAAAGCGATACTTCTGCGTCCGAATAAATATCGCTTTATGTTGGCAGGGTGTGCTGTCCAAAATCGAGCAGATTCCGAGCATCCTCGGCTTCCAGCGCTTTTTGACAGCCTAATGCTCGCCATTTGCTCGGCATCGCACGATTGCAGGCTGTGCTCGATGTCTGCTCGAGGCAGGCCTGGCTGACTGGGAATTGTTGCATATGAAATGTCCGATTTTAGAATGCGACAATCAATGAAATTGTAAAGATGCTTTCATAAGAAATGATTTAATAAATATCTTTATCAGAGCACATATTATAATAGGAACCGCGCGAAGTCTAAATAAATTAATTCCAGTCATTTTTATAAGGCGACCACGCGTCTGTTGCTTTTACAGCTCGGTACGTTTAGTGTTAATATCCTATATACAATTTTAATTTGGATGTGTAATTTTACTTTTAAATCAAGTTTATCTCAACGTCAACCAACACGACTGTCGTGCATTCCTTTTATATGTCTGGAAAAATAGCTTCCATGTGATTCTTGGTGAAAATGTGGCGATTGATTAACTTTACTAGTCGTTGATGGTAAAAAAAAGAACTACAAAATCAAGATACAAATCTTGTAAACGAAAAACGCGAATGACCACGATATCTTGTTTTTATCGTGATACAATCAAGGAACTTGAAATTTGCAGATGGAATACATTGGGTACAAAATTGCGTTTGTTTAGTGTCATTGCTAAAAACCGGACATCTCATATGCAACAACCTAATAGAATTGTACGAGGTGATCCTAGGCGAATCTCGACAGATCATGCTAATTTCTGAAGCGCAAGAAAAAATTTGCATCTGAAAGCATTGACGGTGAAAGAGGTTTACGATGGATCGTAAAAGGTAATTCTTTGCAAATCTCTGTAACTTATTAATTTCGAATTTAATTTACAGAAGTGGAGAGTCTATCAGGACCTGGTATTCTACCGTTCCCTTCGTCCTTGCGTGTGAGAAGAGACCGTAATCCTGTTCCAGTTAGCACCCGACGTCTCATAGATGTCTGTTTTACGTCGTTTTCAGGTTTGGACGTCTTACGTCCCAAAAGACGCCTTTAAGAATCCTTTAAGACGTCTTAAAGACGTCTATTTGCAGACGTAGTTTTTGTGTCATAAAGACGTCTATTTGGAGACGTCGTTTCTGCGTCTGAAATAGGACGTCTTTTCGGAGATGTCGTCTAAAAAGACGCCTAAAAACGTTTAAAAGACGTCTTTTGGAGATGTCTTCTAAAAAGATGCATAAACTATGTCTAAAAGACGTCTGAAGACGTCAGTAAGACCGTTTTGTAACACAAGACATTCAGGAGACTTTCGGGAGCCGTGCAGACGTCTCCCAGACGTCCGAATGTCTTGCGGCAGGCGTTTTACAGATGTCTTTGAAATGTCTCTGTGCTATCTGGGGTTGGTTTCCATCGTTCTACAATTGTATAAGTACTCTGCCCTTCGAATCCTTCGAGAGCGCGCAATTTCTTTCCCGCGAAACTGTTTCTTTGGCATACATTTCGGCAAATGTAAGTAGCACAGTGTAATACTATAAAGGTCACCGAAATCGTCGTCTTTTCGTAGAAAATCATTCTCTGCGTACGCGGATCAGCGACGGCGTTAGCAGTAGCGGTAGCAGTAGCAACGGCAACAGCAGTGACGAGCGACTACAAGCAATAACCATGAAAATCCAAGCAAAGAATCAACTGTAGCAGTAAAAACGTACAAAGTTTCGAGCACAAATCGGTGAAAGCTCTCGGCTATAAATATACTAGATATCAAAATAATCGGAGGAATAGTCGAGATGATTGAGCAGACGTTAATACTAATTTTTTTCCATGTTTTGATTAGGTTTTCTTAAGAGGGTAGTCTCGCTTCCGGGATTGCAAGGGTGCGGAATGTGCCTTCTCGTTTCTTTATAATTAGACAGCGGATTTTAAGCATTTATAACAAAAATGAGTATGTGTAATTTAAAACAGTAAAAACATTAGAAGAATTTTAAAATATTATTATATTATTTTCAACCTATTAAGCATATTAACCCCTCGCCTTACAATATCGTGTCTGACTCGTAATGAAGATTCTGAACAGATTCAGATGAAAATGTATGTTAATAATTTAATTAATGTACAACTATTGGAGAACATGTAGGCATACAAAAGATATAAATTTTCTCCCTTTTTTAGGAAATTACGATCTACAAAAAGTTTGAGTCACTGAAACCGTAAAATAATTCGTAGGGCAAGAGATTTAAGGAATAAAATAAATTCCTGCTTCACTCCAGTTTGTTGCAATTTAGGTAAAACAATTTTATCTTGCATAAAGATCCGCTGTCTATTGATAATGCAAAGATGAGGTTTTTCAGTGGTCAAAAGGGCTAGATAAAAAATCAATTTAGATCGCTGTCACCCTCAAAAGTCCAATTTTTATGTTTATGAGGCGTAATTTATTTATTCGGTAGCATGTAGCTGACGTAGCTTTATGAAAATACAGTGACCCTCACTAATAGTCGCACACTATTAAAAAGATGATAACTTTATTTAATATTGGACCATACGATTTGAACTGTTTTGAAAAGTAAGAACAATTTTTCAACAAACAAAATTTCTATATCTGTGGTAGTCTTCATACGTTACTTGAAATTTATTACAATCATTATTAACTTGTTGTTCATTATCTGCACATGATTGTCACAGATCTACAAAATGTATTTTTTCAATTTTCAATATAGGCCCACATAAAGAAGTTGTAAAATGTAACTTTTAGCATTTTCTATACAATTCCGATCAACTGCAATTTTTGGAAAAATTTCTTTTCACATCTTGTAATAAACTAATTGCCCTAACTTCTCAAAAAAGCTCCAATCGTATAATCCTATATTAAAAAAGTTATCGTTTTTTTTAGAGCTTCCGAATATTAATGGAAATAATGCAAATTACGCCTCGTAAACGTGAAAATAGGAAATTTGGGGCAGACTGCGGTTTAGGTTGATCTTTTGTCTAGCGCTTTTGACTACTGAAAACCCCCATCTCTGCATTATTAACCCTTTGCGCTCCGAATTATTTTTCAATTTTATTGCCAACTCCCTATTATTTTAAGTGTTCTACTTGAAATTTACTTCAAAGGACAAGTTCCTTGACTGCTACTTATTTTAAACAATTTTGTCTACGAATTATATTAAATATAACTCTCAAACTTTTTGTTGTAATTTATATTTGTGGAACTTATCTTTGTTTTTAACTAGAAAATAAGAAATTAATCCTTACATAGTCAACCAAAATGTATGGATTATTAAAAACCTTTCTGTATTTAACATGCTTGCACAAATCATCATTATAAGACTATAAATTAATATATTAGCGAGTAAAGAATGGATATTCAGAGAAATTTTGTAATATTTTTTAGAGGAAAATTAACAAATTCTTAAAAGAAATACAGTAAATGGGTACCCGGTTGACTACACAAGGGTTAAATAAATAATGGAAGAACCAAATACATATAAAAATATATTAAAAAAGGAGTGCAAAGGATTAAGAAATCAGAAGGCGCATCCCGCACCCTCGCAATCCTGGAAACGAGACTACCCCTTTAAATAGTGGACCCCAATCGAGGGTCCACAAAACAGAAGAGTCTTTCATCGATATAAATCCAACTGTTAGGACCCAAAATTATTGAAATAGTAAAATTTCACGACGGCATGTTGATGCGAATCATTTAGTATAATTTAGTATTGTTTAGTATGACGGTGTGGAAAATCAGTAGATACTACGTACGATTATGCTCGGAGATTCTAGGAGAGGGAAAGGGTGCAGCATGTAAACAGAGCTAGTTGATCAGAGGTTTGTCTATTATAAAGGGATCTCAAATTAAGATAAGTTGCTAATAAAGATCGTACATATATCTCTAACAACATTTCGGAATGCGAAAGGTGGCTGTGAACCAAGGGTAACGCTAGCTGCTAATGGTCATCAGCTACAGGCAATCAAGAGATAGAAGCCAAGCTTGATCTAAAGGCGAAAACAAAGGTAATATTCTACAACACGTGTGTGAATAATGGCGAAGTCTGCCACTATGATAAATTAACATGCCTTACAACCAACCTTTCATACTTATACTTAAATGGTGTAACACCTTTAGATATTTGCCCCTGATGGATACCATGTTCGGAGGCGACTTGTACTTCGTACCTCCTACATTACTCTATGACTTTCAAATAGGTGCAAACATTGGGAAACGACGCGTCTGTGGGGATAATTTCTACGTACAGGCCATCCAAAGTTGGTTGTCTTAGGAAAAAATCACTTTTCATTTCCTATAAAATGCAGACGGATGAACTGTAAGAGCGAGTCACAATCGCCTGACAAATCTCAAAGTACTCGTAATATTTTCGTACGCTTTCATATCCCCTCAATGTACGTCAGTGTACACCCGTTGCCAGCAGAACGGCTACGTCATAGAATATTGCAAAGAAATAATACGTACGGTGTAACAAAATATAGACGAATTGATAAAATTACAAGTGATGACGGGGAATATCAGAAACTGGAATTCTTTGGCTCGTCTCGCCTAGCCTCGCCTAGTCTCACCTAGTCTCGCCTAGTCTCGATTAGTTTCGCCTAACCTCGCCTAGCTTTTCTAGATTATGCGCTCCTACGTGTTGAAGTTATATCACTTTTCGATAGCCATTCGCCTGACAGATATCTTCGCGGCAACTTTTCCATAACTGCATTCTCGCGTCTCAAGTGAACGGATTGCTCCGTCTCTTCAACGATCCAAACCGTTTCTCGGGCTCCCTGACAACTTCGAAAGGCGTGATTCTCTGCGGCGTCTTGATCCGCTTCTCCTCGTTCTCGTCGCTTGGAAAGTCTTCGAAGCTCAAGTTGCTGAAGCCAGCGGTAACGACGACCGAGCACTTCTTCGTCTTAGCGGTTTTCTTGTGACAGGTAGACTTGCCCTTGTACGACAGCAAGCTCGAAGGGCTTAGGACGTTAACGGAGTCGCCGTGATTTTCGTCGATCAATTGGTACTTTGACTTCTCCGATTTGAATTTGTCCCTTTTGTGTTTCGGTATGTCTTCGGTACCGACCAGTGGCTCCGGTGACATAGCCGAAACGGTGTTCTGTACACTATCGGACCTCGGTAGACTGTTCGCGTGGTGGATGGCAGCCCGAGAGGTTTGTTGAATCGGTTGAATTGGTCGAATCGGTTGAATAGGTTGAATAGGTTGAATAGGTTGAATCGGTTGAATTGATCGAATAGGTTGAATAGGTTGAATCGGTTGAATCGCGTATATCGAATCAACCGAAGCAGACGTGGATCGAGCAACTGCCTTGTCGGATCGTATCATGTTCAAAGTACCCTCAACAAAACTTGTCTGCGGTGAAGGCAACTGCCGAGAGTACGGTCTCTGTGGTTGTGGTTGCGGCCTCGGTTGCGGTCGCGGCTGCGGTCTCGGTTGCGGTTGCAGCTGTTGCAGGCGTTGCTCGTCGGATCGAAGAGCTGCGAACTCGTCGAACGGCACAGATCCAAACAGATCTTCCGAACGGTCGTCCGTCATGCTGCAATAATTCGAATTTCTTGTCGACGAAGTTGTCCGTGACTGATCTGAGCCAAAGGAAACGTTGTCGCGGTTATTATCGTGCGACGATTTCCCGATCTCGAATCCTCTGATCGGCAGACCTGTTTCTTCTTTCGGGACGTAATTCGAAAGTGTTCGATGCACGAAGGGATTCGCGAAACCGTACGAGCTGAAAGGCGAGGAGCCAAACAGATCTTTGTCTTTCGTTGCTTGATTGTCTTTTTCTTCCGCTTCTTCTTCCGATTTCTCTTGTTCTGGATCGCGTTGCTTTTTCCTCTGCTGTTCCTCCTTGCGTCCCAAACCTTTGTCCTCGTTCTCTCCAACCGGTTCACGACCGATCGGTGTTAATTTTACCGGTACGCATCGTTGCGTTTCTCCAGGTGGAAAGTTCTTGTCTTCGCAAGTCCCTTTGTTCGCCGCGACAACGCGCCGAGACAAATTGTACGTGGCTAACGGTCTGTTCTCGACACGTCCCATCCTCTCGGACGAGTTATCGCGGTCGATGCTTTTAGAGTCGCTCTCTTCTTCGCTGTCGTTTTTTCGGACGTTACTAGATCTTCGGAACGGAGCTAACGAGAAGACGTCTTGCTTCACTCTGATCGCTCCGTCCTTTGGAAATTCCGTTAGTACTCTTTCGCACTCGTCCAACGAGCTTTCATCGTCCAGCGACACCGATTCCGAATCGTATCGTTGTTCGGCAAATGGGTCACCGTACGGTCGTTTCGTTTTCGCTTTCGATTTCGATTTCGACTTCGGTCGTGGCTCTTCCGTGTCGAGTTCGTCGTCCAATAACAATGGCTTATCTCCGTACTGATGACCGACAATCGGGTCCGTGTGGCTCGGTCTCGACAAATGACCTACACGTTCTTTTCTCAACGCGTTCCCCTTGTAACGCTTCTCTTTTGGCGTGCCATCACGGACATACTCGTTTCTTCTAATACGTTTCTTTTCATCTTTTCGAATAGAGTTTTGGTCATCGTCGCCATCGCAATTATCATCGTCCTCCTCCTCGCGTTCCTCTTCTGGTCTCTTGTGTTCTAGCTCGTCCTCATCTTCTTCTTCTTCCTCCTCCTCCTCCTCCTCTCCGTCTTCTTCTTCTTCTTCCTCTTGTCCCTCCTCCTCACCGTCATCTTCTACCAACGCATCCTCCCCCTGATGATCATCCCCTTTCTGGTCCTCATCCTCATCCTCCCGATTTATGCGACCTCTCCTCCGAGTCTCATCTTTTCCATATGGACTTTTACGAACGCCATTCGTATTCGCGTTGGCATTAGCATTTTCCACGGGAGTGTCGGTGTCCTGCAGCTTTTTCATATTTCTACGCAACACGTTCTTCCCTTTTTTTCTCTTTTGTTTGATTCGTTGTCGGGTCACATCTTTGTCACTGTCACTGGATACATCGCCGGCGTTGAACGTCAGCTTCTCGTACTTGGACCTGTCTTCCATCGGGGCCTGAACAAACGGCGGAGATACAGGACCGTTGTCTCCCAAGAGGATCGTACTCTCGTCGACTTCGACGCACTCGATCCCCGGGTTCCATTGATTCAAAGGTATTCTCGATCTACCGTTTCCAGATACGTCTGAAAAATATAATATAACCGTTGGTAAGATTGTTGTCGCTTTCTCCTTTAGTGGAAACTGCAATCGATTGGGTCGAATCGAGGGAACGAGATCGAACCGAGCCCGATACTCGTCAATTTATCAATTTAACAATTCACCAGGTCGCGTCGAAACGTGTACGCACACGCATATAATACATTTGAAATTCCTTCTACTTACCTAAAACACGCGCGATACGGTCAAATCGGCTAACGTCAAGATCGTACACCTTTGCACAAAAACTCGTACAGGAGTCAATTTTCCTTCCTAATCTCGAGTAATCGTCCGAGTGAAAAGTTACAGGGTGGGACGATATAAACAAATCACCTGAATAACTCGCTCGATTTTGAAGATAGTTGGTATCGAGCCGCTCATAATCTAATGTTACTAATTTTTCTATAGGTTTTGTTTCTATATATTTTCTGTAGAGGATCTGAAGGTCAACCATGTTTTTTTAAATGGAACGGTATGGTTTTTTATTTACATTCTGATAGCGTGTTTTAGGACGAATACAATCACCTATTATGGAGGTCATACAAGGTTACTCAAGGTCAACTGCAATAGAAAATAAATTGTCTCAAAGCACTTTTCGAATACTTCGACGATTTACATGTAACATATATTATTTACGTACTCGCTGCTACTTTAACACATTACTGACCGGTGATTATTGCATAATTTTTAAAAATCTGTGGTACATGGCTACACACTTTTTAATGGAATCTTCAATAGCAACAGCAATTTTCATTGTGAACTAACAAGTCACCCTCAATAACGTCATTTAATAGTTTCATTTAAGATTGCAGTGTAAAAGAATATTCCTACGCTTTCTTTTGGAACAGCACAATTATTGAAAACCCTATTAATAGGCTTCCGGTAGGTAAAGTGTTAAGTGTTTAAAATGACGACCTTGAACATGGACACATAGTCTAGAACGTGGCAATACTTGTAATAATATTAATTTCATTCGCATTCAAGCATTTTTCTTGCATGTCAATTTTGATTATTGGTTTTCCACGGTACGAATAGAAATTTGGAGGTGTCGGAATATTAGAAATCGGTAGTCAAACTACTAATAACTACTAATAACTATAGACAGCGGATCTTTATGCAAAGTAAAAATTTTCCACCTGAATTGCAACAAACCGGAGTGACATAGAAATCAATTTTCTCTCTTAAAATGTTCAATAGGTTGAAAACGATGTATAAGTATTTTTAAATTTGTCTAATGTTTTTAATGTTTGAAATTGCACCTAATCATTTTTGTCATGAATGCATAAAGTCCGCTGTCTACTAATATTTATCGATACAGACAAGCGTACAATGTGATTGATTGTTTGTTTATGTTCTACGACAACCAGAGAAGACACAAAAATTAATATTCTATTGCAGTTGATCTTCAGTGACTTTGAATAACCTCCATAATAGGTCATTGTTTCGAAACACTGTACCAGAATGTATAAATAAAAAACCATACCGATTCATTGAAAAAACCATAGTTGACCTTCATATCTCCTCGACGTCTCCACCTATAAAAAAATTAGTGAGATCAGATTATGAGCGCCTCGATACCAAGTAAGTTTGGTCCGATGCATTTTCTTCTACCTTCAAAAGCAAGCGAGTTGTTCGGATGACCTGTTTATAACGTCCCGCCTTGTATATTCTTATAGCAATACAAGTAAAAAAGAAAATAATTAGAAGAAACAGAAAATGTCTGATTAGGTCTGCTACAGACGGTCTATGCTGTTACACTTTTTAAATCGTGTCCGTGGGTGTTTGAAAGTCATCGACTTATTGTTAGCTTCGATCGAGTTGCATTTCTAGCTTTTTCATAGTAATTGGTCCCCATCCCCATCCCCATCACCACATCCATCATCATTAACACCATATCACTACCATCACCACCACCACCACTGCTACCGTAGCTACTATTATTACTACCGCTATCGCTATCACTAAACTAGTGATATCAACAACTGCTACTACTATTGCTACTATCGTCTTATCGGCATAGTGGGTCTGGAACAGTCCTAATCAGATTCAGGGGGGTAAGGATATTATGCGAGAAAACGCAGTAATCATCTCCGTATCGCAGTGATACTATTGCCGGTTTTAGATGTACAATATTTAAGGGTGTTTCGTTTATCTGGAAACGGAAATATCTTGTGACGAATTTGTTTACAAAAATTGTTCGGTATGAAGGGAACAATCATATGGTGTATTTTTTTTCAGGACTTGAATGGTGGAGGGAGAAATTTCAAAATCAAATTAATTTTTATAAATGAAACTATGCATTTTTCTTGTCATGGCACGATAGCATTTTCCGAGACGAATTCAACGACATATCACATTATGTTATTTACTGTTACAGAACGTTAGAAATTATATTATAAACTTGTAACTTCTTAAGTAGGCAATGATAGTATCTGGTTACTACCAGACGCCTTAACAATTTTATTCAGTATACCCAAATTAAATTGCTCTGTTTATTAGTTGATTAAATAATTTCATTATTTTTTGCGCTTAGCAATGTTTAACTTAAGAAAAAAAATTATCCTTCTACGTGTCCACCATAATGCATTTTTCTACCCGTTTTAAAAATTCCTTTTCGGCATTTCTTGACAATTCTTCCGACTCTGCGAAACAAATGACAAGGTCCATCTTTGTTTACAGTGTGCCGCTAATTTTAATATAGTTTCTAACGTTTTGTAACAGTAAATAACATAATGTGATATGTCGACAAAAAGAATATATAGTTCCATTTAAACAAATTAATTTGACTTTGAAATTTCCTCCTCCTACCATTCGAGTCCTGAAAAAAATTACACCATATAATTGTTCTCTTCACACCGAACAATTTTTGTGAATAAATTTTTTTCGTAACTTCAGTGCGTCACGAGATATTTCCGTTTTCAGATAAACGAAACATCCTGTATACATATACAGGGTGGAAATTACAAAACGTTACAGACGAATATCTCCAAAAATATTGATTATACGCAAAAATGTTTCAGACGAAAATTGTTCAGTACCGAGGGGACATTTTTATTTTTCCCGGTGGACACTCCAAGGTGAGGCGAAGATCAACTTTCTTTTTTTAAATGGAATGTCCTATTTTTTATACCATAGATTGATAAAGTATCAAATTCTGAGTATAAAAGTGTTGACCTTCATATGTCCTAAACCTAATAGTTAACGAGATATTATCCAAACAATTTCCAATACGTACCTGCTATCTGGAATTTAGTAAGTGCTCGAACTGACGTACCTCAACTAGAATATGGTAAGTACATATAGAAAATTATTTCGATAATATCTCGTTAACTATTAGAGTTAGGACATATGTTTATACATTTTTACTCGGAATTCGATAGTCAATCGATTCATGATACGGAAAGTAGGTCTTTCCATTTAACACTAAATCTACGGAGCCTTGACGCTAAACCTACCACCACCGGTCAAAATGACCGGTTCCAGATTTTTTATTTTACAATTATTGAAATAAAAAATGTGATTTCATAGGAAATGATTGTATAGATATCTTTAGTAGAGCACGTGTTACAATAGGAGCCGCACAATGTCTAAATAAAATCAGTCATGTCATTTTTGTAAGGGAACATGTACCAGTTACTTTTAAGGCTCGGTAGGTTTAGTGTTAAAAGTAACTGATACATGTTCCCTTATAAAAATGATAAGATTGATTTTATTTAGACTTTGTACAGCCCCTATTATAATACGTGCTCTACTAAAGATATCTATACAACCATTCCTTGTGAAATCATTTTTATTATTTCAATAATTGTAAAATAAAAAATCTGGAACGAGTCATTTTGACCGGTGGTGGTAGGTTTAGTGTTAAAAAAATCAATGTGACCTTCACCCCACCTTGGAGTGTCCAGCAGGAAATATAAAAGTCCCATCACACGATGTCCCCTTCGGTACTGACCAACTTTCATCTGAAACATTTTTGCGTATAATCAATATTTTTGGAGATATTCATCTGTAACGCTTTATAATTTCCACCCTGTATAATCGAACAGATAAAAAAGAAACAATTGCTGCGTTTTATACCGTTGCAGAGAAAAACAACACTCCATGTGCTATATACTAATGTACACGTTTATTGCTGAAACATTATTTTAAAACAGCGATAACAATAATGTCCATGACGGTCAGCCTCCTATAGTGTGTTTTATTCGTACATTCGTGAATTGTGACGTAACGACAACGACACAAATAGGAGGCAAACAAGAATGAGACCGTGTCGAGGTCTTCTTTTTACGCAACAGAACCAAAATACTTGAATAAACACAATCTGTTGGACAAACAAAATTGCTTCCGCCTCCCAAACTCATTAGGTTGTTCCAGACAATAAGTATTATAATTAAATGTACAACAACATTAAAGTGATCTGAATCTATACAAGAGTTAAACAACTTTGGGCAGTCACGTTATATAGATCGTTCGGTATTCGCGAGTAATGAAAATATTAATTGTAGGTCAATCACAACCGAACATGTCGTTGACAAAGTTCGATCAACTTGCGACAACACGAATCCCTTTCCAATGCGTGAAGCACTGTACAGGCGACAAAGGTCAGGATATACCGTTACCGTTGCAAGCGATACAAAAACAGAACAAATAAACAAAAATAGGGACCAAGAGAAAAGGGGAAGAAACAAGCATGGGAAAGAGAAGATAAGAATTAACGAAACAAGGAAGAAAAAAAGAGAAAAAAGAAGGGCGGAGAGAATACCAGAGTGGAGGAAAATATAAAGCGACTAGTAAAAAACAAGGTTGAAACCTATTAGCCAATATCATCATCCGTTGCATCATAGAATAATCTTGAATGAGCAAGTAGGTTTAACGTTCTTTTGCATATAACAATCTTTCCTGATAGAACCGTTTAGCCTACACGAATTTTGCAACGAACGTGATCTCAGACCTAATGGTAAATCATTTCTAGCTGGAGAAATTAATTTCACCTAGTTCGCATATTTGACTACTGTTTCTTCGTTGAAATTCGAGCGAACATCTAACCCAGTGTTTCCCAAAGTTTCGACATCTGTCGTAACACTGAGTATCCCCCGTTAAGAATAATCGGTATTAAGTAGCAGGCGTGTACATCCTTTGTACACAAAAGTAGACCCCCGCTGCACCAGGATTGTTGCACTAGAATCAGTGCGTACCCCTCCAAACTCTTCCTGTATCCCCAGGGGTACGCATACCACACTTTGGGAAACACTGATCTAACCAATTGAACGTTGCAAATGGAAATAGCAACACGTGTATGTACAGTACTCTTGGATATGCGTGCATGAACATGCACGTGTGCGTAGATTATTCAGATTTTCGAGAACGGTAGCAACTATGTTCTTTTGTCATTCATTGGAATTTTACCGCGGTATCTCTCTAGTAATATACAGCCGGGAAAGTTCTTTTCGCAAGCGTTTCTAATGGAACCGATTTAAAGATCTCTAAACTAAAATTCTTTTTCCATCGGCGAATATATGTACCCACACACATGCTCTGTTTCTCTCTCTCATTCTCACTCTCTCTCTAGCGCGCGCGCGCGCGCGTAAACACGATTAATGTTAATATTATTCAATAGGTACATGTGCAACACGTCGGCTAAAAAACAGATACAACATATGTATAATATCGCATATATCGTTCGACTTTTCTCTCAAGCTCACTTTTTTTTACAATTACACCGTACACTCCGCTTCGTGTATATATATATTATATATATAACTCGGTTTCTTATTTTCATCGTGCAATAGCATTTTGTACCGGCAATACTATTTTATACATATATATGCATATATATGTGTATGTATATATACACACAGTATGCGCGCGCGCGTGCGTGGGTCTGTGTGTGTATGTATACGTTTATCGGAACATATCTCGTAGAGTATTTTCCATCAATTAAATCGATCGAAGCAACTAACAATGAAAGACTCGCGTTAGGAAGTTAGCTTTGTTCAACGTGAAGTCGTACGAATCGATCGATAAAATCGTTACAAGCTTAGCGTCTCACCTTCGACATGTTTGTCTCTTTCACCGGTTGCATAATAGATTCTCAAACAAACTAGTTGCACGTGTTCAATGATTAACGAACGGAGCATCTTTTTGCGCGTCTCGCGTTTTGAAATAGCGAAGACACCATTGGGACCTATATTGTTCTTCTATTTAATTCCCCTACTCTATTCTACGCCTACTTTCATTTCACTCCATTCTAGCCTGTTCTATCCTGTTCTATCTTGTCCTATACTATTGGAACCTATTTTATCCTCTTGTCCATGTGCATGTGTCTTTCATCGGCATGGATAATTGAATTACACAAACTGCCTGCGTCAACTAAAGGCTAATCCTATTCACCGTAAATCTGTTAGCCAAAAGAAATAACAAAAGGTTCCCACTGATCCCGTTAAGGGGGTAAACTCGTTTCCAAGATTCCAAGGGTGCGGGATGCACCTTCTTTTTTGTTTTTCAGAAGCGCTAAATAACTCAGAAGTCCTATTTTTACATTTACGAGGCGTAATTTTCATCATTCGACAGCATGTAGCTGTCGCAGCTTTATGGAAATAGTTACAGTGACTCCCACTAGTATTCGAATATAAAAGAATATAAAAAGACGACAACTTTTTTAATATTGGACCGTACGATTTGAAATTTTTTGGGAAGTTAGAACAATTGGTTTGCTATACAACGTGACCAAAATTTTGAGAGAATACTAAAAGATGTACTTTGCAACCTTTTTTATGTGGGCTTATATGGAAAATTTAGAAAACACGTTTCAATCACGTATCAATTAAGCATATTCTGAAAATTTTAAAATTGTTGTAAAGTTTAAAAATTGTAGGAATTGCTGTTTTTCCCAATTTTCGGCCTCTAACTGCAATAAATCTAAGAATTCTTACATCTTTTAATGTCTGTCGTTTTTCCAATGTATATAATTGACACAGATCTGCAAAACGTATTTCTTAAATTTTCAATATAGGCTCACACATAAAAAAGTTGTAAAATGCAACTTTTAGTATTTTCTCTATAATTTCGACCAATTGCAATTTTTGAAAAAATTTCGTTTCACAACATGTAGTAAACTAATTGCTCTAACTTCTCAAAAAAGTTCGGATTTTATAGTCCAATATTGAAAAAGTTATCCTGTTTTTAAGAGTGTGCGAATATTAATGGGAGTCACTGTAGCTACATGCGCAGCTTTATGCTTCCGAATAATGCAAATTACGCCTCGTAAACGTAAAAATAGGACTTCTGACTACTTTCGACTACTGAAAACCTCCATCTTTGCATTATCGAGAAATGAGAAGGCGCATCGCGCACCCTTGCAACCCTAGAAACAAGTATACCCCTTTAATTAAAAGCATTGCATGCCTGTAAAATTGATAAAATGAAAGATCAAGTTTGAGAAATAGAAAGGGCACAGCGAAAGAAAAAAAGGAAGAATCGTCACTCGACACAGTATTCTCGTCATATGCGCATGTGTATGTTCATGTATCTGGAGGTAAGAGTTTTCGTGGCGAATGTTCTTGACTTTATAACGATAATGTCGATCGATATCGGTGCACTCGACGTTTCAAAATCATACTAAACTCGCGCACATCGTGGACGCTGAATAAACGCACAGGAAGATAGGAATATACATACAATAAGAAATCTTAGATAGATTAGGATCTTTGATAGAATGGATAGAACGCGATCACATGTTATGTTAAGTGGAGGAGGAGAGAAGGCCATAAACCCGACCTGGTCGTGCGTTTTCGTTAAAGCACAGAGGAAATGCGAATCAAGCGAACTGTGTGTACAGCGCGTTATAAATTACATATGTATATCATGTATGTATATGTATATATGTATAATATTGTAGAACGGAACGGGTTCGTTAGTCGAAGGTAGGCTTGTTACTTCGGACAAAAAGTTCTCGCTATGAAAAGTAAGTTGAAATTGAACGCGACGCTATCTCGTGTAGCTCCGACTATTGTCGACCGATTACGATGTCAACGGAAATGAAAAAAAGGACAAAGCATCGATCGCTCGGTTGACTTTTCCGTTCAACCGTGGATAAAGTAGGGGTCGAAAATATGATAGAATAAGAAATAATATACGAACAAGTCTATGCATTACCTCCAGCAAGGGCCGCAGTCTTCGATCCGATCTTACTCTTCTTTCCTCCTAAAATCAAGCGGAGGCATTAGCAGTATCTTGGTTGCGAAGAAATCCCAATATTACTAGATTGGTGCATTAATAAAATGAGACAGAGCTTGCTATACATACACTACCGCTCAAAAGTATCCGGACACTTGCGAAATGTGAAATAGCAACGCATAGAAGTTACTTAACACTTTACCTACCGGAAGCCTATTAATAGGATTTTCAATAATTGTGCTGTACCAAAAGAAAGCATAGAAATTTTTTTTTACATTGCAATCTTAAATGAAACTATTAGGTGACGTTATTGAGGGTGACTCGTTAGTTCACAATGAAAATTGCTGTTGCTATTGAAGGTTCTTTGTATGTGTATAATGCGGCAAACTTTCTATTAGTATTTGTATAGAAAAGTTCTCTGAATTCGCTCCGCACCTTAGAAATGAAACAAGGTGAAACTTGAAATCCTTTCAAGCACCAAGACCGTCCACTAGATTTCGTATTTGTGGATAGAAATTATATTATTGCATTTTCATTATGTAATTCGTACATAAAAATAAATTCTATTGTGCTATGATACCACTAACTTAAACTACGTTCTGTAGAAAGAAGGGAAGTGTCCGGACACTTTTGAGCGGTAGTGTACATAGTTACAACGACTCCCACTTACTTGGCAAACTGAAAGGTGCGGATTCGAATGGATCCTCCGGTAATTCTGTACACGTCATAACTAGACTTTCACGACTCTTTACTCCGCTAATACTCGTATTACTGCCCCGTCGAATTTTATCGAATTCCGCGCCGAATATATGATCTTCTGTTAATTGATCGAACGGCTGTACATCCTCGAAGGGGTTCCAGGCAGCTACATCGGCGCTCAACGATCTTCCTTCCGTGGCTATTATGCTCGAAAGTTCACCCTGATTCAAAGTAATCCAGTTAGCATGCTAGTCATCGGAGTACCAACATAACATGGCGTCACGTAGCATGCAGAAAGCAAGAGACAACTATGAAAAATCTATGTAACAATCGATCCCATAAATAAACGATAACGTCTGCTAGGTTGCTGATCTCTCGGTGAAATTACCGATGATGGAGACGCCTCTCGTGCAATCGACAACTTTTTCTTGCAAACGGGTAAATTAAAATAGAAATTCGTGCACTTTATGTACTTACAATACGTACATGCGAGGCGCTAGTTCCTAAACAAGGCCTTATGTCGGTTACAACTTCGGGGGACGTGTCATCTTCTGAGCGAGCTTTCACCGATGCTTCGTACGGTGCCAGAAACTGTGTCGTCTCGGTTGCGAATGCTCTACGAAGACAGGACGAATGGAAACAAATCAACAAATCGACGTTCGAGAACGAACGAGGAGGAAGATGATGAGTAGACTGTGGATCTTTATGCATTTATAGCAAAATTGAATAGATGAAATTCAAAATTGTAGAAACATTTTAAAAATTGAAGATGCATATATAAGATTTCTCATCTATTAAAATTATTAAGCGAAGAAGTAACGTTCTGTTTGGTTTCTATTCGTTACAATCGATACAGACAATTTCTATTTTGCATAAACATCCGCAGTCTAATGATGAGAATCGAAAGGGGATGGACCAAGTTAACACTTACTTGTTGAAAGCGCTTGTATCGCTAACGTTTCTCCTGTGACGCACGCAAGACAATACTGTTGGACTATCAGGTGGAGAAGTGCTCAAACTTATATTCTGGCTCAAGCTTTCCGCCTTGTTCACTGGTTTCGGTAAAGTGAGCGGTGCTGTGGGAGGAGCCACTATGCTGGATCCCACTGGAATGTTCAATTTCGTTGCTAACGGGGTAACTGGGGGAAACTTCGGAGGTGGACAACTAGAAGTAGAAGAAATACTGGACGCTTTCGGGAGCGATTTCGTTGGTTTCGGAGCTACCGGAGGCGGTATTTTTGCAGGCGGCGGCATAGTTCCAGTGTCGTCTTTGAATGGATCCGGGTACCCTGAAAAAAAATCATGAACATAGTATCGCGTGACGATCATCATCGACATATAGCGGCGCACAGTGCTGCGATTCGAGGTGCTAGCTGGACAAAACCTTCTTTAAGATTACTAATACGAAGTGTGCAGATTTTTATAGATTTTTCTGCTTCTTCACATAACGTATTTATGCACGATTTCTCCAAAACATATTTATACAATCCATTAAGGCGATTGTCTTTCCGAAAATTCCTCCAAACTTCCAAAAATTCGTATCATGAAATAGCGATCACTAAACATACAAATATCGTTAATTTCCGTATTTTAAAATTTACACGAAAAGAAAGTCTATTCTAATGCTACCAACAAATATTTTTCCGTTTATTGGCGTTTATTGCCTACTTTGAGCTTGTTGAGTATTGAATTAATTAAGACAATAAAACGTAATTTCGCCGTTGGTTTCCATTATAAAAATTTACTTTAGAATATAGAAAAGTAAATACGAAACGTATTTGAAAAATATCGATTGATATTAATTAGATATAAGAGCTTTTACGGACCTCCTTACGAAATGTAGGAAAATATGAATTTAAAATGCTTACACAGTTCTTTCGACAAAAAATACTTTGACTAGACATTACATCACATGTCTAGCATCTATCTTTTACGGAATGACGCTATGAGTTTTGTCCACCTAATTAGCATTGATCGCAGCACTGTGCGTCGGCGTAACACGTAAAGATCAATCAGACACGATATTCAATCAACTTCTCACCCGACGGTGGAAAGAGCGCTTCCAAATTGTCCTCGTTCACATTTCCCGCAGTCTTCGAGTCAAAGTAATATGGACTTTTCTCTGGGACAGTAACCGGCGACTGTCCGACCATAGAACTTTGCGAACCGGAAGAGGCTTGCGCAAAAGGTGTTTGCGACGCCACTTGATGAGCCGCTTGCGTGTTCGCAGCCAGCGATTGAACATTTTGTTGTGTGTCCTGCGACTGCGGTTGCGGTTGCGACTGCGGTTGTGTTTGCAATTGCGACTGCGGTGGTAATTGCGGTAATGATTGCGGCTGCGTCTGCGGCTGTGGCTGTGGCTGCGGTTGCGATTGAGGTTGCGGTTGCGACTGCGACTGATTTCCCTGGCCAGAAATTTGACTGACGATCTGCCCGCTTAAACTTATCGGGCCAGTGCTTACAACCTGCCCTTTCGGTCGTTGTCGTGGGGTTACCGAAGTACCTTCGACGATAGTTACAGGAGACGGTTTTGGTGTTTTCACCAGTGACGATCTTTTAATGTTTTCAGACTCCGTACATGGACAAGGTAATGATTCCAAAACTGGAGCTGGTACTTTCTACGAAGACAGGGGACAATGTACGTTATTAATCTAACTGAGAAATATTCAGAAGTAGACAGCAGATCTTTATGCATTTATAGCAAAATTGAGTAGATGAAATTCAAAATTCAAGCAGTCAAAATGACAGGTTCTAATATTCTTAATTTGCGATTATCAAGATTGTAAAGACGCTTCCCTTAGAAACTATTTACCAAATTTATTTCTCGGGGTATATACTATTGGAAAAATGGCCCAAAATTTGGATAGACACATTCTTGTTATGTTCACAAAATAGTGTGAAATAGTTATTTCTAGACCTCCGTAAACCTAGTGTTAAGGGAAGAAATAACGTTCAGTTTGGTTTCTATTTCTTACGATCGATGCAGACAATTTTTATTTCGCATAAAGATCCGCAGTCTATTCATAAGTGTCGAGTACTTACATGCAAGTTCCGTACAGGGCACTCCTTGCCCTGGATTTGGAAAGCAATCACAGAAACTTGGTAAATGTCAGGGCGGCTATCAGGATCCGGCTCAAGCATATAACGAATCAGACAATGAAGGCTTCTACTATATCTATATAAAGTTGAGTGTTTTTCGAATAGTTTTATCATGTAAAGTGTTAGAAGTAAATTCTATTATACAAATATACGTATACGTATAAACGTGTATACACGTGTACTTATAGATATGTATGCGTAAGTACATGATCCATATATATGTATACATAAGTACACGATGTACAAGCATATACGCACGTATGTGTAAATACGTGGTAAATACAAACCGAGAATTATCTGGTACGGTGAAATTTCCTGATTGAATAGCGAGCGTACTTTCTCCAAATGGCAATGTGAAGAAACATAATTTATATAACAGACAACCCAGCGCCTGGAATCATCCATGTGTTTTTTTTCATTGATTTTGCAAACAGATCCAACACCTTAAATACTTGTACTACTTCATCGTACCCATATATCGGCTTTTGTTGTGATCGGTTTCCCAGAATACATATCGATCATTTCTGGTGCTCTATAACTAAGTGTCGTGTACTTCTTAATTTCTTCTTCGACCAGAGCGGCACCCTGTACACTGGGATTAAGAACTTTTGCTGTTGCCGAACCAAAGTCGCATAAAACATAATGACCAGCATCGGAATACAATATATTTTCCACCTAATGAGTATAATCCCGGATAAACTAATAAAACACATCGTCGGATTTTCGTTTGTAAAATTAGAATAATGGGAAAGCAAACCTTTAGATCTCTGTGTATTATCGGAGTCTGACAATGATGTAATCTAGAAACAGCTTCGCAAACGTCACAAAATATTTGTAAAACTTCCGATTCGGTGAAGCCAGTTTGTAACCTGCAAACAATTCGATACAACAAAACATTTCTAAATCTGTGGTAGTCTTCATATGTTACTTGAAATTTATTACAATCATTATTAACCTGTTGTTCATCATCTGCAGAACTTGAGACTTGCAATAAGGCATTAGAAGCAATAGTTCGTGAACACCGCCACCTATATGAGTTGTACTGCTATCCACGTATCCTATGATATTCTTATGACCATTCAAATTACTCTGCAAAGAAAATAGCCTACATGAATATTCCAATAATCAATATAATACAATATAAAACAATCCCCTAATGTTTAGGGGAAGATATACAAAGAAAATGAGTCTCGTGAATTCGAATGGACAAGACTAATATACAGTGACTCTCACCAGTATTCGGATGCTCTTAAAAAGATGATAACTTTTTTATCGGATCATACGATTTGATCTTTTTTAAGAAGTTGGAACAACTGGTCTGCTACACAACGGGAACAAAATTTTTGAAAGAAATTGCAAGTCGTCGGAATTGCAGAGAAAATACTAAAAGTTATATTTTGCAACTTCTCTATGTAAGCTTATATGGAAAATTTAGAAAACACATGTCGTAGATCTGTATCAATTAAACATATTCTGAAAATTTCGTCAAAATCGGTCGACCTTGCAATGAGCTACAAACGTTTAACCCTCGGACAACGGACGATTTTTATAACTATATAATTGGCAATGCTTTGGACCATTTACAGCTCTAATTAATAATTTTTAAAAATTTACTTTTGATGATATCTCGTGTAGACACATTAGTCTTTCCGATATCCTCAATGAAACAGCTATTCAGTTAGTTTAATTGCCACAAATTGAGTACTTAAACGACAATTTAGATGTTCCCGGTCAAAATAGACTCAGGCACAGCCGTCGGAGGGTTAAAGATGATAAAAATTGCAGTTCTTCACGATTTTCGGCCTCTAACTATAATCAATCTAAGGATTCTTACATAATGCACTTTCATAATGTATATAACTGTGACACCGATCTATAAAACGTATTCTGTAAATTTTCAATAAAGGCCCACATAGAAAAGTTGTAAAAACCAACTATTTTCTCTACAATTCCGACCAACTGCAATTTTTCTCAAAAATTTCTTTGCACATCATGCAGTAAACTAATTGCTCCAACTTCTTGGGAAAATTCAAATCGTATAGTCCATTATCTAAAAAGTTATGGTGTTCTTAAGAGTGTCCGAATATTAGTGGGAATAACTGTACTTGTAGAACTTACCGCAATCTGTATCTCTCTCTTACAAACATTAAGATCCTGTTCATTGTTAACGTACATACGCTTAAGCGCGTAACGTCCATTCGAAGATTTAACCAGGAACACAATAGCGAATCCTCCTAAAACCAAAGGAGTATATTTACACGATAGGAATGCCAACATCGGTTCAACGTGTATTAATGTCATACTGTTAACGATAGTGAAAATTTATTTGCATCTGCTCTTTTCTACAGTCGATATGCGTTATGTTATGCGATATGTTAATATCTTATATTAACTTTGTATTTTATTCGTTTGTTTTTATATATTGCGGTACTCCGTAAAATAACAAAATGTTGATTTGTCTCTCTCTGTGGGCGTGTGTACATGCATGCGTGTGTATGTGTCTGCGGGTGTGTGCGCGCATACGTAAGTATGGTTACACATGATTTATAAGAATGAAAAAAATAGAGAAAAAACAGTGTGATTTACATGATTTACTTAATGCATAAACTAGTCGACAGACGAGTATCGGTATTTTGTGTGATCCCGTTGTTTTTCTAATAACACGAACAATTCTATTAGCATGGGACACGTGTTAAGATATGAAAAAAAAAATGATTGAATATATAATAAGAGCGTAATGAAGAATGAATGGCGAGGATTCAAGGTTGAAACAACGGAACGCGTACATACCTTCCGCCAAAACATCCTCGACAGTCACCGTGTAACGCCCCACCACGAAGATCTTTCCTAAATAACTGTTTGGTTCTTTCGACGTGTTTTCTATTTTTGAAAAAAGTTTCTTCATATTGGCATACGTCGTCGGTTCTCCCGATACCGAACCGTCTTGACATAAGGCTTTCTCTACTACTCGATGTTCGAACGTACGGTACAGCAAAACTGAAAATTCCGTATTAATTGTACAAATAGTGTCCTTGTTCGTGAACCGTTCGAAATTACGGGGAATCTCGCAACAACTTAACGCCAATGTACTTAACCAAAGGAAATACTTCTGATCATGATAACATTTAACGTACTTTAGCCAGCCGACATATTCAGGCCGTAGAAACTGCGCATGCACCGCTCCGCAGAAGCTATGCCGGAAACATATGTGCACAATTTCCGCTTAAATGTCAAAATTCACTCGTTGCCGTCTCGTTTTTTTTTTTTTCAGTATCACTCTATCCACCGTTGTGCCGATCTGCGAAACGGAGATTCCACGCTTCGTAATCACAGGTAGATAGATAATTAATTTTTGATCGTTTATTGCGTTACAGGCACTTTATTAACCGATTGACAGTACAACGGTATCTCGTGGAAAAACGATGCAAAAATATTATGTATTTAGTTCCCTTCGAAACGATTTGTATAATTTTTTTGACTTTCTCGTAATCGATTCGAACGTAATTTATTCCCAATTTTCCACGCTAATTGCACAGTTCTCTCTCGAACTTTTCATTGTTGCTTCGAGCTGTTACGATCTCACTGATCTCCAGATATTAGATACGTGGGTGGGGGAATGCGCGCGCGCGCGCGTTTGTGTATATAAACAGAGATTCCACGCTTCGTAATTACCAGACAGCGGATTTTGCGCATTTATGACAAAAATGAGTAGGTGTAATTCAAAAAACTAAAACCGTAAGAAAAATTTAAAATTACTGTTGCGTTATTTTTAATTTATTAACCATATATTACATAATAAGAAAATAAATTTCCACTTCACTCCAGTTCGTTGCAATTCAGGTACGAAGTTTTTACTTTGCATGAAGATCCGCTGGCTAGTAATTACAGGTAGATAGATCGTTTTCCAGATAGCACAGAGACATCTCAAAGACAGCTATAAGACGCCTGCCGCAAGACATTCGGACGTCTGAACGGCTCCCGAAAGTCTCCTGAATGTCTTGTTACAAAACGGTACGTCTTAGAGACGTCATCAGGCGTCTTTTAGACGTAGTTTAGGCGTCTTTTTAGACGACATCTCCGAAAAGACGTCTTATTTCAGACGTAAAAACGACGTCTTTAAGACATCTTAACGTAAGACGTTCAGACCTAAAACAGACGTCTATGAAGCTATCTGGGTTATTGCGTTACAAGCACTTAATTTATTAACCGATTGACAGTACAACAGTATCCCGTGGAAAAACGATGCAAAAATATTATGTATACATAAATATATAAACAAAATATATTTAATTCCCTTCGAAATGATTTGTAAGATTTTTTGGCTTTCACGTAATCAACTCGAACGTGTGCAATCAAGTAGAATCTTGTTTTCAGTGGTAGTAGCCTTTGTAGATCTGAAATAAATAAAAATAGTACTAAAGTCTGTCGAATTTTATATTCTACCATTTTTTAAAAACTAATATGCATAAAGATCCGCAGTCTAGTAATTACAGGTAGATAGATCAGTCAATTTGTGATCGTTTATTGCGTTACAGGCACTTAATTTATTAACCGATTGACTGTATAACGGTATCTTGTGGAAAAACGATGTAGAAATGATTTATATGATTATTTGACTTTCTTGCAATCGACTCGAACGTTATCAGCCACTCCTGTAACTCACGTAATTTATTTCCAATTTTCCACGCTAAGTGCACACATAGTTCTCTCGAACTTTTCATATGAGATATGTCTGGTGGGGAGATGCGCGCGCCCGCGTTTGTATATATATGTATAAATATATGCCTGTGTATCTCGTTTCTCAAAAGGAGTTTGCCTTTGATCAATTATGGATGAGCCGACGGACGACGATGATTTGGAGCAACTCCTATCGTTAGAAATCGAGTCTCCCAAACGGAAAAGCAAGCACGATTTTGCATGTATCTTTCCGGTCGAAAAATCAGTGACGGCCGGTAAGTCGCAAGTGTTTCCAAAAGAGTCTACGTTTCAAAAGAAACCGGAACATCAAAGGGAAAATATGATTTCGGAATGTAGCATCGAGGATTGCGACAAGTTATTGAGTTACAACAAGCAGATCATATCTGTTCTGCTCGATTTAAAGAAACACATAACCTACGCTCTTGAGAAATGTGAAACGAAATTGTCAGTTATAGAGTCGGGCCTTGAGAAACATGGAGCTGGAGACACCAGAGCTTTAATTTGCAATGCTGGTATACCATATTTCAAGGACAGGAATCATTTCTTTGCTCCCAATAACGACGACGAACTGTTGAAGGAGAATAATAAGGAATTGCAACTCAGGAATCTTCCCAAAGTAGCTTCTTGGACGATCAAAGAAAGGAAAACGTTACTTAAAGCGATACAGGAGGAAACCATCATAGCTTCTAACAAGAGTAAGTTTGTCGACCTCGACGAGTCAACGTACGATTCAATGTGCGAGTCTTCATGCGAGTCTACATGGAAACCCGACAAAAGTACGAAAGGCAAAAACAGAATAGCGACCGATGATCACGACAAACAGATTGTCCAGATGCAAGACAAAGATTTTGACTGGTTCAATATATCGTCTGATTATTTCGATTACGCACACTCGCCGCTGGATTGTCGAGTCATGTGGAACGTTTTCCTGCATCCTCGGATTAACAAAAGCTCCTGGACGAAGTCGGAAGATGTGAAATTAAAAGAGATTACGAAGAAGTACAAATTTCAGAACTGGGACAGAATCGCGGAAGAGTTGGACACAGATCGTTCCGCTTACCAATGTTTCATCAGATATAATACCATAAGGAAACTGTCGAAAGATAAAAATTTTATATGGAAACCCGAAGAGGACAAGAAACTTTTAAAATTGGTCAAAATTTTTCAGATCGGCGACTTCATTCCGTGGGGCGAGATAGCCAGTTGGATGCAGAATAGAACCAAACAACAGATATATTTTCGATGGACTTATAGTTTGGCGCCGTATCTAACTAAAGGCAGATTTAGCAAATCCGAGGATAATATTTTGAAATACGCAGTAACTAAGTACGGTACAAATTTCCGTAAAATATCAGCCGCACTGATGCCCAACAGGTCGACGGTCCAGCTACACGACCGCTATCATACACTGACTACCAGTCAACTCAAAAATTGGAACATCTGGTCGCTAGAAGAAGATTTGATGCTGTTGCAACTGTACGAACATTTCGGTCCGAATTGGTCTAGAATAGCTGAAGCGTTTACATGCAAAACTAGAACGAAGTTGAGACACCGGCATACCGCTTTGCAAAGGTATATTAGCAAAGGTATATCCATTCATGATTTGCACACGAATTGCTCAAAGCATAGGAACATCGAAGTAAAACAGGAGATGGGAATCGAAGAATCTAATCAATCTAATCGATACTTTAATAAGGACAAGGTGAACAACCTTGTACAAACAAACTGTAACGAAGACATTGATGAGGAATTGATCAAGTATTTCTACGTAGAAGGAAGAATAGAAAAATCGTGTGGTCACAGACAACAGCCTTATATGTCCGATGAACTCGAGTGCGATGTGAACAAATTATATAATATTCTGCGGCAATTAAATGCTCAACTTTCTATTCCCGACGATGGATATAACAATCCAATGTTAAACGGCAGGCAGAGACAGCTTCTATTCTCGTTAAAGGAATATATAGATATGAAAAACGATAAGGACAGACAACGTATGGTATTAGACGAGTATAGCTCGCTTATGTTTGGTATAAATCACAGCAACATTGCAGAAATTCTAAATACAACAAAACACATTGACTGTCGTGTAAATCCACGGAGTACCTTTCTAGACAAGAATGCGATAGTCTTGGACACTCCAGACATTGTGGTTTCTCACATCGGTGGCAACGAGCAAGAATTAGAATTCGAGAAGCTCGCTCGTTTGCTTGTGCGGAGTTCAGAAGATAGACAATTAGTGCGAACCACTAAAGGTATTTTGGATCGGAACTACTCTGCTACCAACAGCAGGGACAACGACAATAGAAGCAGCTTGAACTGTAACGTTGTGTCAACAAGAAAAATGTCGACTGTTCATTCAAAAGATTCAAGAAACGACGGCAATGTGCAAACCAACGTTCGTGGTCGCATAAATCGTTCAACGTCGTGTTCGCAAAGCGAAAATATGACGAGTAATTTAAATACATTGTTTAACGCGTTCGAAACGACACGCGAGTTTCCAGCTACCGTGGAAATACCGAAAGATCCATACGTACCCGCGATTGAACCGACACATTCGACTTTATTAAGTTTTAAGCGTTTACTCGGTTTAAAACAGAGTTTCAACAAAGAACAAAATATTCCACCGAAATGTCCCACGATGTCGAAGACTTGTCAACGACCGTTGAGTTTATTGGAAACGCGTTTAGAACAATTATTTAAATACCCGATCGGTCTGTCGAAGACTACGTTACCCGAAGTTTATGTTATGGATACTTTCTCGTATGATAACGTTAAATCGCAAAAGAAAGCTTCCAATCCACCGACAATACCAAAATCACATAAAACGAGAAAGCTTCAAAAATTCAACAAGACTAGTAAAGGTGATAACTAGACTCCGGATGTTTATGCTATATAAAAATTTTGTGCATCAATTGCAAGACGCAGGAGCTAAATATAAATTTATATTCTTCTGTAATAATTCTTTTCACTGTTTTAAATTGCGCTTGCTCATTTTCGTTATAAATGCATAAAATCCGGAGTCTAGTGATAATTAGACCGCAGATCTTTATTGCAGTAAACGGCAGCTAATCATTTTAATAAGTTGGAGCTATTACTGTGCTCTAGTGGACACTCTTAAAAATCGCATAATTTTTTTGAAATTGGTCCAAACGACTTGAATTTTTTCAAGATGTTAGACCGATTAGTTCGGTAGAGAATGACATGTAGAGAGAATGCATGAGAATGAATTGTAGGAATCACACGAAATTTTGAAAAAGTTACGTTTTTTCAACTTTTTCATCTGAGCCTATAACGATAATTTAGAAAATGCGTTTTGTAGATTTCGATAATTTATATAATTTATACTGAAGATTTTATCGAAATCAAGGGTGAAAATCGCAGACGTGATCATCTTTAAATGTTTGTAGCTCATTGCAACATTGATTTCGATCAAATTCTCAGTATGCACATAAGTTCTCCACTTAATATTGTCCCCGACTGTAGATGCATAAAATCTGTAGTCTAATGATAACAATATAAGACAGGAATAATGTCGATTAAATCATTGTTATTGTACATTGTGGCGTATTGAGGTGTGACAGCCGAAGTTCTGTAATTCTGTAGCTCTATTTTCAGGTAGATGAGAAAATACTACTCAGGGAAATAACTTGTACAGTTCGCAAAAACGCTTGGACATTTTAAACGTGTCGTGCACGACACGAGTAAAATGTCTAAAGGGATTTTTGTTAATCGAGAGTGTGTTGAATTGAACTGTATTGAATTTCAATACAGTTACCTTATATAATATTTAGAATCGTAAGAATAATCCTATTAGTAGTTTAGAATAAACGGATAATATTTCTTCTTACTCGACGATACGGTAAGGAATAATTTGAAACTTGCAAACGGTGTACTCGCAAATTCTACCATTTCGTATAAAAATCACGAAAATGTAAACAGCTTAAATTGAATTAAATTCTATAGGCAAAAGAGATCGCAGTCCCTTGATTTCGATTCAGGCATCCGTTTCATTGGCAGTCGAGTAAAGTATAACATGCACGTAAGAGATTCGGTGTATTTTCATATATTGAATAATCTCATGAGTATTTCTTTTTTTATGCAAGTATCAATTGCCACAAATACAAGAACAAAAGTACAAAATATTGTGTATTCGCAAAAATAAAGACAGGTAAATTAAGTATACGTAATTTCGAAAAATGTGGTGTACACGGCGATCGCTGTATACCAGTTAATTAGTTGTTAGTTATGCGTCCTATTGGTTGTACAGAATTTGTTGTCGCTGATTGTTACCTTGCTGCGTTGCTTGGAACAGCTTTACGAGTTTTACTCGAACGTATTTTA
Source organism: Lasioglossum marginatum (assembly GCA_028455795.1). Taxonomy (NCBI): domain Eukaryota; kingdom Metazoa; phylum Arthropoda; class Insecta; order Hymenoptera; family Halictidae; genus Lasioglossum; species Lasioglossum marginatum. The sequence goes on from CM052268.1 coordinate 2,814,261, forward strand.
CTCTTGTTACTTTTTCCTCAGAGTCGAGGTACTGTAGCTAGTCATAGTGATTGCACAACCTGCCGTATAAACACCCCACAGAAGAAGACTAGCCTCGAATTTACAAATTATAGATCTGATACTGTCGAGAAGCAGTTTCAGCGGTTCATTGGTAGCCTTGAAAGCTGGCTTGTCTTGAATGATTTTCATGCGTGTTAAATATTCGATAAGAGGCGGATGGTCATGACTGAATATTGGAAAATATTCCTCTATCTTTTCTCTCGTCCACCAAGCTTGTTTGTTCCATCTAAGCCGAAAAACAAAAGTGTATGATAAACAATAATTGATTTGGAAGATCAGAATCTATCTCAAGGTGTTCTTTGTTTTCTGGTTCCATACCTACGTAAATACATGTATATATGCGTAGTGACTATAAATATACTCACTGTTGGCTCCACGACGTGTAATGATAACGATAAAGACTAGCTTTAATATATTTCGGCGGTTTATCGCGAAACGGATTCTCTACATTATTCATCAAGGCCAACACTTCTGGTTGACCGCTCAAGAGACGATAGGCCAACGACATTAGCCATGGATTTTGATGATAAGTACCCAATGCAGCAAACCACATTTGCCAATCGAGGCGCGGTTGATGAGGAGCTGAATATTACAACATTTCAATTAACGCTAATTTATTGCTAGATTGTTTCGAATAAATATTTTACGTAAAGAGGAAAGTAAAGCATCGGAGCAGGTACAGTGACTCCCATTAATATTCATACGCTCTCAAAAAAACGATAACTTTTTTAATATTGATCTATTCGATTTGAACTTTTTTGAGTTAGAGCAATTAGTTTACTACAGGATGCGAAAAGAAATTTTTTCAAGAATTGCAGCTGATCGGAATTGTAAAGAAAATACTGAAAGTTTGTATTTTACAACTCTTTTATGTGGGTCTTTATTGAAAATTTAAAATATACGTTTTGCAGATCTGTGTCAATTATATATATTGAAAAAACGACAGACATTGAAAGATGTAAGAATTCTTAGATTTATTGCAGTTAGAGGCCGAAAATTGGGAAAAACAGCAATTTCTACAATTTTTAAACGTTTGTAGCTCATTGCAAAGTCGACTGATTTTTATGATATTTTCAGAATATGCTTAATTGATAGAGATCTATGAAACGTGTTTTCCCAATTAACTTTTAGAATTTTCTCTGCAATCCCGAGAACTTGCAATTTCTTTCAAAAATTTTTTCACGTTGTGTAGCAAACCAATTGTTCTTACTTCTGGAAAAAGTTCAAATCGTATGGGCAAATATTAAAAAAGTTATCGTCTTTTCAATAGTGTCCGAATATTAGTGGGAGTCACTGTACATTTAGTAGCAATAGTATCAATAGTATTTACTACCAAATGGATACAAAGAAATTGTTGATGCGAAAGTAAAGTATTGGAGCAGGTACATTTAGTAACAATAGCGATCGACTCACCGACAAAAGGCAACGAATTATTCACGTTCCCCGGTTTGTATAAAAATTCGTACTCCTTCCACGGTCCTTCGACACTGTTACTTCCTTCGATGATCACTTCTGGTCTACCGTCTGCTCCGGTCATACGTCTGAATAGTCCATAGCTGTTCACCAAACGAAGGTGTTCGACTTTTCCTTGAATTTGCCTTAGCCGAGTTGGTACCGTCGCGTTGTGAGACTGATGCAACGTAGCATATGGTACCTACATAAACAAACAAAATTTTCATTTCCCAACAGATATGCTGGTTTCAATTAGAAATCGTGGTTTTGTGTAGTACAAATTTAAGGATCCGTGTATATGGATCTGCGAATACGGCATGTTCGATCGAAAAACAATAACGCATATTTATATACACGTGAAATAGGGATCTCTAGTTTCAATACTCTTGGTTGCACACTTACAATGCTTAAGGCAAAGATGGAACAAACTGCTATCGTGTATAGACCCGTAATCAGAGTCGTGGTTATTTTGTTTCGTACGCCTTTCACACTTATCAAAGAATTGATTATCGCATTTACTGCGGTGATATCAAGCGAGGCTTCACCTATGTATATAGATACTGGCATCGCGCGGAAGAGAATGTGATCGAACTGTTCTTGCGTGAACCCTGAAAAATAAAATATTACAATGGTCATCCGTCACACGAAACAATTAATCGGTTACGTAATCGGTGTGTACATACCGATGTTGCTCTGTATCGTCCAATTATCCGTAATCTCAAGATTATAATAAACGTACATTTCATACAATATGACTGCATAAATTAGAATACACAATGTCGTCGAGAGATATTTGACAAGACTGTACGAATCGTTTTTCGATTTTTTCTTGTAAAAGAACTGGTCATCCAGCAATGAAATGCATAAACAGATAGTCAGGAAGTTGAAGAAACTGTAGTTTCCTGTTGCTATAATATTTATTTGAAGGAACATCTAAAATGAAAAACTTATCGGATAAATCGGAGATCGATTATTATAGCGTGCGATTCGTCAACTATATTTACCTGTGTATAAAAGGCTATTATCCTCACTTTTCTATTCGGGAAGAAGAATAAAAATGGAATAACAAGTTCAGAGACATTCACGAAAACGGTGGTGAAGCGTAAGAACCAAGTTGGCAAGTGATGCGCGTACCATGCCAACGGAGTAGGTATACACTGCGATTCGAAGTGTACGCTCAGAGCTGAAACACAAGTAAACATTTGATAAATTCTCTGTTCATATTTTCATAAATTTAATACACAACCGATTAAACGTACCATCCAATTTCCACCATATTGGACAACCGGAAGTAAGTTTTACTACGCCGCTGGAAAACATTAGACGGAAAAGTAACCAGCGTATAATCCAGAAGGTCACAGCGTCGCTGGGTTTATTCACTTTCCCACGTTGAGAATGCCAAAATGGAGCTACCAGTATACATAGAAATCCAGCTTCCAACAGTAGCACATCCCTAACGAGTACATAAAAGTATGACTAGACTGCGGATCTTTATGCAAAATAAAAATGTTTTGCGTTGATCGTGGGAAGGAGAAATAACATAAAAATTGATTTTAACCCTTAATGACTTTGTTGCGTAACATTCTTGAATTTTTTAAATCTTTACTGTTTTATATTTCGCCCAACCAATTTCTTTATAAATCCATAAAGATCCACAGTTTAATAATGTACGTATAATCTTGAATTATAGCTAGACTACGGAACTTTATGCAAAATAAAAATTGTCTGCATCGATTGCAAGAAATGGAAAGTAAATCATATATTGACACGATCAATTTTTAAAGTTTTCCAACAATTTTGAATTTCATCTACTCAATTTTGCTATAAATGCATAAAAATCCGTAGTCTAATTATAACAAATGTTAATTACTTGCCATTGGAACCACATAAACGTTTGCCCAATTTGATATAAAGAGTAATAGAGCATCCAAAGTAGGGCGAACACCAATGTGATGCAAAATCTTTGCGAAATAAATCTGTAATAAATATAGAATTCTTATTATACTTTGCTCGTACATCTAACAAAGTAAACTCCGAGCGTGCTTACCCTAAGAACGATAGAACAACTCCAGAAAGCGATATTACATCCAACATGTATTCTAGATTCAGCCCTAAGTATGGGGCGAACCATAATAGCGTCGGTTTTTGTTTTAATTTATGTAATAGAGGAGCTCGATTTTTCAGATCCATTTGTGTTCTAGCCGGTAGAATTCCATTGTCGCCGTACAATCCTGTATTGGTAGTAAACAAATACAAACATTATAATAAACACGATCGTGTTGATCAATTAAAGTACTGCATTTAGCAAAAGAAATTTTGGAAAATAAAACTAAATCTTGGAGTTACACAAGTACAGCAAAAAGGTAAAAACAAACGAAAGTTACCGGACGAAAAATTTTAGAAATGCTTACCTGGAATTTGTATGTAAAAGCTGAGGAACGCGAACAGATATATACTGCATATTCCGCGTAAAAATAAATTACGTGTATACCGAACTTGCGTCATATCGCTTTATATTCTCTTAAAAGAGAGATTTTAATTTGCAATACAAGAAACAATACAGCATCCATACATTTTTGCATACACAGCTATGTACACAGCACTATGCGCGCCGTCTATTAAAGTTTTACAATTAACTATTAGATATGTGCTCTTTCACTGATACTGTAATTGGCAGCGAGCCAGAAAGATACATAAATACTGTGCGGTGCGACTGGTGCGAATAAACTGGAATAAACTTGCGGAAGAGCTATATGTATTATGTGTTACTCTCCTATGATCACCGAACAAACGCATAGTAGATACACGATACACGTATGCGATGTGCGCGTAATACCAGAAGCGAAACTGTGATTTTTCGCGGTAGCCAATTTCCGTAAACGCCATTCTGTGACGGTGTCAATAACGTGGATTTCTATTTTATCAAGATGTCGATAACGTGAGTTCATATTTTATCAAGATGTCGATAACGTGAGTTCCTATTTTATCAAGATGTCGATAACGTGAGTTCCTATTTTATCAATATGTCGATAATGTGAGTTCCTATTCTATAAATGTATACACAATCTGTGATGTATATCAGTTGTCCATTTTATTGACAAACTTATCAAATAAACTTTCAAGGAAGTTATTACTGTGTAAGCACAGATCTCGTCGGTGGTGTAAGTGTAAATATATTATGTATACATCAGAGTTGGGCGTTATTCGATGAAATTTCATTCGAATAACAATTGCGAATAAAATTTTATTCGAAGAAAAGTTCGAATGAATAAAGTGACTTTATTCGAAATAACGAATAAATTTTCATTCGAATAAAAATTTATTCGAATAACCCAGCGAATAAAAATTTATTCGAATAACCCAGCGAATAAAAATTTATTCGAATAGGCCAGCGAGAGAATAAAGGTATCGAATGACATCGCGTCTTGAGAAGCCTCAGCCTCAGGCGTCGGGTTCCTACCCATAAAACTAAAGGCTGCCGGCGACGCCGTGTGCCTTTATTCGCTGCCGTCATTTAGAATAACGAATAACGAATAAAAGTCCCGGGATTTATTCGTGACTAACGAATAACGAATAAAGCGTTATTCGCAAGCTACGAATAATTTCTCCGCGAATGAAATCGTTATTCTCGAATAAATCCTGGGACTTCATTCGCTATTCCTTATTCGTTATTCGAAATAAGATTTGCCCAAGTCTGTATACTATACATACATATACCAGCATAAATATTTCATGAAATACATAAGCACAAATGTATGTATCAAGTTTTAAGGTTGAATAATTGAAGCTGTCTATATCGTAATCAACAAGTATTAAACAAATAATGATATATATACAGAGCTACTTTTATCTTATATATAGAGTTGGTGGATCTTTATGCAAAATAAAAATTGTCTGCATCGAATGCAAGAAATAGAAACTAAATTCAATGTGGTTTCTTCCATTAGAGAAGAAATCATATATTGACATCTTTAACTTTAAAAATTTTCTAACAATTTTGTATTTCATCTACTCAATTTTGCTATAAATGCATAAAGATCCTCAGCCTACTTGTGTATCTATAACCAAATATTACGAGTCCATTGCAATTATCAGAAGAGGTATCTTTGCAACGGATCTATTCGCGTAAAACATTTTATTCGATCCTTGTATTTACAGAACATTACGGACATTACTCTAACTCTCGACGAGGTGTTTCGGTTTCATATCAGAGAATTGTTGTTCCATTTGCTCGAGCTGTTGCAGTCGTCTTTTACTGTTGAAATCATCTATGAATTTCACAAATTCTTTGTGCTTTTTATCGTCAGCTGGTAAACATTTTTCTCTTTTGTCAAGTAACCACTTGTCCATATTCTCAATACGATTGGTATAATGAAAAATACCGACTGGAAATAAAATATACAATATCATTCTTCCAATCTCCATTTGCCAGTTTGCCATTGTTTACAAATCTGTGAACAGAATACTATCATGTAATAATAGGTCCCATATATCGACTGTTCTCCTATTTATCGTGATCGGCTATGGAGAATATATTGTTTACATCTTCAAAAAGTATATTCAAACAGATATATCTTAAAATACATACTATTGATAGAGACTTGTCGCGTAGAAAAGTTTTAAGCCGAAACTAAACACCTTTACACTAACAGAACGCAATTCTACGGACATACACGTGTAACCGGTATTTTATCCAAAATTCTATCAAAAATTAGGAAAAGCTGATTTTTGATATTATTGATAGATCAAAATAACCGGAATACCATGCACTAGTAAACTATATAAACACGATAGATGCGAAACTATAAATATAAACTACAATTACGTTGTACCAGAGTCGCCGACATGTGTATCCGCCATTAGGTCAATGGCCCCCACTCTATATACGTTTTCTTTCTACAATATTATTCGCCGCGTCCCGGTCATGTGACGAATCCGGTACTGACAGATTGAGGTTAACTCTTCCCTTCAATTCTACATTTTGTCAGTACCAATAATTACATACCAGAGGGGATACCTCTCTGTACATATGTTTACTTTGTTTTTGGATGTATCGTCGAAGGGGAAATCCTCTCTGGTATTGTCAGGTATTGTAATGCCATCAGGGTAGTGTCACTCAATGTATTTTTCTGTTAGCACGAAATCGAACGCCATCTGAATTTTGTGTTACATAACTAACGGGCCAAGCGCGGGAATTTTAAATTCATACTACCCATTCCTTGCTAATTTATAATTTTTATTTAAAAATAAAAAAAATTAAGACATTTTAATACATTTCAAATACAGTATATTCAATATCATAACAATTACTAACAGTATATATGTACAATTTTCTCCTTATTAATAAATTTAAACCATATTATCAGGCGCGATAACACTGTTTCATCGTAAATATTGCAAGTTATACATTATTTGCGAACTTTTTCGTACAAAGAATTCATGAAATACATATCACAGCAATTAACAATAAAGTGGCTCAAAGAAAAGCAAAACAATCCGTAAATACCCTTCCAAAAGCAAATTGTCTAAGGATAATACAGTGTAACACACATCGAAATCGTGTGACACACATCAAAATTGTGTAACACACATCGAAATCGTGTAACACACATCGTATATCTCGTAACACACATCGAAATCGTGTAACACACATCGTATATCCCGTAACACACATCGTATATCTCATAACACACATCGAAATCGTGTGACACACATCAAAATTGTGTAACACACATCGTATATCCCGTAACACACATCGAAATCGTGTAACACACATCGTATATCCCGTAACACACATCAAAATCGTGTAACACACATCGTATATCCCGTAACACATATCAAAATCGTGTAACACACATCGTATATCCCATAACACACATCGTATATCTCGTAACACACATCGAAATCGTGTAACACACATCGTATATCCCGTAACACACATCGTATATCTCATAACCAGAGTAGGGCAATAATCAACTAATATTTAAAAATGACTAATAGTCTTTTTAATTTTTAAAACTTTTTGATTATTTAGTGACAGTTAGTCATAGCTCTAAGTAATCGTTAGCTATAGCTTATTAGTGAATTAGTAATTCATGATCAGTCATCAATCTTTAGTCATCAGTCACTATTATGCGATTAACATACATTAATATTATTAATTAGTTATCACTAACTAATTAAAAAGTTTTGACTAGTGACTATTTTGCTATGACTAACATTCAAAGAGACCATTAGTCATTTTTAAATATTAGTTGATTATTGCCCTACTCTGCTCATAACACACATCAACATCGTATAACACACATCGCATATCGCAGAACATACATAGAGATCGTATAACACACATCGTATATCTCATAACTAGACTGCAGATCTTTATGCAAAATAAAAATTGTCTGCGTCGATTGCGAGAAATAGAAACCAAATAGAATGCTATTTCCTCCCTTAATAATTTTAATAGATGCGGAATCATATATTGATATCTTCAATTTTTAAAATTTTCCTACAATTTTGAATTTCATCTACTCAATTTTCCTATAAATGCATAAAGATCCGCAGTCTACTCATAACACACATCGCATATTGCAGAACATACATAGTGGGCCATCAACAATGACCTGAGGGCCCGAGTTGAAGCCAATCCTCGTACAACCGTTTGGGATCTTGCTTCTGAATTGGGAGTAACGCATACAACAATCTGTAATCATCTACGGAAAATTGGGAAAACAAAAAAGCTTGATAAATGGGCGCCGCACGAATTAAGCGAACATCAACGAAATCGTCGTTTTGAAGTGTCGTCTGCCCTTTCCTTGCGCAATAAAAATGATCCATTTCTCAGATGAATTGTAACGTGCAATGAAAAATGGATTCTTTATGACAATTGGCAACGATCGGCTCAGTGACTAGACCGCAACAAAGCTCCACAACACTTCCCAAAGCCACAGTTGCACCAAAAGATGGTCATGGTGACAGTTTGATGGTCTGTGGCCGGTTTGATTCACCACAGCTTCCTGAATCCTGGTGCACCATTACAGCTGAAAAGTACTGCCACCAAATCGACGAAATGCACGAAAAACTTCAACGTTTGTGTCCAGCACTGGTCAACAGAAATGGTCCTATCCTTCTCCACGACAATGCCTGGCCACACGTCGCCCGACCGACCCTTCAAAAGTTGAACGAATTGGGCTACGAAACTCTACCTCATACACTATACTCACCAGATCTCTTGCCCACCGATTACCACTTTTTTAAGCACCTCGGCAACTTCTTGCATGAGAAATGCTTCAAATCCCAGAGAGATGCTGAAACGACATTCAACGAGTTTGTCGCCTCCAGAACTCCAGAATTTTATTCAACCGGAATAATAAAACTTGTTTCTCATTGACAAAAGTGCATTGATTACAATGGTCTTTATTTTGATTAATAAAGTTTTGTTTGAACTGAGATATATGCATTTGGAGATAATAATTAAAAACCGCAAGAACTTTCTTTCCAACCTAATACATCGAGATCGTATATTTTTGTTTACAACGTGCACCAAAATAGTGCCATCAATTCCATCTGGCAGACACTTTGAGAATTACTCTTGCAAGTAGCGACATCTTTATTTTGTGTTACAGTACTAAATTCCTGCTAACAGTTCTCCTATTAGAGTGACACTGCCCTGAATGCCATGCGCTTACGTCACGAATGTAAAATCACTAGTAAAAGCATAGAGTAATACGTATAGGGAATTTCAATGTTGGCGAAACTGCTTCGTAGGAGCGGGAGGTGCGCTAGAGCGTTCAAGATACACTTGATAATATTTTTGAAAGCGTCTATTTTCACCGTTTGAATGGTTAAAAATTCTTTCAATTGTTCAGGAACGATACTGAACTTTGAACTGAGCTAGCATGGAAACATTATTGCCGTCGGAAATAGCGCGACTTGTCCTTGGTAAAAACTTTATGCAACAATGTTTTAAAAGATTTTGTTACGGTAACCTGCTTCGCGGAGACGTAAATATTATAAAATTTTCCGAGTGCATCGAAACGAAAAAACTCGGCCAGATAAATGTGTCAATCGTGACTCGCGTGTGGTCTTTAAAATATCTACTGATATCAACGACGTGTCAGATAAGTTTCAATATTTCTTTTCTTTCGTGGTCATTTAAAAATTCTGTTGATTCCAGGGTACCTCGAAGACCAAAAATGCACCGAAGCTGGCAAAATATTTTTAGAGACGTCGCCGCATTTACAAGAATGTCGTACCGTAATATCCAAGGGAAGACGATTTAGTACTAGGGTGGGTGGAATGACATTGGTAGATGTCATTGAAAAATTTGTTGCAATCACCTCGGCAAGTAAGTCGATTGGATTTCAGTGCTACCATGATATTTACCAAAGCAACCATGTATTTGTTTGCTCAGCATTCGCACGGTTTGAAAATCTTGTTACGTTTACGCAGTTCAAGAACGTCTCAGCAAAATTGCAGATTGCGAACAGCTGAGACATTGCGGGGATACGTTGGAGCAATTAAAGTTTCTTGTCGAAGAAACACGTAGTCAACGATTTGTTGTCAATATTAATGTTCCTTCTCAGGTAGACAAACTTTGATTGTTCCTTGCGATAATGATAAAACGATAACGATACTGACGTTACAATGGATTCATTTACAGGCTAATACCCAGATAAGTAACGGATCTCCGATTATATCCAGTAACGTTCGCAAAAGACGTCACAGCAACAGCGATCGTGAACGATGCAAGCGTCTGAAAATATCCAACTCGTTCCCGCAATCGGAATTAACAGTTTCTACAGGTTTGTTTGTTCACTGTTGATAACTTTTCATAGAGAGTTACTGCTCGTGTGAACTCATTCAAAGATTCTTGCTCTCTATCCTATCATAGCAACAGGTTCCAACGGTGTAGAGGCAACACCATTGGAAAGTTTACCAGGTCATGGGGAGACGCCCTGTCAAACCAACTACGATGCCTGTGCGAAAGAGGAGGACCACAATACGTGCCGACAAAAGCACAGAGGTAGTCAAACATTCCCATTGATTAAAACTACGCTGGCTGACAGCTCCATACATATACAGTCATTATTATTATTTGTAGCGAGGAATGTTTATATAAGGTTGAATGGTTTCGAGAGATGCATACTTTGAGGTTGTGAGTTTTTTTGTAGGTGGATGCGTAGAAGAGATATGAAGGTCATCAATATTTTTTTAAATGAGATCGTATGTTTTTTCCTGCATCAACCGATGAAGCTTCATATTCTCTACAAAAAACTAATGAACACTAGATTTACAAAGCTCTAGAAATAACTATTTCACAGTATTTTATAACAAGAATGTGTCTATCCAAATTTTTGGCCATTTTTCCGATAATACCATATATACCCAAAGAAATAAATTTGGTAAATAATTCCTCAAGCATCTTTACAATCTTAATAATCGCAATTTAAGAATATTAGAACCTAGTGTTAAGGACATATTTTAATTTTAGTGTTGTTATAAAATTTGTTATAACCAATGAAAAAACATCGATGTTCACGCTTACTCTACCAGGGTTCCATTGATGTAAATAACAACTATTTCATTCATAGGTGGAGAACAAGATGATAGAATCGGTGAAACGGATGTTGTCGATGACAATACGACAACATCCAAAAACGACTACACGAGGAATTTTTGCCAATTCGAGAAATGTAGCGCTGCTACAAGCACGGAAGAACTATTGAGTTATACGTGCGCAGAAGTGCAGACTAATCTGTACGATACACCTGAATCCGAGTCAGAAACCAATGACGAGCCTATAGAAAATCTCAGTGTAAGTACAGTATCGAGACGCAAGCAACCGATTCGAACTCGTTGTTGATCGATTGTGAAATAATTGTTAACCGAACAATTTCTCGCTGTCCGCAGTTACTGACCAAAGAGCTTTTAAATCGTACCGAGTTACAAGAACGTATCGCTGAGAATATTAATAAAGCTATAACGGATACATCTGCGAAAGACGATGCCCTGAACGATTCGATGAACAGCGAAGCAAACTCCTCTATCATGATCGAGTTGAATAACGCGATTAAATCCATAGTGGAAGCAACGGAAGCTGATCCAATATTCGAGAAATTTCTCGATGAAATAATCGGGCCGCAGATGGAAACAGATACAAGTCCAGACGAAGATATGGAAATTAAACCGAAAGTGAAACTTTTGAGCGACTCCCGAGAAAAGCAACCAGAAACCAACACGGTGGAACACGGGACGACTTCGATAGATGAGAAATCATCGAACGAAACGGAAGGTATTGTCGAAGTACCTTTGAAACATAGACTTCGTAGTTCGTCGAGGCAACAGAACGTTCGCGTCGAAGACGAGCAACGCGACCAAGAGAAAGAGTATAATGCTCTGGAGGATCAGAATGCTGCGGCGATCATGAGTATAATCAACGCGAACATTACCGGTAGCATATCGTCGAATGACAAGAGAATCTCGGATAGTGTGAAAGACGTTGTACATTTGGAAAATGAAAGCGAGAACAAGTTTCCTATTCTCGAACGGTCACCGAACAAGGATAAGCTGACCGACGTGAGATTGACGAGCGTCAACAACGAAAAAGACTGCGACAATGGCAATAGCAAAGGCAATGGCAACAGTGCAATCATTCAATGTAACGATGCCGAGTCGAAAATGAGAAAATCGTCGGTGAAACGACCGCGCGTCGGAAAGCCGAAAAACGAAACCGTACTCAACACGTGCGGGAACAAGCTTGAGCAGGATATAATGACGATGCCGATGTTGATCGTGTGCTCGAAACAGGAGACGAACGATATACTCGCGGCAAATGCCGGCATATCGTCCGTCTCCAATTCGCGCTTTATTCCCATCATGCCCAACGATCCGACAGTTAAAAATGGGAAATCTTTTGTGGAGACGTTGTATTTAAAGACTGTGAACGTAGCGCAGAAGATACCAGCGCCGGTCCCCAATACTTTCAATGAGCCAAAAAATTTAATTGTCTGCGCGAACACGGCTTTACAAGCGCGTCCGAAAGGATTTATAAAAATGAACAGTACCTCGAAAAGCGCAGTTAGTTCGATCGTGAGTATCGATGTACCGAGTACCACGAGCAACAACGCCGACATAGCAGTTACTAATAAATTTCCCAGTGAAGAATCGATTACTCTTTACGGGAATGAGCACAGCGCGAGAACGTTATTGGACAGTTCGAATTTGCCTACGATAAACGTAGAAGACAGCATCAGCCTGTCGGGTGCGGAGTTGTCCCCGTACATAAAATTCAGTTGCAACAAGAGTCAACAGAACCAAAGCTTGTCGGACATCGACTTGACTCCCGTCGACCAGAACGTGCAGATTGTCGACGCGACGCATAAAATCGTCGCCGTAGACGATCAGCAACCTTCTGCCTCCACTTCTGCTTCTCCTTCGAAAACAGCCGAACACAATGTCATCGACAAACGAACGCCGAGATCTTTGCTGAGAAGAAGATCGAAGAATCACAGATTAAGCTTATCGACGCCCAGGAGAAGAAGCAGCCACGTCAGAGCACTGGACTTCAATACCCCGTCGAAGATGGGGATCCCGTCGAACAAATTGATCGGGCAAAATCAGAACCAGGACGAAAACGAAATCGCTCGACCCTCTTCTAGGCCCGGAGCGACGAAACACCTTAAACCCGTGCGCAGAACGTCTCTGTTCCGATCGCCGTCGTTTTCCAGTCACGTTACAAGGACCACTCATAGATTGAAGAGTCCGTTGAAACATTGTCGGTCATCGTCGAAGCCTCCCACCGCGACGGGAAGTCCTGAGTCGAAACTCAGCGGCGGTTGGGACAAATGTAACGGGGTGGGCGTAATAATCGAAAGCAACGAAAACACGTCGAAAGAAAATGCGATCGCAATCGCATGTTCCGGAACCGAGACCAAACCACAACCCGAGACGTCGAGACCAAGGAGGAAAGACAGTTGGGATGCAGATTTGCGGAAGGCTTTGCAAATCACTGTGAACGAGGAGAGCCAGAAGACGCGGAAACCCTCGAAAATACCGAGACTGCCGAAGACCAAAGAAATCGAGCCCGCGAAGAAGAAAACGGTTACGTTGCGAAAAGATAGACGGAAGAGAAAAGACGCGGTAGAGATTCTTAAGGAGACAAGTCAAAGCAGCAAGACTGTGGCTGTCTCGTTGATGGAAAATAATAACAACACCGGTGACAACGTTGTCGCTAAAAGCGAGATCGGTCAATCGAAGTTGGCCGGCGGCAGCGACAGTAACTGCAACCGGGACCAGAACCGCAACGACAATTCTGACAAGCCTGTCCATAAACGAACGGAAGAGCCGCCGAAAACTGCAGTTGCAACTGTTGAACAGAAAACTGTGAAGAAATGTAACGCCGACAAGAAGAAACAGAACTCGCCCAGAAGCAACGCGACAACGTCTTTGGACACGTTGCAACAATGTTCAGAACTGACAAAGATTTCCGTGGACATCGCGCAACAGATGCTGCAACAGCAAATACCGAACTTGATCGCTCTGGAAACGCCAAGAAAATTTCAGAGCTCCGAATTGCCACCGACGCCTAGATTACTCAGCCCCAGCAGTAACGCGACCCCGTTTCCAAAGATTAACGAAGACACCAGCAAGATACGTTGTTTCATAAGCACGCCGGAATTTCCGACAACGCCTGGTATAACATTAACTCCAAAACTCTCGAACGAGAGTGCTATCGGAGACGACGCGAAGAAAGAAGCATTCCACAACTGTTCTCCGTACTATAAGCCCACATCCGAGCAAGTCGAATGCTCGGACAAACCGTTGAGGATGCTCAAACTAGGTAAAAACGTCGAGAACTCGTCCACGCTGGTGTCACAGGTTTCCATGCAAGCCGTATCGTCGCCCCACGACATCAAGAAATCGACCAACACCTTTCAAACCTGCGTGTCAGCGAAATTGGAGATCACGCAGTTCGAAGTGATCAAAGAAAATCCGCCGAAAGAAGAAGCAGCGAAAGAGCTTAGAATATCTCGCGCCGATTCGCCGACTCGATATGCGAAGTTCAAATCCGACTGCGCCAAGGATAACGTCGCAGACGCAGACGTTGTTTCGCACGACAATAACGACAACGAAAACGACGCGGCCTCCGTGGCATCTTGCTCTTCCTGTTCCTCGTCGTCGTCGTCGTCTTCAACTTCCTCCTTCTCCTCCTCTTCTTCCTCCTCCTCTTCGTCCTCGTCATCACCATCTTTACCCGCGTTATCCTTATCACCAGCGTTCACCAGCAATCAGCCGAAAGACACGAGTTCACCGGATAAATCGTCTACCAGCAAAAAGTGCAATAAACCTCCTAGTCAAACTCTACAGCCAGAGGGCTCGGAAACATCGACCTCGGAAAACGATTTATCCAAACTGAAGATCAAAATTACAGGTGCACCGTGTACGAGTCATACAAAGCACGCGACGGTCGCCTCAACGAAGAACGAATCATCGCCGACGAAGGTATTCTCGATATTCAAGAGCGACCAAGACTTGAAGACCAGTACGAAGGAAACTCCTGCGAAAGACGAACTTCTATTAGACGAAGCAGACATCTCGGAAACTCCCAGCAGTTCGAAAGCAGGTGTTGAACATCTAACTAATCTGACCTCGAAGATCTCGGCGTTCATCAGCTCGGAGGATCAGAAATTGCCAACGTCGAGGTCGGATCAAGATGCTACCGCGGAAACGGTTCCTACCTGTAAAAACGTATCGACTGTATCGGCTGTACCAGCTGCGTCGACCGAATCAACCGCTCCGAGAACAGCGTCGTCCGAATTCAGATGTGAAAACAATCGCGAGGACCCAGACCTTAACGTGCTCGTTCCTAATTCGGTCGAGTATCATTTCCTTTACGACGACAATGCTCCAGTGAAGAAGAGGAGGCGCAGGTATAGTAGTCAAGAATTGGAAGTTCAAATCAACATGAACGATCAAGGTGTCAAAGCGATGACTGCTACACAATACGAAGAAATATTCAATTTGCCCCCGAAATGGAGGAAACGATTGGGAAATAGAAAGTCGCCGGTTAAAACCGAAACATGTCCAATTCAAAGTCAGGAATTGTCTGACAAACCACCCATTACGTTAACAACAATAGCGATCACCCATGGCAAGCCTTTGGCCACGTCGTCTCCTTTGGACAAGCAGCCGACGCCCAAGGTGAAAAAGCTCTTGATAAAAACTGTTCACGCGACGAACGAACAAAATCAGGACAAACTTCCCGACCAACCGAGTAACAGAAAAAAAACGAAGTTTGATAAAACTCGTGAATCTGGTGTGTAAAACGATACTTACCGTTTACATTGCTACTCTTAACTATAATATAAATGATCAACGTACCGATTTCAGATGACAACTCTACCGCGAAAATTCTCCGAAGAAAATCGGAGTCGAGGGAAAACAAACAGGTAGAAAACAAATTATATTCCGCATTCCTCTTTTATAATATTTGTTCGTAACACAGAGACAAAACAGACAATTGTTTTAGATCGATAAACGACAGTACACAACGGATCCGCAAACATTATTGAGTAATGTCGACTTGGAAAAATTTTTAACATCTGTGCATGGGCCAGCGTAATCCGACGAGGACAAAGCCTTATAGTCTGCGAAAGGCTATAATTCTAATCGTGTATACAGTGGGCATTTGATATTATATCCTAATTCTTTCTTTCCTTCCGTCCTCCCACCTCCAGCGTTTTCAGCTCCTCCAGTTCCGTCTTTTCCTTCTTGCAGACTTCGGTCTTTTGGGAGAACACGAACGCGATAGTTAAGTTTCTTTTCCTGGGCTCTTTCAAGTACATGTGTGCCCATAATTATGAAAATGGTCAAAGTCAAAATTTAAAAAAATTTTTTAATTCATCAGTTATTTCTAGACAGCGAATCTTCTCATTTTTGGAAATCATGACATTAAATGCCATATATAATCACATTATTTTAAACTAAATGAATTCCATGTAATCAATATTGTGAAAAATGAACCGTTGTACTTGTTATTTCAACATTATATAGAATTCGTTTAGTGTTAATATCCTTTTTCTTTAAATATCTCGAAACAAGAAATATATGACTTAGACGACTTTCATAATTATGGGCACATATCATTTCCAAGGATGTAACGAAATCTCACTTGAAATTAAGACAAATTATTACATGCTATTATAGATTAATCGCAGAAGTTAAAAACCTTGTTACAGCAATATCGTAACTAATAATTTATGTATGTATAGGAAATAAGAGAGGCTGCAGAATTAATAGATGTACGGAATTATAATTTTTTTATTAAAAATATTGAACCTTAACAGATACGGACTCACTTTACCGTATAGCTGTGCGAGTGGGAAACTGTATTAACCCCTTGCAGTATTTTGACTGGATGCAAATGAAATAAAATTCGATTCGTTTTTAATCAATATTTAAGCATTAAAATAAATGTAGCTATAGAGAAAATATAATTTTCTTTTCTGATCTACGGCATTTTCTATAAAGAAAATGATACGGCAAGGGGTTAACGTGTTTTGTCTCTGTCTAGCATCGACATGGCACACCGTTTAGGATTTAGATTTCACAGCTTTGTCAACATCTTCTACCACCGATAGTAATTTCCGCCACTGCGTCATATTCAAACAAATACCTATACAAAAAATGGACATTAATTTTATGTGATAACTGTTAATCAAATTGCGAAAGACCACAGTCCGTGTACCTTTCTTCCCAGGTTTCATATTTGCATCCTTGTCGTAGTACATTTCTCTAATATCGACGTATAATTTCCCTTTGAAGTCTCGCACGCTAATCTGACGATTACTTCCAAGATCCCAGGCTGTGTCTTCGCTTTGCTGCGCTTCTTTTTCTGGTTTCTTTGATACCTTCGCCTCTTTATCCTCGGATTCCCTCTTCTTCTGCTTCTTCTTTGGCCTTACTTCCTCCTTATGATCGAAACAACGCGTCACATTGATTATTCACATAACGAATATACGAGATAGAATTTTTTTGTTGTGTTATTTTAGAGAAGTACCTCTTCGCTGCTGTCGTCGTCGGATGACAGATATTCCTTTGACTTTGGCATTTTGAGATCTGCCTATGTAAAACAAAAGAAGAATGACAAAAATGTTCACACAAGCGCACAGCATGCTATCGGTGACCCAAGTGCTATCGGATAAATAGTCTCTATTAACCCTTTGCACTCGAACAGTGGGTATGAGGTGCCAGTCACAAAATTGCTGATTCATTATTTGAAAGAGTTTTTAAATTATTAATCCTTTGCACTCCTTTGTCGAGTGTGACTCGACATCAGAAAAAGAGAAATGTAAATAAAATTTTTATATGTATTTGGTTCTTCCTTTATGTATTTAATTGTCTTATTTTTTAGTTAAAAACAAATATTAGTTCCACAAATATAGATTACAACAAAGTTTGAGTAATATTTCATATAATTAGCGAACACAAAATTGTTTACAATAAGTAGCAGTTGAGGAACTTTCAAAAAAAAAATAAATTTCAAATGAATAGCAGCGAGTTGTTGGCAAGAAAATTGAAAAATAGGGTTTAAAGTCTGTATTTCATAAATTGCTAAAATTTCAAATGCAATATGAGAAAACAGATTCAATTTCATGCACATAGCGCAAAAAAGATTATATAGAATAAAAATCTGCTAGGTTGAGAGATGTCTTGATTGCGGAATTAAAATTACTTTGAAAAATAATTCGGAGTGCAAAGAGTTAGAATCTTCTGTATTCCATAAATTGCTAAAAATTCAAATGTCGCATGAGAAGGCAGATTCAATTTCATGCACATAGCGCAAAAAAGATTACATAGAATAAAAATCTTCTAGGTTAAGAGATATATCTTGATTTCGGAATTAAAATTGCTTCGAGTCCAAAGGGTTAAGCGATGCGTTCATATATGATTCGAATATATTCGAAGTGAAGTTTTCATCGAAGAAATATGTATGTAAGTAAATATTTATTTTTCGCTGGTTTATAACCTTCTAACAGTCATACCGAAAACATTGTTACTATTTAAATAGTTACTACTAGTATAATACGTGTTCATGCACATACCAAAAAATTGTTCGACGAGCAAAGATTAGCACGCGAACGATAAATTGAACTCGGTAAAAGATCCAAATGAAAATAACAATAAATCAAATATTTGATCCGTCGAGCAATTTTAAATAGCTGTTATTAGCATCGCCATATTTGATTGGCATCCAGTTACACGGTTACACAGTGCGAATAAATATGCTACGTTTGTCGCATCTTTAGAAGCAATAACAGCGATTCGCAGTAACTAATATTTTATTGTACAATATTGTTCACCTCACCTGATCCTTATAATGTGAAAATCACCGGTTTATACAAGAGTTCTATCATTCGCTCTAATCTTCAATGACATACATGCGTAGTTACATACATGTATATGCGCGTGTGCACGTGAATACAACGGGCACAGAATATGCCGCGAAATACGATTCAATTTCTTGTTCGAATAATGTGAAGTTTATGTGACGAAATCTTATGCGTACGAATTCAGGAAGTACGAGGACAATACTGTTTCGGTTGTGATCTTTTGAAATTGATATCGAGTTTTCACGTGAATATGTACTTAAACGGGTATGTATTCGTGGATACAGCTGCACAGTTATGATACATTACCAAACTGACATTACATTTACATACAGTGCTGAGATTACGTACGTGAGTATGTTCCGCATCGTATAATAGAAAGTAGCAAAGTATCTGTGGCGCCATTCACGGAAAATCATGTAAGCTAACAGTCGATTTCCAACACTGATGTATCTTTAGGCCTTAGACCATGTATACTTATAGACCCGGCTTCGGATAACATGCTGTGTTCCAAGATTATATTGTCCACCAGATGACGGATGTGGGCAAAGTGTATATGCAAAGTATACAGGATGTCCCAAAATTCCTTCGCTTCCCGGAAAAATGGGAGGTTCCTGATGCCATTTGAAGCAACATTCTCCTTTGCAAAAATGGCCGCCGCGGCTTTGTTTAAGAGTTATTCACGGAAAACATCTAGCGCTAGCTAGACGCGCGTTGGCACGATTTATTAAACATTTTCACCTAGCTGGGGCTCCAAATGAGAACCAAGGTATGGATGTATCTGTCACTTGATACGTGACTGTCGCGCGCCTGTCTGACGTACGCAACGTACACCTCTGTCGGGAGCGTTGCCGCATTTTAGGCGGATTTTTAATTGTTAATAACTAAATAACGAAGCCGAAATCGCAATTTTTTTATTCTTCATTTTCGTCTTATGTTATCGTCGAGAACCACCCCTTAAATTTTCTCCCACCTGTTGTCGAACACCCTGTATATGGTCCGAGGCCAGGCCTGCCTCGAGCATTTTGTTTACTGGGTACTCGTCACTACTCGTACCTTAGGCTAAGTATATATGGTCTAAGGTATATACACTGCTGTGCAAAAGGAAGAAGCACCCGGCCATATTTAAATCCTACCAAGCCCAAAACATATAAAAGTGAAACACCGTATAGAAGTGAGAAGATTGGATTTACTTCAACTTTGTACGGTTTTCATTATAATCGAAACGTTTTAGATTATTATATTTAGATTATTATATTTTAAAATTTTCTCTTTTGGCCAAACTTCCAGCAACGGTGTTAGCAGATTCATCCATCGGCTTTCATAGCACCATCGAGGTATAGCAGTATAGCAGTGGACTGATGATCATCTAATATAATTGTCTGGACGTCCCTGTACTGCAGTATTACATTAGAAGTCTGACGGTGTACCGAGACTCTCCGAGCTAGCCAACATTCGTGTTAGAAATGTTTAGAATATAAGTTATGTACATGTACAATGCAAACACTTTATGTATGAATTTACAATGAATAAATAAAGACTATGTAATAAAAAGAATATCTGCGTATATATTTATTGAACCACCAATTTCTTTGGAGGAAGAACCTCCGACTTGTCGTTGAGTTATGCTACTGAACTTTCGAAAAGTTTCCGACTGTCTGGCTTCAATTCAGTTGAGTTATACTACTGAATTTCGTGCCACCTCCTTCGATATCATGTTCTCCTAATACAAAGTTCAATTTCCGAGGTTTTCGAAAATTTTCCGAAATTTTCGAGCGTCTGACTTGTCGTTGACTTGTACTACTGAATTTCGTGCCACCTCCTGCGATATCATGTTCTCCTAATACAAAGTTCAATTTTCGAGATTTTCGAAAATTTTCGCCAATTTTCGAGCGTCTGACTTGACGTTGACTTATACTACTGAAATTCCGGATACCTCCTTTGCTATCATGTTCTCCTAATACAAAGTTTAATTTTCGGGATTTTAGAAAATTTTCCGATATATTTGGATTTGTATCAGGAGAACATGATAGCAAAGGAGGTATCCGGAATTTCAGTAGTATAAGTCAACGTCAAGTCAGACGCTCGAAAAATTTCGAAAATTCAGTAGTGCAACTCAACGACAAGTCAGACGGCCGAAAATTTGCGAAAATTTTTCGAAAACTTCGAAAATTGAACTTTGTATTAGGAGAACATGATATCGAAGGAGGTATCCAGAATTTCAGTAGTATAAGTCAACGTCAAGTCAGACGGTCTAAAATCGGCGAAAATTTTCGAAAATCTCGAAAATTGAACTTTGTATTAGGAGAACATGATATCGCAGGAGGTGGCACGAAATTCAGTAGTACAAGTCAACGACAAGTCAGACGGTCGAAAATTTACCAAAATTTTCGAAAATCTCGGAAATTGACTTTTGTATTAGGAGAACATGATATCGAAGGAGGTGGCACGAGAATTCAGTAGTACAACTCAACGGCAAGGCAGTCAGTCCAGTCAGTCGGAAATTTTTGCTTTTCAAAGTTACGCTATTTTAGTAATTCCAAATCAGTAGTATAACTCAATTACAAGTCGGAAGTGTCGGGAAAAATTGGTGGTTCAATAAATATATACGCAGATTTGGTTTTTCACTACATGGTCGTTATTTATTCATTGTAAATTTATACATAAAATGTTTGTATATTACATATATGTACATAACTTATATTCTATGCATTTATAACAACAATGGTATACTGGTTCAGAGAGGTTCTGCACAATAACTTATTGTTAGCCGTAACAGCATAGGATTTTCAAACTCGATTTTCTCGAAAACTAAGCTTATTTAAATGAAAAAATTTTATTCCATATTTTGTTCTTATTTTTTCATAAGGAACCACCTCGTGCCCGCTAGTACATGTTATTCGGCCGCACCCTGTATATGGTCTAAGTCCACCACTATCTCATATCCTCTCTGACTCTACCAGTGTTCCGATCAGTGTTCCGATTGAGGCCTCAATTTCTCGCGCATGCGCGGCCGAAACATTAGCGTATCTACAATGACGCAGCAGAGCGGCCAAAGCCCTAGCGCCCCGAGGCAGTTATATTGGCGGGACGAGTGACAGTCATAGATAGTCATAGAAGAATAAGTTTGAATTATATTAAATTTCAATATTTCATATGTATATACTAATAAGTTTTTAAAATTCTGCGGAGTGCTCAAGGTATCCCATTTTATGCGCTACTGAGGTTGAAATCGTCGCGCATGCGCGAGAAAAGATGGTTGTAATCGGAACACTGGCGGGAACGTCCAACGGAGTCCGTTACAACCAGTTACGACCCGTTACGACACGAGGCGCGAAAGAAGAGCTGGCTGCGAGAATTTCAGGTAAGTTGTTATTAATATTTAATTAAATAATGGCAGCTAATCATATCATAATAAATTTTGCGAAATTAGCGGGGCGGCCAAGGTACCCGATCTTCGTACTAGACTGAGGCCGTCTGAGGCTAGAATCGTCGCGCATGCGCGTGAAAAGCGCCAACAATCTCATCACTGACTCAGGGCTCTGGTTGCTGTGCTACCTGCTGCTATCTCATAGATACGTTACTGTTTTGGCCGCGCATGCGCGAGAAAAGTTGGCTCTGATCGGAACCAGTGATGTGATACGGGGCGCTTTTTTCGCGCATGCGCGACGATTCTAGCCTCAGTCAAGTACGAAAATCGGGTACCTTGGACGCCCCGCTAATTTCTAGCCTCCGCTAGACGTTCCCGCCAATCATACTCCCCCACTATTTTCCCTCCAATAGACCCCCACAAACTTCGGACGCAGATACGTTCCTGCCGAAACTCGCGCATGCGCAAAAAAAGCACCCCATATCACATCACTGATCGGAACTTAGTCTATGTCTATGGTCTATAGTCCATAGCGAATGACGACGTTGAAATCGACAGTGACAGCGGCGCAGGGAAGAATATTTCCACTGTTTTGCCTCTCGAGTCAAATTCACTTTGATTATTTCATTTCGAAATAAAAACTATTCGAAAGACATGACGTCGATTCAAGACCCGTTGAAAGAGGACACTCAAATAGAGCCTTCACCCAGTGCAGACAGTGCAGCGGATCGCAATTCGAGATGCGATTCACCGAAACGTGGAACTACACTGTCAACCAGCACAAGTAGCTTCGAAGCTTTAGATCCACACGATCCGAATCTGAGTCGTTTAGCGAATACGATGTTCCAGAAAACTGGGGAATATTTGCAAGAGGAATTGACGGCCACTCACGCCGATTATCGTTTACTCGAACGATTAAATAAAGAGACGATCGCCAAGTATACCGAATTGAAAACCATATCATCGAACGTAGCACAGTCGTTGGACTCGTTGAACGAGAAATATAAAAAGCTACAACCTATTCTTGACAATATCAACGAGATCGATGACAGTGTGACGAAGTTAGAACAAGCTGCGTACAAATTAGCATCGTACTCGAAACGGCTAGAGGCGAAGTTCAAAGATATCGAAAAAGACACAAGGAACAAGTGAACCAGAATCTGTGATGTGTACATATAAATGCGTTTGTTGAGCACTGTGCATGTAAACAAACGCGTCGATTAGATAATACATGTATATAATAAATACGTACACGATGGACGATCTTAATCGTACGATCAATCTACTTTACCGTGTAGACATGTTAAGTTTGTCTGTATATAGAAAAAGTGTGTGCAATCAATTCGTACGTATTATCGTAACATCATTTAATTACATAGAAAATCTATATTCACATGTTTCTTTTATACGAGTATGTTAAATCAAGGTTGAAAATAACAGCAATCGGTTCTTGTATTTATAACAAACGTATTTTCGTATTATAACGATACTGTAAAAAATTAATGCGTTACAATGCTGCCTTACGATATATCACATACGATCTTCTTTTATTATTTTCATTCTGTAATTATTATTTTAGTTGTATTGTAGTCTACTTATTAATTTACTATATACTTGAAAAATATATATAAGGTTTTGTTACAGAAGTTGTTAAACAATAAATGTACAGGAAGTAATTTATACTATGCGCGTAAGCCAATAAATAATTGTTCTTAAATGTAATGGAAACTTATCGCTACAAAACTGTATCCTTGTTGTCTGTGTATATACATATACATATGATAGCTGCTGACTCGGATTTCTCTGAATGCAATATTTTATTGTGTCACCGATATATGCGATAAAACCGATTGAGTACAGTCTACTGCCCGTTGCCAGAAAGAAGGCAACCGGAACGAATGCGGGTTCGATTTTAAATTAGTTATACTACTGGTCGTAATGATAAGTCGACCAATCAAATAGATAGGATCTCTTCTCGCCTCTTGTCCCTGTGCCATCCATGCTAGCTGCCTTCTTTTACACGAGCGGACAGTACTTCCTCTATATGAAAGCAGTAAGGTACCAGCAACTCGTTCTCTAAAGTTTACAATTGTTGTGTTATCGTTGGAGTACTCTCGACGCGCGTTGATAAACGTTTCCATTCACACCCACGGATATCGTCACTTGATCGACTTCAATCATCTGATCTTAGGATTGCAATTATACTACACCGAATGTTCTAGAGTTACAAGTGTAAATTGTAGAACACTAGGTGCGTACGTTCTTCAAGAAAGCGTCATAGCAATTTGGCAAATCTTGAAGTGCAAATAGTACTTTGTCTATATGAAAGCAGTAAGATACCGGCAACTCGTTCTCCAAAGTTTACAATTGTTGTGTTATTGTTGGAGTACTCTCGACACGCGTTGATAAATTTTTCTCTCGTCGTTTGATCGACTTTAATCATCTGGTCTTAGGATTGCAATTATACTACACCAGGTGAAGAACACCAGGTGTGTACGTTCTTCAAGAAAGTGTCATGGTAATTTGGCAAATCTTGAAGTACAAATAGTAACAAAAGATTTTTGTTAGAATCCAGATAGAAATTCCATCTAATCGCTGGAACTGTTCGACTTAACAGTCTAAGAAATTTCCAGCCATCAATAACTCCAACGCGATCTCTGGTGCGATCGGGAACTCTGGTATTTCTGTGCTGCTATGCGTATAACGTACTTTGTAGGTAAAATACATGCAGACTTTTTGTAATACGTGAGACCTGCAAGCAAGATATACATATGTAGACAATTCTGGATGCTGTTCTTTGAAAAGAATTTTGTATGACTTACGGGATTTCACGGAAGTTGACTTCGTTGGCTTCGTTTTCGGCAAACTGACCAGGACCACTTAACATGGCCTTTATCGTTCCACTCGTTAAAGCATATTCCCGCCTTATAAAGAATTCGTGTCCATCGCTGCTAACCAGTTTAACGTACATTGCATGCGGCCCCTCATAGCCGCCATAAATCGGTTTCCCTTCCTAAAATTTCAAGTATCAACTTACTATTGGTCGAATCCAAGACATACCTAAATATAGTATCATTAATTCCAACTACCATACAACAGAATCTATCGTTAATTAACAGAAGACAGGATAAATAATCGAAGAAAAAAAAAAATAAATAAAATCAAAAGATTAAGCAGCAAAACTTTAATTTGCAGAAATAGGTACCGCATGCAGGTCACTAGATGAACTGTCTTCTTCTTCTTCGCTGTTATTGACAGTTTCTTCCGCATTGGGCTTGATCCAAAGAAAAATAAACATTAATTAATCAATGAACTTTTTACCATGACTTTCCTGCTTTCCGATAGAGGAATCAATCAATTAGCAGCCCGATTGTGTACGTTTCTTTTTAAATTATATATTTTAACATACCCCAATAGTCATGCGAGTGTTAGACATGCATTAGATTTTAAGTAGAACACATACCTTCTCAGCTTGCGTGTTCATACCGTTTGACATTGTTTTATCAGAAGATGAGTGTATCTGCAGAAGTAACGAGTCGATTATTGGTCAATACTTATTCGATCGTCACGTCATTTTAAGTGAGGGACAACAATAAGTTAACAGTTCGTAGAAATAGGTAGAAATGAAATTTAGTCGAATTAATATGATTGTTATAAACATAAGTTTTATTTATTATTAGACTGCAGATTTTATGCATTTATGACAAAAATGGGTATGTACAATTTAAAGCAGTGGACATATTAAAAGTATTTAAGGACATTACTGCATTAGTTTCAGCTTAATTAAAAGAAGAATACAATTTTTATTTGACTCCTGTGTTCTGCAATCAATGTAAAAATTTTTTATTTTGCATTAAGATCCGCTATTTATTATATATCCTTGTAGTGTATAGATTATTTAGTGAATAATTGAAGTGTTCA
Source organism: Lasioglossum marginatum (assembly GCA_028455795.1). Lineage (NCBI taxonomy): Eukaryota > Metazoa > Arthropoda > Insecta > Hymenoptera > Halictidae > Lasioglossum > Lasioglossum marginatum. The sequence continues at coordinate 2,840,451 of CM052268.1, forward strand.
TATTTACATCTTTGTACAAAGATATAGATATGAACTTCAATTATTCACTAAATAATCTATATACTATAAGGATATATAAGGTGTGTCTGAAAAGTTCGGTGAATGGTCTCGGAAAATAAAGGAAACAAGAGTTACAAACAAAATACCTTTACTGGCCTTCAAAGTAATCACCAATAGCTACAACACACTTCTAACATCGGTTGTAAAGCTGTCGGAAACTGTCAGCAAACGCTTCTTATGGAATCGCTCGAAGCATCGAAATTTCCTCCACGACAACACCCGTCCGCATACTGCGATCTGCATGCTCAACTTTCTCGCTCAACGTAGGGTGACTGTTCTTCAATATCCTCCTTATTCTCCAGATTTGGCGCCGGCAGACTTCTTTTTGTTTCTCTGCCTTAAATTAGTCCTGAAAGGCTTACGCTTCGCAGGCGTTGTGGATATTCAACAATACGTGACCACGGTGCTTCGAGCGATTCCACAAGAAGCATTTGCTGACAGTTTCCAACAGCTTTACAACCAATGTCAGAAGTGTGTTGTAGCTAATGGTGATTACCCTGAAGGCCAGTAAAGGTATTTTGTTTGTAACTCTTGTTCCCTTTATTTTCTGAGACCATTCACCGAGCTTTTCAGACACACCTTGTATAATAAATAAAACTTAAGTTACACTGTTAACCACAGTTAACAAATCTCATATTTTTTACCTATTTCTACGAACTGTCCACTTACGTTTGTCCCTGACTGTATAATACATACTATATGACGATTCGTGTATACGTCAACCTAATCAATTATAGTTCAACAATCGAATAAAAGGCCGTGATATATATATATCTGTTTAAGAATGAACTGTTTTTTAATAACATTTAGTTTTATCCACATACAATAATGTTCTTGTTCACGAGAAGCTCGGTCTTCCACTCCGTTTCGTGCCGATGGAAAGGTTAATTTCAATTAGAACGTATTACGAAGGATATTGGCAGAGGAAGAAATACGAGCAAGAAGTCATACGTTGACAGGAAAATAACTGGACATTGTTGCATCTATATAGCCTAAATTTTGCGGTTCGAGTGAAAATCGACGAAATCGTTTCGACCGATGGGAAAAGAAAGAACTTCAATGGCGCAATTATTCGTCGCGTATGATTCACACAATAACAAACCGTGCGTACCTCGGTAAAGCGAGAGATTCTTATAAAATTCAGACTTTTCGAATCACACTAAAGTTTCCTAACAAGTGCAGTGGCAATTAATATGGCTACTAAGAATGTCGGACGGATTTCGATAAGTCGAATCATCGAATCACGTTCCTCCATCTTCAGCAGCGCTACTCGCTGGCAAATTGAAATTGGCGCGCGAATACCAGTCGTTTCGTTTTCTTGAAAATCGTAAGACACATGTGCATATTTGTTTAATAGAATTCTTTTTTAGCTTTGATGGTTAATTTAGTTGTACAGTAGGTGACTTTTAAACTCGCCCGAGCACGGATGATTCTTTAAGTAACAATTCTATAACTGAATAATAATCGGTAAGATCGTTTTAACCTGTTCAACATCGAAAGTTCTGTATACACGATGTCAACGTCAACAGTAAATAATCGGTAAGTATTCATTGCAAATGATTTCACCAAACTCAACCTTTTGCAAATCAAATTCAACCTTTTGCAAATCAAATTCAACTTTTTGCAAATCAAATTCAACCTTTTGCAAATCAATTTCAACCTTTTACAGGTTTTGTACTCCAAATTCACCCTTTTGCAAATTAAATTCAACCTTTTGCAAATGAAATTCAACCTTTTACAGATTTTGTATTTCAAATTCAAATTCACCCTTTTGCAAATCAAATTGACCCTTTTCAAATCAAATTCAACCTTTTGCAAATCAAATTCAACCTTTTACAGGTTTATACTCCAAATTCACCCTTTTGCAAATCAATTTCAACCTTTTACAGGTTTATTCACCAAATTCCAAATTCACCCTTTTGCAAATCAATTTCAATCTTTTACAAATACAGTACTTTTAAGTAAGTTTCTGAAAAAAAATCAAATGTGAATTAATTGTTAAGAAATTAAAATTTTTATCTATTGCAAAGATGTACATCAAACACTTATTTAAAAGTAATTACCAGTTCATTAACTTTGTAATATATGAAAACTGTGTGTAGATATGTACATATATTGATTCTAGCCATTTTCTGATTAATAATTTTTGGAATGAAAGTACATACATATGTATTTGTACATTGTACATGTACATTATTATTTTCTGATTAATAAATTTTTTAAATGAAAGTACATATGTATTTATTGAAGCATATTAAGTATTGAGTTTTATATGTTTCCCTCGCAGTAATGCCACCGTTCACGCGTGTCCAAATAAATACATAATTTAATCTAAATAAATAGATAATTAATTCTAAATTTTCTTAATGGGTGAAATTGATTTGCAAAAGGTTGAAATTGATCGAATGACCTTCGAAGATCAACATATAATACATGGTTGAATTTGTCTTCTCATTAGCTATAACGTTACACTAATCAAAATACGTCGTTCCACCTCCAACCAAAAAAACGACGATGACCTTGAAATATCGCAAAGTATGCCATAGAGAAAAAAAACTTCTCCATTACAATAATTGCACCATTAAACCAAACATTTTCTGTCCGAAACATTTTCTTGTATTATACATACATCTTCAATTTTTAAAATTTTCCTACAACTTTGAATTTTATCTACTCAGTTTTGTTGTAAATGCTTTCATCTACTCAATTTTGTTGTAAATGCGTAAAGATCCGCAGTCTAGTAATAGGACTTACCTGATACGATAATAGATCGAATACTTTGTATACTTATTTTGTTAGACAAGATCGAACAATGGACGAGATACGTGAAACTCTGGAACTGGCTGTGATCAAAGAGTCAGATTTGCAAAATCTGACACAAATATTATATTCTGCGACCGATAGTAATATAAAGAATCACACAAAGTTGTTGGAGCTGGATCGACACCTGCTGGAGACTATCGAAGTGGGAGACAGGTATACTACTATTTATATTTAATAACTTCTTACTATATATAACATTTCAGTTTAACGTTTCAGGGGAATAAAGAAGACTCTGTGGTAATATGCACAAAATGTAAAACGTACGACATCAAGGAAGCAGAAACTTCTAATTCTTGTTTGCTAGTACCGAATTTAAACTTGTTTGAACGAACCAATGTACTAGCAACAAACGATAGAGTAACAAAGGACTATAATATCTCAGGAGTTTTTCATACATACTACGAAGTACAAGACATTAATTCTATTATAAATGTTTGTGATTCATTGATTATATGCTTGGAAAACAATATAGGTAAGGGAATGCAAACCTAAATTGGGGAAATTACTTAGCATACTGGAGCCCACCATTTTCAAAGGAATGGAGTATGAGTCTGCAGTGTCTCAAGAACTTCTGTACAATTGGGAGAAATTAAGAAGCGAAGTACAAGCCAGCGAAGATGAATTGAATAGAGCGTTAAACGATTATCTCATAGCTAACATCGATGGTATGCAACTATATCGATGTTTCTTTAGTTTGATGTTTTAACTATACGTCACCATTGACGATTTTGTTCTGAATGAAGTATGTTAAAAAAAAACGCAAATAAGAATTTGTTTATATTTTTCGACATTATAAAGTTAATTATCGAGGTTGAAAGAATTATAATAATAGCCCAATCCTTTCTGAATAAAATAAAAAAATATATAGCTCAATCGGACAAACAGTTCCCAAGATAAAAGTTCGTAATCGATGCCGTTTTCGCCAAAATGGGCAGAAATTGCAAACTTCGAAGGCCTGTAATTTTTAAACAAATTCTAAACCGACAAAATGATGACTTAAACCTCCCGTAATTTCATATGGACTACAACATATTTCCTTCAGAACAAAATCCGTCCAAAATCAATCAGAAGAATGAGCCTATTTTCTTTTCCAATCCAAAGGTTACTATCGCCTGATATCGTTTGAAGCAGAAGTACGAAGTTTAACTTTAATGTTGGATCTCTTCGATGAAAATAGTTGGGAACTGGATCAAGTAGATAAAGAAGTTACATACGAGACCTTGAAGGAATTTATTCCAAAGTCAGTATTCGATATCTTGTTTGCAAAGTACGCAGAGGCGAGTAGTAAATCGAAGCAGGATGGAACACCTCTGCATAGGTATTTAGTTTTTCGTTAAAACAACTGTTAGCGCACACCTAATTTCTGGTATTCTTACAAAATGCAATATTACAGGTACATAGAAGAAAAATGCTGTAAATGTTTAGCGCAGGTTCTTCTGGCTGCTTCACCGGTTACAGAGCACAAGCAGTTTATGGAGTCGTGGCATATTGGTACTCCGGAAAGTAAGCGAAGATTCGGTAGGATTGAAATTGTAGACACAGCGTAGGCTTATTGCATTTCGTTTCTCATTTACACAGAAATGGAACCGAAAGAGGAATATTTAAGAGGTGTAGCTCTAGTTATATGGAACGGTTCAACATTGAAAAAAGAAGTAGTATCATTCCCAGAAGCAGATTTGTCAAAGAACATCAATGAAAGGTTCAATGAACTTTTTAAAGCGAAAGATAAATGGACGATGCAGGAAATAGCACCTTACGTGTTGTAAGTAGAGAAAAATCGACTACGATAGAATATAGGTTTTGCACTCCAAATTCACCCTTTGGCAAATCAACTTCACCCGTAAAGAATATTTAAAATGAATTATTGATTTATTTAGATTAAATTATGTATGTACTTTCATTTTTAAAATCTATTAATCAGAAAATATGATTACAATGAATATAGGTTTTGCGTGTGTCTAAATGTAATCGAAATAAATATGTAATTTAATCTAAATTAAATATTCTTTTAATTATTTAAACTAACTGAAATATTCTTAATGGGTGAAATTAATTTGCAAAAGGGTAAAATTGATTTGCAAAAGGGTGAAATCGATTTACAAAAAGGGTGAAATTGATTTGCATAAGGTTGAGTTTGACTTGCAAAAGGGTGAATTTGGAGTGCAAAGCGTAAAGAAGTTTCTCTTTTTTTATTGCAAAAGTTCATTTTGCTTTCCAGGATCTTCACAACGGATAAAATGAACGCTAACGCTCTGCTGACTAAGTATGCCAGATGCTCGATGGTAAATGGCGTGAAATATTACAGCTCGAAGCACGGTAAATAGTCGATTGAAAATTGTTCATGATACTGAAATCATTCGCGCTGTTTATTTCGCTCGTGATCATGATACATAGTTACATTTACACAATTTTATAAATGTCTTTGAAATATTATTACGCACTTGTGCTTACTTTTATCATTCGTCGTCTGGCCGATAACAGTAGCATGATCGATCGTCGTATAGAGACTGCCGTCGCTCCAATATTTGCATCCTTTTCAAAGGATTGCGAGATTGTAGTTCAAAGAACAAACTACCTGCATGAACAATTACAAATGGCTCGTACGTTTATCGTTCTGTCGTCGTCGATTATAAAATTTGTATCTCGTGTGACATGATTGCAGAACTTTAGCCGCGAAGCTAAAATGAAAAAGCCTTTTAATATAGTCTTCCATAGTCGAGTCGATTCATTTGATACAAGTAGATCGAATAAATCCACAAAAACTCGAATCACCGATCATTCGATAATAGAATGAGTATAAATTGAATTTATATACCGAAGAGATATGCAATTTGATCGCGACAATTTCTTTATCATTGTGAATTTCACATTTCACGAACAGCAAATTTTGTTAATTTACATCGTCGCATGTCACGATGTGCGACGCGACACAGTTGCGATAATTACATGTAATCAGAAAGAATCGAATCAAAGTTAGACTGTACTGTACAGTAGAGTGTGAAAATCTACGTGAACGCGTGAATGCAGTTTTTGTCAGACAGAACTTAATTTTGTAATGTTGTAATTATATAGCACGAAGAATAAAACATGTCAAAACAAGAAAGACAACGCTATTAAATGATTAAATGATTCCTGTTAGCGTGTCATGTTTCTTTAAGAAAAAAAAAAATAGTATCCTGTGCTTGCGATCCTGTAACAACATCGAACGTCGTACTTCGTAAGTATATAAATACTTGATAAAATGATTAATAAATATTAGTACACAAGCACACACGCCTTGGCACATTACTATTTAGAATCTTCATTGTAGGATGATGCAGCATACGAAAGTGCAGTTTTAACAATCGGTGTGTAAAAAAAGAGTATTGACAAAAAAAGAAAAACGTGGTTGCAGAATCTCGTTTCGAGTAAAAGTAATTTCTTTTCCGAGGATCGAGTGGAATAACAAATTCTATAAAAATGGAATACTTTACATCCATGGAATATCGAATAGATTCGTAAATGCATCGCACACATAGGCGCATCGCGTTGATAAACCGTCGACACGATTTTTACGCGAGGATGAAATTTTCTATAAATATCTCGTAGGAACTGACTTGCCGTTGAAGAATGATTCGCTTTTTTTTTTCTTTTATAAAACATTCTGTATAAATTTCGCAAATCGGTATGAATCGCTAAATAATTACCTAATAGAAATAACACTCAGTCCCATTCTTTTTTCTTTTTTTTTACAATGTATAATCACTCCCCGTAGTAGGAAATGGACTATTAAATTACGAATTTGTAAAACAACACTTGTAAGATCTTCCGTCTTACATGAAATTAAAATTTTTTCGCGAGTTGTTACCGTTTGAACTAGTTGTTTAAATATATATATATATTTTTTATAAATAAAGAAAAAATATATATATATGTATAGAATTATTCAACTACCTACAGGGTGATGCAACAAGCCACTCTATGGGATGATGGGTCATATACGCGATAACGTTTCAACGGTAAACATTTCCTATAATTTATAAATTTCTGTTAATCTGTGTGGACCGAGAGAAATTGTCTGTCTCGTTGGCATGGGATTTTACGATGATCGATGGTCGATGGTCTATGGGTCGAGAGTACCTCTTGCTTCACCCTATATACTCGGTTGTTATACAATAACAAATTAACAATAATTCTAAAGCTTTGGAGTGATTTCCTTATTAGCTGTGACTTACTTTTAATGATACTTTCTCTACTGCTACGTCTAACGAATACTGTCCTATCTATAAGTACGTTTAGACAAAGGTCTGTGTTTAGGTAAATGTTAAAAAGAGGCTGTAAAGCACAAATACTAAATCTCTTGCTGCCGAGTTATGCGCGAGATGTAGACGGGGGTAACTTGTACGATGTCGTTTACGTATGTACATACGAACCTAATATGTATTTCCACGAAGTTCTCCTGAAACACGAAGACCATCGATAAGTCGGGAGAGAGGAAGGGATTGCGGAAAACTCTTGGCCGACGCAGGGCCGGCGTGATGAGTAATTTTTCTAAGCACAGTAATGTCCCATTCTAAGTCAATTCTCGGTTCTCTGTTGTGACATAGATCGGAACAGGGCACTATTTTTTTGTGGCTTCGTCGACCGCGCCGAACGTACAAAAGTAAATACATACTTCTCCTAAAAGTACCAGAAAAGAAACTTCTTTATTTTCTACTTATTTTTAATGAAATTTTACCAATATATTTGTGACATTTTTCTGATTAAAATGACACCAAACAAGATACAATTCGACCCATATTTACTGTAGATGTGTCGAAGCATAACTTACAATTTATCACATTATTAAATAAACAATCTCGAAAAAATTATGTTCTCAAAAAATTAGGTTAGAATTTTGCAAATTAATAGAGCTACAGCCCGTTGGAGGTTATTAAGCAATCAGAAAAATGTGATAAATAGATTAAGAAAGGTTGTATAAGAAGAAAATTAAAAAATAAAAAACAAAACAATAAGTTTTGAATTTTTGTCCGTCGCGGTCGCTGTTTCTCTTTCTTTATTACTCGCTATCCTCTTCTATGTCCTAAAACTGCTCCATACATTATTAATGTATTAATACCAAATTATATCGTATGTAGTGTGATTTTAACCAGAAAAATGCCACAGATAAGTTGGTGAAAGTCCCATAAAAAATAATGAAATATAAAGAAGTTTTGTAATTGCTCGGCGACTGAGGCAGCTCGAACTTCTCGGTCCCTCGCGGGGTAATGTCCCTCAGTGGAATGGGTAGGCAAAGTGACATAGAGCGGTCTCCTCCGTCGGACTTAGAATGGGACAATACTGTACATATCTTTCATATGAGAGAAGGCCCAGCTTCAATATTTTGCACAGGGCCCAGCACATTCGGAGAGTTGAGTTGAGTAATTTTTCGAAGTACACATCTTTCATATGAGAGAAGGCCCCGCTTCAATATTTTGCACAGGGCCCAGCACATTGGGAGAGCTGAGTTGAGTAATTTTTCGAAGTACACATCTTTCATATGAGAGAAGGCCCCGTTTCAATATTTTGCACAGAACCCGCAAAATATAACGCCGGCCCCAGGTGGACGAATCAATATATTTGTGTTACCTTAATACAAGGCACCTCGTTGTTAGCTATCACTTGTCGCGGTCTCGTTCACTGTTTTGTTGTTCGGCGAAAACTGCTGACTAATGCCTGTCGAGATGGTTTGACTGGGATGAATCACGGGTCCTACCGTTTGGACTAAATTACAGGTAACCGGTACCATCGGCGGCAGATTCACGGAATTATTCATAGGGCTGATATTACAAGATAACGATGGTCTTTTCCTCTCTAAGCTATTCGTCGCCATTTGTCGTCGGGTCGTCGAATTACGTTCAAGACTGTTTGTGACGATGTGGTGCCTTCTCTCTAAACTCGAGCCGGTACTAACATCGGTCTGACTACCCTGAATTAAATAAAGTTTCAACGATTACGATTACAGCGATTTACGATTCACGATCGATCATCTGGATCCAGATTCAACTATCTTTACCTGCAAAGACCGGTCTACCGACTGACCCATCCTGTGCAGGAGATCACCGCTTTGGCTCTGTCTGAACGTTGTCGTGCCTTGCCGTTCGGTCGACTGGCTTCTCCTCAAAAATTGTTCCCCGGACTGACTCGAACGGATACGAACCTCGGCCGTAGACTCCTGCGGAGCGCCGATATCGTTTTGCTTATCGCAAATCTGGTTGTCCACGTAGGGATAGCGTATGCGTATCGAGTCGATCACGTCCAGCAGGTTCTTAGCGTTCATCGCCAAGATATGAGCAGCCGAGAGCATGTCTCTGAAATAGACGGAAGTCCCGTTAATCTTGTTTTTACCCTACCCTAACCTATCATATCATATCTGTGCGCCGCATGTCACATACATTCACTTTCGTGATATTGCCGTTTAAAGTTTTGATCACTAATTCTTTGACATAGGACATCGCTAACACTAACCTTACCACGACCGGTCAAATGACCGCTTTCACATTCTTTATTTTGTAATTATTGAAATTATACAGATTAGAAATTATTCAATAAATTTCCGTATTCGAGCACGTATTATTATAAAAATTGTGAAAAGTCTAAATAAATTCAGTCTTGTAATTTTTATAAAACAATATATATCCGACACATTTTGTACCCGGTACGGTTAGTGTTAAATTACATTATTTTTTTCATTTTCGATTTTGTTAGACACGTTTTATTGTATCCTGCAAATACTTGGCGCAGCGAATACCCCCCTTGACGTCTCACCGTTGACGCGACGATTAGACACCTCGAAACGAGCTCCCGTGTATGTCTATGGGGGGGGGGGGGGGGCATCCATCGATGTCTGTAAATAGGCCCCCTGCCGAATTCAAGGCGGTTCCGTTGTAATCTCCTCTGCGAGTACATGCGAATTCTACTTTGTCTAACGCCTTTCCGAAGCTTTAAAATCGACCAATATCTTCTCCCCTGTGAGAAACCAGTGTTTTGCGATCAATCTCCCTTGCGAGAATAATTCGGGACGCGATTTCTCGTGCAGTACGCGCCCGTTGTAGAACAATTACAAATAAAGACAGTTAGTGAAACCGTAAATCCCGGTCGGAGATTCTAGTCGGCTATTTCAAAGTGTTCTGTACCCCTGATTCCCGTGCGGTGCCTCAAACCCTTTTCCGCATTCGATCCTGTGCATTTAAGTTCGCGGACTCTCAACTCAGACAAGAGTCGGTGCAACAATTTTGTTTTCATGACTTTCTTTCCGGTAAATCCTATACTCTAAAGCTTGATGAATGCATAAACTCAATGTTGAAATTGTGACATGCGGCGTTTTTCCTTACAACCACGTATCACGTTCGGAAATCGGCTATTTACTTTCTAGAGTCCGCGTCCAGAGTGGTGGCGCTGTACTGTTGAGCCCGTCTCATAGCAAGCACCAACTCGGACATGTTCTTGCTGAGTACTTTGTGCGCCATCTCCACTTCTCGGTGAGTGGAAATCGGTAATATGTTCATCAAAGCGTCCACGGATGAGAGGAGTGCTCTCAATTCGGTACCGACCTTGCAAACCAATTCTAGATACTGTTCCGCCTTGCTCTGCTGCACGCCTACAATCACATTCGACTCAACGTAATCTCTAGGAATTGTTAAACAATCGACGAAGTTGAGAGTTTCGCGAGTGTACCTTGAGAGAGAGACATGACGGCGCGAACGACGCTGGTGGTGCAGTCGTACACTTTGTCGTTGGTTCGATCCAAGTCCGCCGTTGGCGTAGGTTCCATTTTCTACGATCAAGATGGTATTAGAATTTTTTGGTCGTTGATGGAACGAGCTAGCGATTGGCAAAGAATAGTACTACCTTTAGGACGATCACTTTCTCCGAACCCTTATCGGAACCGAGGGAACCAGTGTTTGCGCTGTGTTGATCGTGATTAGGCGACTGAGTGACCGAACGAGGAACCGGAGGACTGGCGCTTTCGTCTCCGCTCGTCGCGATGGATAATCGTTTCTAAAACAGAAAATACACATTAATAATCACAATGAGACACAACCAACATAATAATTTAAACGTGGTACTCCGAGAATTTCAATATAAAATCGGCAATTTTATGGTTCCGAATCTTGTTTAAGATTGATTTTGCGACCAAAAATTTTAAAATAATTCATTGTCGTGTATGCTATTAGGTAGAATGTTCATGAATTTTTTCGTAATTTTTTGTCGAGCAGAACAGAAGAAATAGAGCATAATTCCGACTTGGAACTTGTCGTAGAGGGTTCTCTTTGGACAATCCATTAAAAAAAACAAAGGTGATCTCTATGTACGCCTCCACTTGCAAGAATACCATTCATACCATATTATGTAGTTTCGTAAACCCTACAACTTCTGTACGTAACATTTTCTCGTATTGTTTGAGATAACCAAGATACAATTACAATGATAACTATTATGAAAATGGCACGAGATTGCAAACCCTATTCCTTTACTTTCTACATTTTACATTACGGAGAAGGTCGCTGTTTACCTCTTCTCTGGCCAACCAGCGACTATCCTCTTCCGACTGGCGTTGCTGCTCCAAGAGTCGTTGCTCCAACAACTTTTGCTCGTCGTCGACGCCGCTGCCGAAGTACTCCGCGACGTTGTCGAAGAACTGCGACTGCACGGCTCTCTGAAATAAAACGATCCTGTCACAATGACCCATCGTCGACGGTACGAGCTCGTTCGTTCTTACGTAGGTATCGATGAACATACATATGTACACAGTAAAATTAAAGAGATGCATAATTCTCGATGCAAGGTAAAAACCATCTCGGAACGAGAGCAGTGCAGTCATACTGGTCGCGCATGCAGCTCAAATTGTTACAACGTCCACGTTATATTGCGTTATCATATCCATTCGTCATGCAAACAAAATGAAAAGAGAACAACAAGGATTAGCCTACCAAAAACTGCGTAATAATCGTGATAATAATCAAAATAATAATAACAACAACGATCGGACCGTCCTATGTCTAGGCTTTTGCGTGAACGGAAGTAGAGTGGCCCATCGTAAAACAGTGTTCTGTGAGCATGGAACGAGAGTGTGAACGCGTCTGCATCGACCAAAAAGCATGTTTTGCGCCCGGGTTCTATGTACACTTGTGTACGATTGTGCAGCAAAAAAAAAAAGAAACATACTGGGTGTCTTGTAATCGGTAGAACAAGATGGAGATTCGACGCGAGAAAAATACAAGATGACACATCGAGAGTTTTATCCGATATTAGTTTATGGCTTGCGCCACCGGATGTACTAGACACCGAGTTCCAGTGCGCACAGGTCATGGCAGGATCGGGCGACCCAGGGAGGGAGGAAACACTGTTGTCGTCGCTGTGGGTCCTTGTTAGCACCATGGAATAGCCTACATCAAGGCAGCGGAGAGCTCAGATGTGTTCGAATAGAGTTCCTGGGTCCACCACGCAGTTAAAGTTTAGGGACGGTCGTGAGGGTTTAGTTGATACACTCGAAAGTGGGTAAACTCGTTTTTCCAGGATCGCAAGGATGCAGGACGCGCCTTCTCACTTTTTGATCATGCAAAGATGGGGTTTTTCAGTAGTCAAAAGCGATAGATAAAAGATCAAAAGTCCTATTTTTACGTTTGCAAGGCGTAATTTGCTTTATTCGGCAGCGCGTAGTTGTCGCGGCTTTATAAAAATAGCTACATGCGCAGCTTTATGCTTTCATTTAGCGCTTTTGACTACTGGAGACCCCCATCTTTGCATTATCGAGAAATGAGAAGGCGCATCCCGCAACCCTTGCAATCCTAGAAATGAGTCTACCCCTTTAAGATGGAGCCCAACATAATCCATCCCCCCTCCAGAGAGGAGGCAGGATAGCCATAAGGTAGATTTCCCTTACGTTAACCCTTTCACTACCGTGGACGAGATACCTCGTCCATAGCATTGTACGACGAAATCATGTTGACGAGATATGTCGTCCATAGCATCGTTTTCTCGACATCGTGGAGATATCTCGTCCATTGTAGTAAAAGGGTTAAAAAAAGAAAGAAAGGTATGGATGGGAAGGACAGCCCGTCCCGCCGTAGCCTGTTGTACACGGTATGAGGAAGAGCTATTATAAATATGTATAAACGATATGCTGTTGCAGAATAGGGGATGCGATCGTTCATTCCTAGGAGGCTTAGCCAAACCTGGTCTTGGTGTGCCTCCTCTGTCATCGAGCTGCTCGACGACATGGTGCTGTCGCTGACAGCGGAGGATATCAGAGATCCGGAGAGTGTACCATCGGTGGAGCTAGTCAGCTGTTCGTCCGGCTTTTGCGCGACGAACGTGGTGATTTTTGCGACTCCGGTGGCTAGCTGGAGCCCGACGGTCTTAACGATCGTAGGCTGACAGAGCACCGGTTGCGGCAAGTACGCCAGGTTCGCTGTGCTCGTTACTAGATTGCTAACGTTGCACTGGGACGTGGCAGAGGATTGTTGGCCGACGACGTAGCTCGAGGTGCTCGGATGAACGATTTGTTGGCTGGCAGCAGGCTGGCCCGTCGCGACACCTGCCACCGCGAACTGCGCCTGAACCGGATGACATTGCGCTACGGCACCGTACGACAATTGCTGTGTCACGCCTTCTTGAGCGCATGCTTGAGAGCCAGCCATGTGACATTGTATCATTCCGGGTTGCTGGATTTGTTGCGGGTACGACGCGGCTCCCTGAAGGACCTTGTGAGCTTGGACGACCGTGACGGAAGTCGCGTGTGCCGTGTAAATCGGATTGGCTCCACCTCCCTGGCCCCCTTGCCCCCCTTGGCTATGCTGAGCGGCCTGCTGCTGCGTCGGGATATAAGAAACCGGTTGTTGGTTGCCCTGTCTCTGAAGATTCTGCACGTGTTGCGATTGCGACAAGTAGACCGGCTGCGCTCCCATCATCGCTTGCTGGCCGATGTTCGAATAAATTTGCTGTGGCTGATGCTGCTGGTAATTTTGCGAGTGCATCATCATCGGCTGAGACTGCAGATTCTGCGACTGCGACGACGACGATGACGGCGTCACCGGCAAATTGGTTCTCGCCGCTTGGACGCAGGTGGCCAGCGAGGCGTTCATCGGCTTCAACTCGGTCACGGTTTGACTCTGCGCGTTCTGCGCCCGGAACTTGAGAACCGGTCCGTAGAGACACTCGCCGGTGGGCGTGGGAACGGCATCGTTGGACGACGAGCTAACGGCCACGCGAGGATACGCGCCCACTGCTACCGATGGATTTTGCACAGAATTGCCCTGTGCTATGACGAACATGTTCGCGGGTTGAGCCGCACCGCCGGCACCGGGGAACTGACCAAAACTCGCGGATTGTGTTGGATTGCCGGGCCCTACCGCGCTGTTCAAGCTACCGGGCCCGAAGTTACCGGGATTCTCGCCGAAATTACCGCCCACGCTCGGGCTCTGGCTCAGATTGCCAACTATGGCAGAGCTCTGGGTGAAATTGGCTACCGGGCCGTATATCTCGCCGCAGCTAGCCGCCACCGCCGACGCGGTGGTGGTCACCGGCGGCGCTGCGTTCGACGCGGTGAACTTTTGCACGGGCGAATAGAGGTCCCCGGTGATACTACCGACCACTTTCGAGCTGACCGCGTACAAATTTTGCATCTCTTTAACCTTTTGCTGGTGGTGCTGTTTTCTGTTCGCAGCGGGTGATTGGGCTTGTGACGTCTCTGAAATTTGCAGGCTGGACATGAGGGGAGCGGCGTCCGAGGACTCCAGGGAGTCGAGATTGGTGGTGTCGGAGAGGGTGGAGTCGGCCGATTGGGTGGTGTCGTGGGAAGCGGACGGTTCCGAGACGGCCGGATCGAAAAACGGCAGGTCCGCGACCACCGCGGTGGTCAGGACTTGGTCCTCGTCTTGGAACTGCACCGCGAGGGTGTTGAAGGGTGAAGCGGGCGTTGTGTACACGGAGGGACATACCCCCCTGGCTTGATTATCCTTGAGCAGCTGCGCGAGAACCTCGGGGCTTTGCGCCACGATATAGGTGGAGACCGGGGCCGCAGCGGTCAGCTGAGATTGATCCGTCGTGTTTTGCGGTTGCCTCGATGGTTTCGGCGGCGGTACATCGTCTGCACCTAAATCACCACACAGATTATCTCCGACGTGACCTCGAGAGCCTCTTTCGTCGCGTGTACCGGGTGTCTCGATACTCTACAGTCTACAAGCTTTGTTATAGCTCCTCTACGTACCCCAAGACATGGCTTGCACCCTCCTGTTCTCACGCTTCATCGTCTCCTGCTGCTGATGTTTCTCTTCCAATAGAATCTCGCTGAAACGCGAGAGAATTTCAGGTTCCATGCGTACCAACCGGGCGATCCTCGATAACACTTACTGTAAAGTTTCTCTGATCTCCCTGAACGTTGGCCGCTTGCTAGGCTCGTAGCTCCAACACTGCGACATCAGAGAGTATAAACGCGGGGGGCAGTGGTTCGGCAAGGCTAGTCTTTCCCCGTTCTCCAGCTTATGGATCACGTCGTGGTTCTTCACGCCCTGGAACGGCTTCACTCCGAGCATCAGGATTTCCCACATGCACACGCCTGGAACAGGATTGCCCCGTTAGCCAAGGAAACCTATCGTGGTGAGATGACAAGATGAGCCCCGGAACGGCACAGAGGCAAGAGGGGTCTATCGTTCTGCATAGCAGTCTAGTCTGTCTAGTAGTTCTGTCATTGTAGGTCTAGTAGTTCTGTCATTGTAGATCTAGTAGTTCTATCTAGTAGTGTGCGTGTGTGTGTGTGTGATCGCTTCGGCCAATAGAAGGCGCGCTCCTTCCAAACTATAACCAATCGGCCGTGCATTCTTGCCTACGTCACCGCATTCCTGCCAGGGGCCTTCTTGTGATCTCACCACGGTAAGAGACCGTATAACCAGCTACGACAATTAGCATCGAAACCGACCGAACATCCAGACGTCCGAGGAGGTGGTGAATCTTCGGAAATTGATGCTCTCCGGCGCCATCCATTTGATCGGCAGCTTACACCTGCTCGCGGTGTAATAGCTCTGGTCCTCCACCCACCTGCTCAGCCCGAAATCCGCCAGCTTCACGCAATTGTGCGTCGAGACTAGGACATTTCTCGCGGCGATGTCTCTGCAAAACGCGAATAATAATGTTTTGTACGTATCGCACCCCGGCAAGAATAGTGACACAACTCAAAAAATAACAATTTTTAGTTTAAACTACGCGCTGGAGGGCAGTTATGTTAGTTTTCTTTTTGAGCTAGTTCATATTTGTAGTGGCAAGAACAGTGGGCAACAAGAACTGATTGAAACATCCCATAATATCATTTTATAGAGTCCCATCGAATCGAGTTTTAAAAATATTTTTCTGAAAGATTGAAGACGTCCGCACTATTTCGACGGAAATTTTATACTTTTCTTAAAATCGTTATTGTGAGAATTCAGCGTTTTTTAATTATAGTAATGATATTTGATCCCCTCAGGGTTTCAAATCCATTTACCACTCTCCCCTTCTATCCCCACTCTCACTATCGCCTAATTTCAGCCTATTTCAACTTAATTATCAGCGGGACCTATTGTTTATTACGGTGGGTTCCGGAATCACCTTTTGCCAACAACACGCGGCGTGTACCTAGGATGATTAAATTTAAGATATATTAATTATTTATCTCGAATATAAATGAGCTAATTAAATAAAATTTTTTTTGTTGCATAAAGATTATAAATATTTAATTTGATGTGAAATGTAATTCGAATTTTTAGATATCTAGTTTTTTTAGAAATGAATTTAATTCATATATTTAATTTATATATATATATATATATTAAATATAAATAATTTAGGGGATAATCTTTAGATTAATTATTATAGTTATTATCATAGTATTTATATAATTAATTATAAAATTTATTAAATTATTGAAAAAATAGGGGGTCATCCCCGGCGTATATCCGGGCGATCACCCATCCAAGTACCGGTCGCGCCCAACGCTGTTTAACTTCGGTGATCGTACGAGAACCGGTTTTTGCAGCGAGGCAATGGTCGTTGACTACAGCGTCTTTTAGTTATGTCACTATTCTTGCCGGGGTGCGATATTTACATATTGATACAAGTATCATCGGGGTGGGGTGGAGAGACGGTACCTGTGCACGAACTTCTTGCTCTCGAGGTACGATAAGGCAGTGCTCAGTTGAAAGGTATAAAGCAGAAGTGTGGCTAGGTCCAGACGCTGCTTGTTCGACTGGAGATAAGCTCGCATCTCTCCTAGCCTGGCGAGCTCCATCACCAGCCAGATCGGCGCTTCCGAACAGACCCCGATCAATCGTATGATATGAGGATGCTCGAACTGTTGCATGATGTCTGCAACACATACACACACCATCGATACTCGTCGATTAGTACTAAACCTACCGCCGAGGTCAAACGACGAATTTCTGGTTTTTTATTTTACAATTACTGAAGTCATTAGGGGTGGGCGAGTACCCGAAATCGGGTCGGGAACCAGAAAGTTTATATTGTTCCGAATGTCATAGATTTCCGAGTTCCCGACCCGTCCCCTGAACTTCCGGGTACCCGCATATCCCTAGAAATTATAATGATAATGGAGATGATTACACACATTTTTGTATCCAAGCACATATTATAAGAAAAATCACAGAAAATCTATCTTGAATAAGTTCGTGCCCGATTTAAAAATCAAATTCAATGGTTAGGTCAGGGTTCTACGATTAGAAAAGGATGGTGACTATATAATTTTTTTTACACTCTGCCGTGCAGTACAGTTTGACATCTATGAAAATCGGGCACGAATTTATGTCATCATCTAATATATAAATTCTACGATGTGATTTTTATAAGGCAATACGTGCCAGCCATTTTTAGACCTCGATAGGTTTAGTGTTAGACGGGTGGGAGATGGACCGACAGTTGCCTGGACGGTCGTAACGAAAAGATATTCTTACAGGCTTCCTCGAGGAACTTCTCGGATGTGGCGAGATCCGCGTCCACCTTGCACGTTTTCACCGCGACGGCTATCACTTGATTGTCCCTCCCTTTGTACGAACCTTTATGTACATTGCCGAACTGACCGTTCCCTATGATCTCGCCCAGTTCCACTTGGTTCCTGACTATCTCGTAGTCTCGTGCTGAAACGAGGATCATCGATGCTTATCGATCGAAAAACATGCTCAAATCTAGATCTATACAGTGGTCCGCTCGCGGCTCTTTTGCTACTTGAGCGTGGCTCTTCCACGAATGACGTGTTTAAAATGAATTAATTTTATTTGAATTTAATAGTATTTTAATACAATCTTCAATCAGTCAGTGTGCTATGTCTAAATTTAAATAAAGAGCAATTTCTACTCTATTTTTATCAATAGACTGCGGATCTTTATGCAAAATAGAAATTGTCTGCATCGATTGCAAGGAATAGAAACTAAATTGAATTTTATTTCTTCCCTTAACTCTTTGCACTCCGAATTATTTTTCAATTTTATTGCCAACAAGTCTCTACTATTTTAAATGTTTTATTTGAAATTTACTTCAAAGCACAGTTCCTTGACTGCTACCTATTTTAAACAATTTTGTTTACTGATTATATTAAGTATAGCTCTCTCAAATTTTGTTGTAATTTATATTTGTGGAACTTATATTTGTTTTTAATTCAAAAATAAGACGATTAAATAAACAAAGGAAGAACCAAATCCGTTCCATTTACATTTTTCTTTTTCTGATGTCGAGTCACACTTGACAAAGGATTGCGAAGGGTTAATTGAATAATATTTAGATAGAGGAAAAATATCATATTGACATCTTCAATTTTTAAAATTTTCCAACAATTTTGAATTTCATCTACTCAATTTTGCTATAAATGCATGAAGATCCGCAGTCTATTTATCAATAAATAAGATTATTATGAAGTATGATATCTAGTTTTATTTAGTGTACCTAGTTTTAACCGACTTCTACAAACAGGGTTCTCGTAAAGAAATTTGGCTCCCGAAAGAAATTTAAATCGTTGTAATGCTGATATTTGGCTCATTTTACTAATGAGTAGACTGCGAATATTATGCAAACTAAAAATTGCCTGCATCGATTGCAAGAAATAGAAACCAAATTGGATGTTATTTCTTCCTTTAATGATTTTAACCCTTAGCACTCTGAGACGCCACTAAAAATTGCTGTACCATTATTTAAAATATTGTTCACATTATTAGATATGTTTGTATCTAATCAATTATTAAACATTTAAGTATTGTATGAGGTATTATATCAATTTCGTATCCACCAAATTTAAAAAATCATTGAGCATGGAAATAGTCTAGGTCGGAAGAAGCGTTCCATTTTCGAGTTAAAATAGCTCCGGGTGCAAAGGGTTAATAGAGGACAAATCATCTAACATCTTCAATTTCAAAAATTTTCCAACAATTTTGAATTTCATCTACTAAATTTTGCTATAAATGCATACAAATCCGCAGTCTATTAATGAGTTTGCCGCCCACTGATCTAATATAAAACGATTTCCGATTCTTACTGGCTGGCGTCGAGTAGTCGCCCTCCTCGTCGACGATCTCCGCGTAGTCCTCCGACAGAATGGTCCCTGTCTTGCTGACGTTCTTCTCCGGACTGTTGGATCCGTCTTGCCTGTACTTCGGCGGATGGGCATCTGAACCGAGAGCATGGATGTTAATAACGGTCGAACGAGCCGCGCGAGGATCGTGCACCATGTCTATGATCTAGACCTAGACCAGGGAGTTCCAACTTATCCTCCTCCGATAACCGCAAGGTCCCCACCATCCGAATCTCTTCCCACCACTACGTACAGCCAGTGATGCAATGTCGCCAGATGCAATACAAACGAAAGACATTCCCTCTCCTCCTTTTCCCCTTCCACTATCCTATTCCACCACCATGAGCACACTCCAACGTCCTCCACTAAGACCATAGACCGGTCACATATTGCTCTGGTCACCAGAGAGGGGGTACTTGTATTCCCCTCGATTTTCTCGATCTAGCGTCAGCCGTAGAGTGGGGCGACAGTGGCGGAAGTGGGGCAATGGCGGGAGGGGACAGGTAGGAAGTTCGATAGTTACAAAATGTATGCGTGAACTACTACACATATAACGATGAAGTCTAAGAGTGGGGGAAGAACCTAGGCGGAGAACGTGTCTCGAATAGCTCGCGTGCTACAAGTTGAAACTCCCCGATCTAGACGACCAGACACGTCGAGTCTACAGGATCATACGGAAACTACAAACCTTTGCATGGACAGGGATAGTTTTTCCACGATGCAGCTTGCAAGTATAAACGATTAGAAACTTAGAGTAGTACCTATCGTTCGTCGATGCAAAGAAGGGGACGGTGTTCGTGCGAGATACTCGGTGATTCGTCAGTCCGTCTTATCAGTCCGTGTGTATACGATACAGCTAGGGTAAAGGTACCAGTTACCGGATATGTAGTGACGACTTAAAAGTTTTTTAATAATTTCAAGGCATTTCCTGTAATTTATTTTGCATTATTATCTTTTCCTGTACCCTCAAATTTTTCTGAACGATTTTGTTGGAAAGCAAAAGAAATATTAAGGAAGTTTTGGTCCTATTTACCGGACACCAGAAATTTGTGATAATACATTAATTAATTACTCTGGTGTATCACAGTTTCTTAGCATTTTCTATAATTGCAAACCAAAAATTGCGTTGTCTTGGGAATAAGGCTTTTAACTAATGTTTCCTATATCTTAAACAAAAATTATTGTAATATTTTTTATTTATATACGAAGGGGAAACATCAATTTTTTTTATTTTTAAAAATAAAGTAATACTAGCTACTTCATGTTATTATTATTAACTCCTTGTCCTACGATTTATTTTACGGTTTCAGTGATTAGAACTTTCTTTGTGATTCATAATTTTCTAAAAAAGGGGAAAATTTATATCTATTGTATACCTATACATGTTCTCCAATAACTATGCATTAACGAAACCAAAATAGAATTTCATCTCGGTTTAAAGGAAATTAATAACATACATATATGTTAGACTCTGTTCAGAATCTTCACCACTAATCTGACACGATATTGTAGGGCAAGCTGTTAACTTCTAAAAAGTTTGTTTTGTGTCCGATAACCGGGTGGGACACGATAACTGGTACCTTCACCCTATGTAGGGTTAGGAGCATAAATAAAAAAGGAAAATAAATTGCAATTTTTCAAAATTTTCGGCCTTTTTACCACTTTTGATCGTTTATAACTCGTAAACCAATTAACCAATTTCGATGAAATTTTCAGAGCGTATATAATTTATACGAGTTGACCAAACACATCTTTGAAATTTTCGTTATTGGCCCAGCTAAAAAAGTTGCAAAAATCAATTTTTACTATTGCTTTTCACAATTCCAACCAAATGCATTTTTTCAACTTATTTATCAGACGTCATTTACTAAACTAATTCTTCTAGCCTTACAGAGAAATTGAAGTCGTTTGGTCCATTCACAAAAAAGTTATTCTGATTTAAGGTGTGTGTGATCAGTAGACTGCGGATCTTAATGCAAAATAAAAAGTGTTTGCATTGATTGCAAGTCGCAGGAGCCAAATAAAAATTTCGTTCTTCTTTATCTTGTCAAGGTGAAACTAATACACTGTATGGCCTTAAATCTTTTTAATACCTCCACTGTTTTAAATTGTACGTACCGATTTTTGTCATAAATGCATCAAATCCGCAGTCTAGTGATCAGTTATGCTCCTAACTGTAGGTTTACGAGATCTGTTGGCAGTTGGTATTGAAAAGCTACTACACAGGGATCGCGCAGAAATGACTCGAGTCTCGTCGGGCATTTAGTTCCTTTCTCGGAGCATGCTGTTACAGTAATGTTCTCGGGGTTATTTCGGAACTCGAGTAGGAGTACCTTTTCTATTCCACAGCGAGGTATTGCTCCCCGTGACGAGCCTGCAGTACCCGTCGATCAGGTCCGCGAGACTCTCCGCCTGGTCCAGGCTGGAGCAAGTTATGCTGAGAGTCTCCGCAGCTCCGGCTACCCTCAGCTTGATGCACGCCTTCGCGTGGTCCTTGCAATCCGACACCAGCGTTTGGATCGATTGTATCTGGGAGAACTCGGCCATCCTCGTTGGCTGCGATCATGAAACAACGGTTATTCGATTCGATTCCTCGAAATGAGATTCGAATATACACTAATGTGCAAAAGAAAGAAGCACCCAGTATAATGTAGTAATGATATTTGGTCCCCTCAGGGTTTCACATCCATTTACCACTCTCCCCCTCTTCCACTCTCACTATCGCCTAATTTCAGCGGGACCTACTTTTTATTACGGTGGGTTCCGAACCACCTAAAGCACCCAGTATAAGCACCCAGTTTTGGTGACATATGTATGTAGAGCGGTCTTCTCCGCCGGACTTAGAATGGGAGACTACTGTAGATCCCTTTTTGATACCTACCACGGTTCCACCTCTGTGAGCCATGTAAGAAATGCCTAAATCTGGCCCGATGACTAGTTCCACGGGTATAGACCAGCCCAACTGCGAACAGAGCAAGCGACGTATCGTTTCGACGTATCGTCGTGAGGCTGATGGTAGCTGAAGAGGCTAGGGGTTAACAGGAATGGCTCTACTCACCCCGAGTGCGCACGAGAACCTCTCCTGGTCGAATCTGTAGTGTGCCCTCAGCAGGTCGAAGAACTTGTACCTGCATTCCAGATCCGTCAGTACGGAAACCTTCTTAAAATGCTGCTGTATCAGCTTGCGCAGCGCCTTTGGTTTCATTCCGTTGAGCACGGACCGCGGTAGAAACTTGTGCAGACCGACCTGAAACCGAGAACACCACCGGAAATAAAGTAGCCAGTCCTTGTCAGCTCCGTGTTCGGATTGGTTCCGATCCTTGCCTCTCTCTCCAGGTACTCGAGATTGATCTTCTTGTCGAGGGCTACCTGGGGCATGTCCTTGAAGAAGTTGCGGATCTCCAGACAGCAGAGCTGCACCGCCACGTCCTGGTCCAGAGCGGCGTGGTTCGCGCACAAGTAATCGTTCCGAACCTGAAGAGAAAACGGGTTCAGGTTTCAAGTTCGTAACGCAAACACCTCTTCCAACATCACCCAGATACAGTCGTGGACAAAATTAAGTGGACAGGTTTAATGATCAACGAAAAGTCAATGCAATCTAAAACATAATTTTAATCAACCAGAATTGCATGGAACAATTAAGTTAACAAAGTGTACTTTAATGAAATAAACAACAATATCAATAATAATTAATATGATTGAATATATTATCATTAATCAAAATTGTATACAATTTTTGATGGTCGAAATTAAGTGGACACTTCATAAATATTTAGAAAACAAGCAATTAGTATTTGGTATTGTAATCGTCGTGAGATGCTTCCCACAAGTTCTTGGAGGTAACTTCGATCATTTTGTTGAAATTTTAATTGCAATTCGTTTAAAAATACTGTTTTATTATGACGTTTTTCTAATGATATTTCCGAATCTAAAAAGCTCCATTTTTATATAGGATTGAAGCCAATCGAGAACATCTATCCCACAATCGTGTAAAAATTTTTTCTTTTTCTTCGCCGTATGCTTGGGATCATTATCCTGTTGTAGCATCCATCCCTCATCGAGATCCATTTTTAGGGTTGACTCTTCCATATTTTCATTTAAAATGCCAATAAACTTATCTGCATTCATGATGCCATGGATGGACCATCATAGAACGATAATTATTCAATATAATAGAATATGGACCATCATAGGACGATAACTATGCAATATTACAGAATATGGACCATCACAAAACGATAATTATTCAATATTATAGAATATGGACCATCACAGAACGATAATTATTCAATATAATAGAATATGGACCAATATAGAACGATAATTATTCAATATTAGAGAATATCCTAAAAATGTTGTAAAAAAATTTATAAGATTGTGGGATAGATGTTCTCGATTGGCCTCCACAAAGTGCAGATCCCAATCCTATAGAAAATTTATGGAGCTTATTAGATTCGGAAATACCATTAGAAAAACGTCATAATAAAACAGTATTTTTAAATGAATTGCAATTAAAATTTCAACAGATTGATCGAACTTACCTCCAAGAACTTGTGGAAAGCATCCCACGACGATTGGAAGCAGTAATTAAAGCAAGAGGTTACAATACCAAATACTAATTGCTTGTGTCCTAAATGTTTATAAAGTGTCCACTTAATTTTGACCACCAAAAATTGCATATAATTTTGATTAATGATAATATATTCGATCATATTAATTGTTATTATTGATATTGTTGTTTATTTCATTAAAGTACACTTTGTTAACTTGAATGTTCCATACAATTCTGGTTGATTAGAATTATGTTCTAAATTGCATTGATTTTTCGTTGATCATTAAACCTGTCCACTTAATTTCGTCCACGACTGTACGTGCAAGTACCTGATCGTAGTAATAGGAGAAGGTCACTATGTCCTTTTCGTACAGGTCGTTCAGATTCTGCGGCAGATATCTGACCCTGAGCTCGTACCTCCACTCGGAGTGCGGATGCTTCTTCTCGTACTTCTCCTGAACCTGATACATGGTGGTGTCTTGGTGCAACCAGTAACTCTCCCCGGACCCTGGGTGATGCAGCCTCATGGCGTAGAGGTTTCGGTAGTGTCTCGTGCCGACCGCCAATCGACTCGTCACCAGAGAGATGATCCCTCGGACGTCGATCGCGTCGCCGAACTTCACCACGTTGAAGCCACCTGAGAATCGATCCGGTGTTAACCCTTACGTAGTCAACCAAAATCCAGAGATTATTTAAAACATTTTGTATTTCACATATTTCCACAAATTCTCATTTTAAGGGTAGCGTCTACTCGAATGAGTGTGAGTGCACACACCGCTAGACCACGTATATGTACGCGAGGATTGCAAGGGTCCGGGATTCCGTTTCTGAAACCTCAATAATGCAAAGACGGGATTTCTTAGTAGTCAAAATCGCTAGATGAAAGACCAATCTAGGGTGCTATTTGCCTCGAAAGTCCTACTTTTACTTTTACGACGGGTAATTATTATTATCCGGCAGCATGTCGCGGAGCCGCGAGAAGCAATGTGTCGGGCGACAGTGCTGCCTCCTATCGTGGCTGACGGTATGCTGCCGAATAATGAAAATTACGCGTAAAAGTAGGACTTTTGAGGCAAATGGCGCCTTAGATTGGTCTTGCAACCCTCGCGTACGTATACGTGGTCTAGCGGTGTGTGCACTCACTCATTCGAGTAGACACTACCTTAACATTTTACCTGCCGGAAACCCATTAACTAGGGGTGTGCGAGTAACATAACGACATTTCGGGTTCGGTTCGGGTCGGGACATTTGTTCGGGATCGGGTCGAGATCCCGAAAGGTTATAAACTTCGGATACCCGAAAAGGTAATCGGGTCTGGTCTTTTCTCGCGCATGCGCGACGATTTCAGCTCCAGTGGCGCATAAAATGGGGTACCTCCAGCAACTCTCAGACTTTAAAAAAATTATTGGTAGTTATATTAACAATAACTTACCACTCCTTCAGCGTCACGTCTCTCGTCTATGACTATCACTCGTCCCGCCAATAATACCGGTACACTCCCGCCAATATAACTGCCTCTCAGGGCTCTGGCTGCTCTGCTACCTCATTATAGATACGTTATTGTTTCAGCCGCGCATGCGCGAGAAATGATGGTTCTAATCGGAGCACTGGTCGGGGTCCCGAAAGTTTGCAATATTCGGGTACTATCAGGTACTATCGGATACTAACGGGTGCCATCTAGCGGTTCTGCTCGATAAGTGGCGACCGTCACTACAAACCAATATGGCAGCACCTCTTACCTGTCAAAAACACTGATAAATGCTCAACTTTAAACAAGCATAACTCCTGAACCGTCGATCCTACAAGATCGAAACTTCGATCTGCAGCTGCCCCGGGTACAAATCTTCATTTACATGAAGATAATCTTCGATTACATACCAAATACATCATACTTTATAGGAGAAACGCACAAATTTTGAGTCCGGTAAAGTTTAGAGCTGCCGAGCATTGTGTAGGGAACAATTAAACTATTTAGTTGTACTTCCAATTTCATAGTTTTGCACTTCAAACGCGATATCTGCTCGGAAAGTTCTCTGAAGGACCTAATATTTTGGATCTCGAGGTTTCAAAGGGTTCTTATTTGAGGGGAAAAAAGATTTTGTTGAAAATGTCGAAAAATTGAATTTTGCGCTGGTTCCTTGGCATAGGTATGAAATATTGTTGGACGAGAAACTCACCTTTGGGCAGATGGACTTTCAGCGTGGTCTTGTTCATGGGGGTGGGCGATCCATGGGGCGGCGTGTTTCTTCCGCCGCCGGAGCCCTGGACGCCGCCAACTCCGCCTCCACCACCATCTCCCACGCCAGTGCTCATCCCCTCATGGCTGATATCGAGAACAGAAAAGAACAGCAAGTATAAGAAGTATGACGACGAAGACCGGCTTACAAGGGAGATGCGGCGCCGCGCAGCCTTCCCTCGCCACCAACGACCGCGTCAATTATGCATTATCCGGTAAAACCTCGGCTCCCCATTGGCCCGACTCAACGTGGAAGCTTGCCGAGAGGATTAATTATTCACCGGTACACAGAGGAAAAGGATTTCATCAGAAAGTACTGAGCCTCTACTTTGCGCCGGTATCTCGGACCTACCCGCCGCGCCGCACAGTGGGGTACATCGATGAATTTTATGTAAAAATCAAAGAACATTCTATAGAAATGAGATAGATCAATGATATTTTTTTAAAATAAAAGCTGAGATATTGTAATGTTAGTAGTATAAGAGTGTCTCAAAATTCCTTCGACATCCGGAAATGGGAGGTGCCTGAGATCATCTGAAGCGGCATTCCCTTTGCAAAAATGGCGTCCGCGGTGCTAGGGTGCTATTTGCCTCAAAAGTCCTACTTTTACGTTTACGACTCGTAATTCTCCTTATTCGGATTCATGTCGCGGAGCCGCGATAGGCGCCAGCACTGTTGCCTGTTACATTGTTTCTCGCGGCTCCGCGATATCATGCCGAATAATGAGACTGTTCCCTTTATCTCGATCGACAATTTGCTAATAATGTTTTCGGCGCACTGGTTCGATCTAATGCTACTGCTTAAGCAATTTTGCAAATTATCACGAAATTTTCAACGCTTCGGTCACTATTTAGACCATTTTCAAGAAAAATTTTTTTCTTTTTTGTATAATTGCGTCTGTAAAAATTATTAAATTAATATATACTGTGTAATTTATATTGCGCTCCGCATAAAAAACCAAATGTTCTAAGAAAAAACAAACCTACTTGGTAAGTGAACAGATTACTTTAAACTCTTTACAACTTTATAACCCATGTTGATTCCATGCCTGTGATATACGAACTGAGGCAGGCAGGTTAGCATTTGAAGAGATAATGGATCAGAAAACATCGATCGAACCATTGGCCAATCAATATTTGGCGGTAAATATGAGCCGTGAAAACTTCAAGCAACAACTTTCCACTGTTTGCTGTAGGGTGCAGGGTAAGGTTTTCACAGCAAAATTCCATTTTGTTTATAGGCGGTATATCATCGCGATGCAGCGGGTTTCCTGATTAAAATTAATATTTATATCTACTTCCTAAACAGTTTCGTGATCTATATATCTATTGTAGTATGAAAATAACAAATTACATTATTCCAACATAATTTATATGCAAACATAATTTCTTCCAGCTTTTCAAAGGATTCACTCCATTATCACGATTTTTCAAGGTTATTGCTTATTTTTCGATTATTGCGATAATCTGAGGATAAAATGTTTCCCACAAAAGTTGAAAAGTATTTAACCATCTACAAACTTCCATGTATAAAATTTCCAGAAAAATTTTTTTCGGCATAAAATAAAGATTATTTTGATATTTTAAATATTAAAATACATTTTTGATTTTACAATATTATGACTAACGTACAAACGAATTCAACGACCTACTGTATTATGACCTTGAGTCTATAAATAACGCTAAAATAGTTTTTCCTATTTTTCGGGCCAAATGCTGCACTGTGGGGCGATGGGAAGGAGATAATCGGGGAAAATACGCGGCTTGCCGTGGCACGGTTGAAAGCCTTCGAAAGCGTCAGAACGACACCGCGAGGCCGAGGTTTATCGAGGAAGGGAAAACAGAGAGAATCGAGGAAGAAGGAAAGATGGAGAGAAGAACGGAAACAAGCCCTTTGAAAAGCCACGCGGCCGCGTATAGGCATCGGGCTCGGAGCGTTCGCGTTTCAAGAATTTCTAAAGCTGCTCGACGACGAGCGCCAATTGTTCCAGCACACCGCCGCCACAACGGCCGCGCTGCGTCACGTCGCCACCGGTCCGTCACCGTTCGGAATTCTCTGAGACAATATCGCGTTTCTGCGCGCGAAACGTCATCGCGGAAGTGGCCCCTTTTAACCCCTTGCCCTACAACAGGGGTTTCAACCTTCTACAACCTTTGAAACCGTTCTGGTTTATAATATTTAAGGTAACAATTTAAGACAATGTTTTGAAACTTTGGTGATCTACTCAAGCTCTAATTAAACATTTAACTTCAAGTTACAACTTCAACGAACTCTTAAATACTTTTGCGGAATCCAAGTCCCTTTAACTCAGGTTGAAGAATCCTTCTCCCCCAGAAGTCATGAGGTGGGAGGGAGAAGGGGGGCCAGTGGCTTTCGGTTTCGGGATCTTGGCCCTCTCCCTCTTTTATCCTAGAGATGATCATCTTTGGAACCCTTCTAGTGTATAATATTCTTTGAAACCCTTCTAGTTTATAATATTCTTTCTTTGATAGAAAGACGGGAAAACGTCATAGCCAACGATGAACAATACTTTGATTATTAAGGTAATTTATTTAGTTATGGAAATAAACGGTCAAACTTTGCGAGAAAATCGACATTATTAACCGAAACACCTATTAAGACAAAAGTGAGAAATAAAAAAATTACGATTTCGGCTTCGCCGGTAATTAATTCAATTATTTTAAATTGATTAGTTTAATTATTTGTCAAATTAAAGGCCCGCAACAAGGTGGAAAGATCGAAACGATGTCCGCTTCCGGAACCGTTTGGAACGTCAGCCTGACCGGAGAACAACGAGATACATAGATAGACGGATAAAGAAAATTACGCGCTCTTCGGCCATGATCCGTCGTCGCGAGCAAAACCACCACGCACCTGCGACCGTCGCCCACGCGCTTTACCTTTCACTATTACTTTCTCTATTGCGCTTTTGCATAATAGTAACGCGTCGGCACGATGTCTCGCGAAGCGATGGTCGAGCGTACCTAGCTCGGGACACCTTGTGGAACTTCCAGGTGCCGAGGGTGTCGGGGCTGTAGGACTCCGAGCAGCCCAGTTGTCCCAGAGAGCATAGCAAGCCCCCGTTCTCCTTCCTCCATCGTTTCTCCCTGGGGTAGCCTTTGCCCCTCTTCAACAGCAACACCCCTTTCGCGTCCTTGGCGAACGACTCCAGATTCTGGCCGCGACAGGTCGGCCAGGAGATTCCGTTCGCTTTGCGCTCCAGTAGCTCCAGCATCGCTCCCTTCGACCACTTTCGACTAGTGATGGGCATACAATACTCTGTCTTCCAAGGTTTCGAACAAATCAATCACCACAGAGTTTCGAATCAATTCGACATTTATTCGAAATCAGAAATTCTTGAAACTCTTGGAAGTCTTGAAAATTTTAAGTCTTGAAAATTTTAGATCTTGAAAATTTTAAACATCTTGAAAATTTTAAGTCCTGAACATTTTAAGTGTTGAAAATTTTAAAAGTCTTAAAAATTTTAAAACCCTTGGAAATTTTAAGTTTTGAAAATTTTAAGTCTTGAAGATTTTAAAAGTCCTGAACATTTTAAGTCTTGAGAATTTTAAAAGTTTTGAAAATTTTAAAAGCCTTGGAAATTTTAAAAGTTTGTAAAATTTTAAGTCTTGAAAATTTTAAAAGTCGAACATTTTAAGTCTTGAGAATTTTAAAAGTTTTGAAAATTTTAAAAGCCTTGGAAATTTTAAGTTTTGAAAATTTTGGGTCTTGAAGATTTTAAAAGTCCTGAACATTTTATGTCTTGAAAATCTTATTTTACGTGTTGAAAATTTTAAGTCTTGAAGATTTCAAGTCTTGAAAATTTTAAGTCTTGAAGATTTCAAGTCTTGAAAATTTTAAGTCTTGAAAATTTTTAGTTTTGAAAATTTTTAGTCTTGATAATCTTAACCCTCTAACTGCATTCCGTTTCCATTTGGGAACTTAAATTTCAAATGTTCTATAGAACTATAATTTGTAAATTTTCATTTACAAAGACTTACACTAATTTAAGTAGACAATACTGAAGACTCTGAGCACGTTGGTTCCAAGTGGGAACATTGCCACTTGTACCTGCATATGTAGACTAACAGTAACTTAAGTAGACTAACAGCCATATACATTTTTTTCAACTCGTCATAAAAATGTATGCAATAGAGGGTTAATAAATGTCATACTTTTTATAATATTGGTACGTTCATACTTTTATTCATCCCAATGCTGACATTTCAGTAACATTTCAAGAGTTTCAATTCTTACAAACCTTCCAAAGTTTTAAGGCTTTCAAGATTTTCAAGACAATGAAGTTCGAGACGTCCAAGAGTTTCAAGACTTCTATGCTTCGAATTATCTTGCAAGTGACTCGAATTTTTTGTCGTAAATATTGAACCGAAGCGATTCGAAGTGATTCAGATCCCATCACTATTCGTGTGTTTTCCCACGATTCTCTTCGCGATCGGGCTCATCGAAGCTCCGAATTATTACCAGAACTACTGGATCAGTCAAAGTGACTTGCTTCTGATTCGTTCTTTTAGAAATATGAAAATTATTAATACGTTTTTCTGAGAAATTTTTTAGCCAACTTCTCTATTGAAGTACATATCTAAACAAAACAGGTACGAAATCTAAATAAATGCAATTTTCTCATGATCATAAGTCAACGTATGACAATTGCGTTTAGAGCTCGGTAGTTCTAGTACCAACCCTCCCTATAAGAGCGTCAATATGTATTAGGTTTCAAGGTTTTCAAGATTTCCAAGACAACGAAGACTTTGAAGACGTCCAAGAGTTTCAAGAGTTCTAAGCTTCGAATTACGTTGCAAGTGATTCAAATTTTTGTCGTAAATATTGAATCGAAGCGTTTCGAAGTGGTTTAGGTCCCACTTTCGACCAACAATCACCGTACGACAGCGAGGCGACAGTTCCGCAGGGGATAGATCCATCGGGCGTCTTCAACGTCCAAACTTTGGTTCCTTCGAGACTTCTCCAGGAGTCGGAGGAAGATCGTCTGCGGCCGAAGATCCACAAACATCCAGCTCGAGTCGTACCATCGTGGTCGCAGGAATTCCTCGTCGGGATATCGCTCTTCCCCTCTCTTCTGCGAAACGCGAGACCGCTATTGATCCGAGGCTCCGTCGATCGCTCCAGCGGAACGTTCGCACGGATCTAGGCTTGCAAGGTGGAGCCGCATCTTCGTCGATCAGTGTCGCCAGAATCGACCAAAACTGGTCGATTTCTCCTCTCTCTCCTCCTTTCCCCTTCCACTAAACCATTCCAGTACCATGAGCATACTCCAACATCCCCCACTAAGACCTGATGTTTACTGTTTACCTCAGTGTCTCGATAACCGGCATGTGATCAACAGGTCTCACATTATCACACCGAATTTATTCATTTTCATCACGAAAGCTAGTGACTAGTTTTCTCAACAACATAAATTACAACTAATCTTTGTTACGTATTCCTAAATTTCAAAATTTTCACAGACGCAATTCTAGTAACCCCTGAAGATGATAGAACAGACATTTCTAGCTAGATCATAGGTGAACACGTCTGAGCCAACTGTAGGGGTACTCTTGAAAGAGGCAAAAGTTCGAAACTGTGAGAACCTCTAAGACTGGATCAGCGAGTAGAGAATGAGAACCATAACGATAGAACAGAAATTTCTAGCTAGACCATAGGTGAACACGTCTAACTCAACTGTAGGTGTACGCTTGAACCTCTAGAAGACTGCTAGCCTCTGCTAAACTCGTCCTCTAAGACTCGATCAGCGAGTAGAGAATGAGAACCACACACACACATAACGATAAAACAGAAATTTCTAGCTAGATCATAGGTGAAGAAGTCCAGTGTCGCCAGAATCAACCAAAACTGGCCGATATTTTTCCTCTTCTCATTTTCCCCTTCCACTATCCCATTCCAGCACCATGAGCATACTCCAATATCCTCCACTAAGACCGTAGACCGGTCACGTATTAATCTGGTTATCAGAGAGGGGGTAAACTGTATTCCCCTCGATTTCCTCTGGCGACACTGTTCTCCACTGGCGCTTCACGATTCCCACTACCAGTGTAACGGTTCCCCCACTACCAGTGTAATGGTTCCCCCACTACCAGTGTAATGGTTCCCCCACTATCAACTATTTCAGGCCCGGGCAACTTCATCCCCACCAGTGTCACCAGAATCGACCAAAACTAGTCGATTTTTCCTCTCCTCCATTTCCCCTTCCACTATCCCATTCCAGCACCATGAGCATACTCCAACAACCCCCACTAAGACCGTAGACTGGTCACGTATTAATCTGGTTATCAGAGAGGGGGTAAACGGTATTCTCCTTGATTTCCTCGCTTCAAGATTCGCACTATCAGTGTAATGGTTCCCCCATTATCAGTCTACCGGTTCCCCCACTATCTATTTCAGGCCCGGGCAGCTTCTTCCCCACCAGTGTCACCAGAATCGACCAAAACTAATCGATTTTTCCTGTCCTCCTTTTCCCCTTCCACTACCCCATTCCAGGATCATGAGCGTACCCTAATATCCCACTAAGACCGTAAATTGGTCACGTATTATAGTAAATTCTCTATAGACGCGACAGTCTCGGGGGATTTGGTCGCATCTACCGTACAGGGTAGCTATTTTTGTTATCTCCAAAGGCCGAGCCGAACGTAGAAAAGGACAGCGCGTGTAAAGGGAGACCGCGCGAGGCCGAAGCGACCGCGACTCTCCGCGTCTCTTTCTTTCCCATACGCTGTCCTCCCTTGCGCCCGAAACGTTCACCGTCGATTAAACCACTAAATGCACTTGCAATTATATCGTGTTCGGCCTCATTCTAATCAGAAAAATGCCACAAATTCACCACGTGAAAGTTTCATAAAAAACAAGTGATAATAAAAGAGACTATATTTTGCTATTACATCGTGATGACGCACGGGCCTTTGAACTGTGCCGACGACTGCGACTCTCCGCGTCGCATTAGTAGTGGTTCACACCGACATACCCGAGATCAGATTGCAAAGTGGAGGGGATATTTCTGTTGCGTTTATCGTGTACGGCCTTCTATAGAGAATTTACTGTAATCTGGTTATCAGAGAGGGGGTAAACTGTGTTCAAAGGCCCTCGATCTCCTCGATCTAGCGACACTATGGCGGCGCGATGTTGAATTTTAATTCGCCGCTGCGATGCGACGGTTCAACGTCCCCGTTCAACGGCCTCGTTATTCTAGCTTTCCGGCTCGAATGCAATGAGATGGAGAGGAGAGAGAGAGAGAGAGAGGAGAGACCGTAGCGCGTCGACGACCCGAAATGGCACCGAAAATTCACCGGGAATGAGACGAGTCTCCCGAGTCTGGTATGATATCTTGCGAGAGTGTTAACCTCGGATCGATCTTGTCGATCTCGCACCGTTGATCGCGAACGCACGCGGGCTGTTCCGTCGTTCAATGGGAACTGATCAATGCGTCGTCGAATGGACAACCTGCCGTTCTCTTCTCCTCTCTCTCTCGCTCGCTCTCTCCGATTCTTTCTTGCCTCGCCGTCCTTCTCCAGCGGAGCTGGCTCGCGCAGATACGCGTGGGACGATCGCGCGAAAAATTGCGCTGCTGGATATCGTAATTCCTACGGCGCAAATGAACGGGGCCCGATCCAGGTCGGCGATCGAGCGATCGAGCGCGGACAGACTGCCTGGAGACGCCGGTCAACCGATCGCTCTTTCGCAACCGAATAGAACCGCTGGTTTGTTGCTGGTGTTGCTGTTGCTATTGTTGTTGCTGTTCTCCTCTTACGCGCGTATGGAAACATCGGTTCATGCAGGCGCGATCGGGTTCGCGCCGCGAGATCGCGGGTCGGCGTGAAAGGTTGCCGATCGAGCCGTCCACTGACATTTAGGCGACCGACCAGACGTTAACAATAGCCTGAGCGATGCTTTGACCATCCGTCAGACTCTGTCGAAAGGCTCCAACTTGTTTCGTTTATCTAAGAACGGAAATATCTCGTGACATACTGAAGTTACGAAAACAATTTGTTTACAAAATTTGTTCGGTATGAAGGCAAGAATCATATGGTGTAATTTTTTCCGGACTGGAATGGGGGGGGAAGTGGGATTTCAAAGTCAAAATAAGATTTTTAAATAGAACCATATATTTTTTAAAGTGAAACTTCTTTGCTGAGGGGGTAACAATTTTCTAGCGTTACGGAAGTAGTGTTACGGAAGTCGAAAGTCGAAAGGCGCGAAAATTTAAACGGAGAAAAAACGGAGAGAAACAATTTCTTACCCCGACGGGATTCGAACCCCGATCTACCATTGGTAGACCAACTCCTTAACCGCTTGGACAACCGACGATCTTGGAATGAACGCGAACATTTTGGTATATATCGCAAAGAATAAAATGCTGCAGCGGTAGGATTTTTCGTTTAAGACGTTATTTTTTTTAATGACAATTTCGCATTCATCATGAAAGAGCCGTTGCACTAATAATATGCATACTAATAATTTATCTGTATCTATATTTAATAAGCAAGAAGTTTCACTTCGGTCGCGCGTGGACTCCACGCACACGATTTTTTTTTGTCATACCACGATAGCATTTTTCGAGATATATCACATTATGTTGTTTACTGTTACAAAACATTAGAAATTACAGGGTGTCTCACGCAAATTGTTTCAGGTCATAACTCTGTTATTAATGCATTTACGAAAAGATATTAAAAGAGAAAGATAAATGGTTCGAAGAGCGCTGCATTCGTGGGCCCTTAGATTTTTTTTAGATGCAACTGTGCATGTGCAATTAACAATCGCATCATTTCTTTAAATAGAAATGCATATTTTTTGTTGCATTATTCGATTCCTCTGTTCATTCTACGTAAAAAATTATTAGTGTATCATGGCAAAAAAAGTATTTGCTCTCGAGATATTTTCAAAATATATTTTTTTGCCATGCTGCCCTAATAATTTCCATTTAAAAAACTGGTTTTAACTTTGAAATCCCCCCTCCCTCCCATTATAGTCCCGAAAAAATTACTCCATATGATTCTTCCCTTCATACCCAACAATTTTTGTAAACAAAAACCCTGAATATTATAACAAAAATCGCAGAAAATATAGATAAACTTAATTTTGTTATTTTTATAATACAATACAAATCTGGCACTTTTGATGGTCGATAGGTTTAGTGTACAAAAAGAAATTGTGAGGTGGGGCATTTTAGATGAAAAATATTACTTTTCATCTAAATTTATTTACATAGAAATTTTCAGATTTTTAGCTGGACCTAAAATATTTTCGATGCGGAGAGGGTTAATCGATCGATAGGAAATGGTTCGATTCGGATGCTCGTCGCAACATTCTCGCGGTAAGTTCGGAAAAACACTCTCGCCTTTGAAAATTTTTAATACAAAATCCTCGTTCACTGGTTCGTCTTTGCGCTCGCCGATTGGAAGCGCGTTCGTTCGTTTTCCCCGCGGACATGTAAAAAGAAGAAGAAACACGGAGGCTCGAATTACAGCGGGAAATCGGGCTGGGAGATAGCCTGGGCAAGAAGGCGCGCTGCAAATGAGAAAAGTTTTCGGTGAATTGCGGCTGCGACCGGTCGAATCACCGGGAGAACTCCCGAAAGACGACCACTGTGCCATTTTCCTCGATTTCACTCGGTTTCGGGACTCCCGAGTCGCTTTTTCCAGCGCAGGAACTATTTAAACACCGATATCGCCCCTCGGCGATACGTCCCGTCTAGTCGTTCCGATGCTTTCGAGAGGAAAATTAGAATGCCGAGAAGCCAGACGGACAAACGATCCTCGGCGCAAACGATTTCAATTTCAATCCAGAAGGCAAGTATAAGCAATCGACTACTCGTTTCGTTGATCTTCCTGCCACACAGTGGGCTGGATCGAAGATTTTAGTGACATTTTAGTATAACTTCTGAACCATTAGAGATATCAGAGTGCGCTTTGCACAGAAAATTTTTTAAAAATTCTATCTTTTTAATAAATACAACTTTTATTTCGGTAGTGTGATTTAACGTTGCATCGACAATAGTTATTTTTATTATATAATACATTTTGTTTATGTTTATTTAATTACTTCTTGCCATGTTTTAAATATAATTGGAAATCATAAATCAATATTCATGAATCAATATTCAACGTTTTGGGACTACAATTATTGTAGTTGATTAATTAACAAGAAAGCTACATATGCTAATAGTACAATACTACAAATATACCGTAGTCACTGATGATTTCCGGGATATTCTAGAGCAGGGGGTTAATGGGAATCGAGAGCAGCAGCGAGAGTCCACGTGGACTCGGAAACCGCTTTTATCGCGCACGTTGCCCCATTGCCCTTTGGGTCGCGAGTCGGTTGGAAAGTCGGACCAGTCGGTCGCGGGCTTTTCGTGGGCGGTCGTGGTTCAACGAGCTTTTCGAGCCGCGCGCTGGTCGTAATTTTAGAAGCTGGAAGGGCCACCGTCGCTCTCGCGTCTGACCCACCAGGATTTAAGCCGCGATCTTCCATGCTACGTCGTACGTTGGAAATTATTGGGTTGGAACGAAAGTTCGTAGCGTTTTTATATTAAAACTCAAAGATGAAATTAGGATATTTATACATAGATTTGTTCAATAACATATTTTCCATTCTCTTCTATTACTTTAGGCCATTTTTACTAATTCAGAAAGTTCGCAGCCTGACACACGGATGGTTTTGGTAGCAGCAAAAACATATCGTTGTTGAAAACATCCGTCCTTGATGTGAACATAACATCGATTCCAAATCGATCTGTCAAATAGCTTGCTTCAGGCAGCTGATTAAAGTAGACGTGTTTGCTTTGGTTAGAAAAATGGAAAACTTGGAAAATCGTGCAATCATTGAATATTTATATAAAAAAGGATTAAGCGGAAAGGAAATTTTTGATGATACGGTGAATGTGTTAGGGGACAGTGCTCCTTCATAAATTGAAATATCTTCTGAACTAATAACTTTTCGACATACATAGGGTTAGTACTTTTTTTATAACGAATGACCAGCTGCAACGATTGATGTATTAAAAAATACCTCGTTCCATTTAAAAAAACAAAGTTGACCTTTATATGACCTTTACGCGTCCACTCACGAAAAAACTAATAACATCAGAATATGCTCCACTCGATACCATTCAAGGCGCCACTGAAATATTTTTTGCTACGAGTAACAATAGCGAGAAAATCAAGATGTCGGAATCGGGTGGGACGCGCTGTATGACACAACCACGAAAAGGGTTAAGAATTATTCTTTCAGACGAATATAGCTAAACAATTCGAACACAGGCGCAGTTAGTATTTCGAAATTCGGTTCCAAAATTTGCGGTTATCAAAGATCGCGGGGATGGAAGAATGGATTTTTTCGTTGCGGACCACGTTGCTACAGACGTAGAATCTCGACGAATCCGAAAGTTGGCAACTCTAACGAGGCGACGTATGCCCGTTGGAAGCGGCGCGGTATGGCATCGGGACTCGGTTAATGGCGCCAATTAGCAACGGTTACCGAGGAGAGCTCCGTGGTCGATGACGCCAATTTCGCCATGGTTACCCACCCCCGCCCGCTCCTCGAGCAGCTCATCGACGTAACACAGAAGCGAAAAAGTGGAAGCGGGCTTTCGCGCGGAACCGCGTTCTCTTTGCTTTTTCCCGTTCTTCCGTTCTATCCATTCGCAGATTTTCGAAGGGACTCGCATGACGCACGAAGATGTTCTTCTCTTTGTGGCACCGCCATTATGCGCGAATTGCCGACCCTCCTCCGTTTAAACCTAATCGCCTGCGAGGAGAACACAGCTGGATACTTCATCCCTTTCCCAAACTTTGTCGAGATTCGATTTGATTCGATTTGATTCGAACCGAGAGAGAAACGCGATTTCGTTCGACGACCGGTGAACTTAATTATTAAATTAATTTCTGTAGAAGAAATGAACGGATCATATGTTTAAAGATTTGTGTTGTTATTAG
Source organism: Lasioglossum marginatum (assembly GCA_028455795.1). Lineage (NCBI taxonomy): Eukaryota > Metazoa > Arthropoda > Insecta > Hymenoptera > Halictidae > Lasioglossum > Lasioglossum marginatum. The sequence continues at coordinate 2,878,655 of CM052268.1, forward strand.
ACTGCGGAACTTTATGCATTTGTGGGTTCTAGAAATTCTCAAAAAATGCTAGAATATAATATTCCACAGAATTCAGTACGATTTTTATCTATTCTGGAACTACAAAGACTACTACCACCGAAAATAAGATTTTACGTGATTCCACATTATTAAAATTTGCCTAGAAAAATTGGAAATTGCATAAACATCCGCAGTCTAGTTGTTACAAGATGTAATTTGTTGTAAGGTGGAGCGGGGTAAGTGCGTAAACGGGGCAAGTGCATCAACTGGTTATTTGTATTATAATATGAACGAAGCTTGTATTTATTAATCTATATATATAAAAATGGATGTTTGTATATATATATGATTAATAGACTTCGAATCTGTTTGACCGATCAACATGAAACTTGGCACATATATGTATTTCTTCATGGAGAAGGTTTTTACGCTATTCAATTTGTTGTAACTCGCCGCTGCAGATGGCGCTGCAATACATCAACTTCTATACCGTTGAAAATTTATTATGAAAGATATTATGAAACAAGAAAAAAACCATGGTTTCACAAAAGAGGAATGCCAAGAGCAATTGCTCCAACTTCCCAAAAAGGTTCAAATCGCATAGTACAAAATTAAAAAAGTTATCGTCCTTTTTAGAACGTCCGAATATTAATTCCGGCCACTGTACTTTCCGTTCGTTCTAATAGTTGGGCTACTTACTCGGTGGTTTCGAGGTACTGGAAGACCCGGTAGACGGGACGTCGATACATGAAGAGATGGTCCTCGACACGCTCCACCATCATCCTAAAACCACTTCATTCGAAATGGTGGGCTCACTGATCATCACCCACCACTGATCACTGTTCTCATCGGCACTTGACGCGACAGTGTTCCAAGATTCCGTTCCTCCCGCGAAGCTCGAAGAGGATCGAGTAGCTTCACGATTCGCGGAAGAGATTCACCGCGATCCGAACGTGGAAAACGCGTCTTCCGAGGGAACGGCGCGGAAAGCTCTTCCTTCTCCTTCCGGTGCTGGCAGGATTTAAGAGCTCGCTGGCTGGATGACGCGCGAGGCTGCGAATTCAATGGGATTTCGATGGCTATAGCACTCGATGCACCGCTGCCGGCCGGCTCTTCCTTTCCGGTGCATTCGCTGCGTGTATCGCCGCTTTCGAATCAATACTTCGCGCGGAAAACACGCGCGACAGACGCAGCGGAAAGAGGACTCTATCGTCCGGCCTATCCGCTAGCGTTGGTCAAACCTCGAGAGGGATGTTCTTCACGTTTCCGCGACGACAACTTGGACTTTTCCTCGACCCTTTGCCTCGCTATGTAAATTCGATCGTCGACAATTAAAGGACTCTTTATATTAGGTTGGGGACAAAGTTTCTTCGTATTCTCCCGATAGATGGTCTTACCATGTCGTAACTCTGTTAATATTAATCGGATCTGGCATTACTTGAGCGCGTCTGAAAGGTGATATCTCATAGAGTAATTACAAACAAGAAATTGTGATATTTGTTTATTTAGTCAAAAGTTATTACGTCTTGAAAATGAGTGAAAACAAAGAAGAAATTCGATACGTTTTGAAATTTTATTACAAAAAAGGAAAGAATGTGACTCAAGCTGCTAAAGAAATTTGTGATGTTTATGGACGTGATACAGTATCAGTACGTGTGGCACGAAGTTGGTTCAAGCGTTTTGAATCTGGAAATTTTGATGTCAAAGATACACCCCGTTCTGGTCGACCCGTCACTAAAAAGGTCGATGAAATCATGCAAACAGTTGAGCAAGACCGGCACATTAGCAGTCGTGACATCGGTAAGGAACTAAACATCGACCACAAAACGGTTCTAAACCGTTTAAAGAGGGCTGGATACAAAAAAACAGCTGGTGCCTCATGAGTTAACATTGAAAAATTTAATGGATCGAATTTCAATTTGCGAGTCGTTGCTAACACGAAACAAAACCGAACCTTTTTTGAAAGGGCTGATTACAGGCGATGATAAATGCATCACATACGACAATAATGTAAAAAAGATCGTGATCGAAGCGAGGCGAAGCTCCGCAAACCGTGACAAAGCCAGGATTGACACCAAGAAAGGTGATGCAATGCGTTTGGTGGGATCATAAAGGAATCATTCACTACGAGCTGCTGCCATCCGGTCAAACAATTGATTCTAACCTCTACAACCAACAACTGGAAAGATTACGTCAAGCAATCGAGAGAAAGCGAGCAGAATTGATAAACAGGAGAGGCGTCGTCTTCCATCACGATAATGCCAGTCAAAAATTAAGAGAGCTTGGCTGTGAAGTTTTGATGCACCCACCGTATAGTCCTGATATTGCACCAACAGACTACCATTTGTTTCTCTCTTAACGGTGTGAAGTTGACTTCAAAAGAGTCCTGTAAAAATCACGTGTCGCAGTTTTTCGCCCAGAAATCACAGAAATTCTACAGTGACGGTATTATGGTTTTACCTCAAAAATGGCAGAAGGTTGTCGATCATAAACGGCTTATACTTGATTTAATAATTTTCATTTAAAATATGGAAGAAGCTTGATTCATTTCTGCATTAGAATACGAGGAAACATTTTTGTCGTAAACATTGAATCGAAGGGATTCAAAGTGACTCCCATCACTACTTGCCGCCTCCCGAGCTTGCAACGATAACATTGCGAGGCAGGGAGTCGACGAACTTCCGAGCGTTTCGTTGAAGTTTAAAAGTCCGAGTTTGAATAGGGTTCGCCGGTGGGTATCGCGAAGCGTGACGGGAATTCCCTGTCCCTTATCGCCCGGTTCTCTCCGTCTTCTCGCGCGTTCGCATTGCACGGTGAACCATCAGCAATAGAAACGGCGATAGCGATCTCGCGTGCAGTTGTCTCTATGTACGTGCCGCTAAACGGGGACCTGACCTAACCTACCCCAAACGAAGGAAGCGCAGGGGCACCGCCTAAGCCGGCTGCAGTCCCTGCAGCACGGCAGACCGGCCGCCTGCGAGCCACTGCGCCGCGCCGCAGTGCAACGCGTCCGCCCCCTTTCGTCCCGTCCATCCACCACCCCCCGGTTCGCCTGGCCGTCAACCCCTGTCTGCCACGTAAATTCCCTCGGATGGAACGTAAACACGAAGCATTTCCGGCCCGGCGTTGATCGCCGCACCGGTGAATGGCCTGGAGATACCGTTCCCCGATGCGTCCGTCACGATACACCGCGCGGACCTCCATCGCTGCCCAACAAAGGCTAGGTGGTTCGGAACCCATCTTTATAAACTGTAGGTCCAGCAGAAAAAATTAGGATTTGGCCAGAACAACCAGGCTGGCGTTGCTGATATGGGGTAGTCCCCGAGGTGCAGCATTCCTCCTCTTTACGTCTATTTAGCAGGCTAGAGTCCCGTTCGTTATCGGAATTAACCAGACAAATCGCTCCACCAACTAAGAATGCACCACCACACATCGAATCAAGAAAGAGCTATCAATCTGTCAATCCTTCCGGTGTCCGGACCTGGTGAGGTTCCCGTGTTGAGTCAAATTAAGCCGCGGGCTCCACTCCTAGTGGTGCCTTTCCCTTAATGACCTGGAGATACAGTTCTCCGATGCGTCCATCTCGCAACAATACACCGCGCGGACCTTTATAGCTGCCCAACAAAGGCTAGGTGGTTCGGAACCCATCTTTATAAACTATAGGTCCAGCAGAAGAAATTAGAATTTGGCCAGAACAACCAGGCTCTGGCGTTGCTGATATGGGGTAGTCACCAAAGTGCAGCATTGCCTTCAGCCTTCCCTGAGGAGGATCCCCAAAACTGAATGCCCAACAAAGGCCGACCTACCAGTCAACCTGTTCTCGAAGATCAAACAGCCTGCCCGGGACCCAATTTGCTAATGCAATAGAGCAACGAACGAAAACTCTGCGAGAATCATCGGAAATCCACAAGGACAATGATGAAACTTCATTTCCCGGAACGAATAAATTAATCACATCGAACCGACAACCAGGCTGGCGTTGTTGATATGCAGGGAACTCCGAGGTGCAGCAGATCCTCCCTTGAGGAGGATCGCCAAAACTGAAAGCCCAACAAAGACATACCTCTTATCGAAGATCAAACAGCCTGCCCGGGACCCAATTTGCTAATGCAATAGAGCAACGAACGAAAACTCTGCGAGAATCATCAGAAATCCACAAGGAAAATGATGAAACTTCATTTCCCGCAACGAATAAACGAATCGCATTGAACCGATGCAGAGTGAAATTGTATTGCCGAACTTCGTAGAGACTCCCGGTAAGGTATGCAGCCTATTTCAAGATGGACACCACCCGCGTCTGCCTGCAGTCTCCGCAAGGCCGACCACCGCAGCGTTGCTCCCGCCTCTCGTCGCCGAGGTAATTAACCTCCGCGAACCTTCGGCGACATTGAGGAGAAACGATAGGGGATCACGGAGAAAATCCTGAACGCAACAGCCGAGTCCTGGATCGCTCGATCGACACTATCGATCGGATAGATAGACACCTATGTTCCGGGAACGCTTGAAGCATCGGATCTACAATTAGAGGATTGAACGATCGGAGAGCCTTCGAAGCTGAGAAAACGTTGCGGTAATTTTTCAAGAGGATCTCGCTCGAGGGGCTTAGCAAGGGCTGTGAGCCGTTGGAGCTTTGAGGGGCTGAAGCACCAGCAGGTTGCGAGCTATCAACTACTTCGGCGATCCGATTTTAGAGAGATTCTTTTGTGGATCGGCCAGCGACGCCGACGCAACGGTGGACGCTAACGCGTTTACCGCCATTCGACGCGGAGCGCGGGCAACACTGTCAACTTCTGGCCGCTATCCTAGAGCTCGTTGAGCCGTTTTCCGCTTCGCACGCGTCGGGAGAACAACTCCTCTGAACGAAGCGCGAGAAGCCGGAGAGGAAGCCACGCGGGACGATTTTGCGGAAACGCAGCCCAAGAGTCGCGGTGTCGACGACCGAATCAAGGTCGTGCAACCTTGACACGGCGCTTTGAAATCTTCCTCCACTCCTCGCCCGCCCACGGGGCTCCGTACTTCACCTTCGCAGCGATTCGGCGGGCTAGGACGAGGCGTCGATCTCCTCGGGAGGTCTCCCAACTTTCGGAAAAGCCGGTGCGCGGATCACTGGGGTTGTTCACCCCTCGGAGAACCTTTGTCCTCGACCTCCGTTGACGACCTCCGTTCCCCGCGCTCGTTAAAAGACCACCCAGCAGGCCTGAAGAGAAGCCTGGCGGCTGGAACACGACACCGTCGAAGCACACGAGGAGTCGCGCGAGCACAGTTTTAGGGTCGCGGAAACGCGGCTTCCCCGTGACCTTGCGGTTACACTCGGGCAAGACGAACCGGCGACCGTGAACCACGAACCACAACTCGGGGTCACCGAACACGAATAGAGTCCCGGACGGGAAATCGAAACGAGGCGCCTAGCAACAGCGTGTCGCGAGAACGACGCGCGTTCGTCTCCTCGGGGTTGCGTCAGGTATACGTTTTGCCGGTTCAAGGGGAGCAGGCGCTTTGCTGGGTGCGGCAGGCTGCGCCGCGACGCCCGGCGTCCCTCCTCCCGGTACCACTCTCTCCCGCCGAGCCCTGTCTCTCCTTCTCTTCCTCTCTCCACCGGTTTCTCTCTGTTTCCCTCTCTCCCTTTCGCTCTCTCCCCTGCCGTGTCTGTCTATCACCCTATCCTTCCCCTGCGTCCTCGGCTGCCGGCGTCCACCCTCGTTTCCGAGGCCGGCTCTACCCTCCTGACACGGCGGAACAGCCCCCGCGCGCGGGCAAGCGCGAGAGCAAGTACACAAGTACATGGACACCAATGTCCCTGTCCATGGTCCTATTCGTATGTGTATGCGTGTCCATACTCCGCGAGCGCCGCCGTCAACCGAGTAACCACCGTCCACGGACCTCGCAGTGTTTCATAGCGGTGCTCGAAAATATTTGCCAGCTACCCCAGAAACCGAGGAAATCGTCCCCCAAAGCTCGCTGCATTTTTCACGAGCGAATCGAAAGCTTCTTCCAGAATGAAAATGGAAACCCATCTCTATCTCTTAACCATACGGACCTGCTCGGCTACAAATTTATTCGGTCGAATAAATAATACGGATCTACATACAGTGACTCCCACTAATATTCGGACACACTTAAAAAGGCGATAACTTTTTTAATATTGTGCTATATGATTTGGACCTTTCTTGGAAGATAGAGCAATTCGTTTGCTGCAGGATGTGAAAAGAAATTTTTTCAAAAATTGCAATAGATCCGAATTGTAGAAAAAATACAAAAAGTTGCATTTTACAATTCTTTTATCTGGGCCTATAATCGAAAATTTAAAAAATACGTTTTAAAAAGTAGCGTTGGTTGTGCGCCGCGGTGAAGTAGTGAACAAGAGATGGAGCAGAAATTAATTTAATTAGAACTCACATGTACATCCGTAAATGCAGTTGCTGCTTCGAAATATGCGTCACTGGGCCATTCCGAGACGAACTGCACAGCTAATGATAGATCCGGACTCTCACTTTCACTTTAAACACTATTAGAACTACTGACTATTGAAAACACAAATATTAGCAAACGTGAGCTTCGAATTGACACATCTTTAGAGATGTTCTCTCTACCGCGGTTCGAACGACACTGATTTTTTTACACAAGATTTTTCTAAAGAATTTAGGGTGGGGATTGTACATGTCAAACGATGGTCAGACAAAAAATGTAACACGAGAGAGACCGCTTGTAAGACTAGAATTTATGGCAATCACATGTTCCGGTTCCCCTGCAAATTGGCACGTAGAGTCGATAGGTAACTGTTCGAAAAAGGGTCCGTCCTTTTATGAACAGTAGATAGAAATGTCAGGTAGGCGTGGCGTTTATGGTTTTTATCGTCCTACGTCCTACCTTTCTATTGAAACTTTTGTTTCTCGTTGTATGTATACAAAAAATATTAAATAAATGAAAATTTGCATGTGTCATTGTTATAATGCGCAAGTGCGACTACGAATTCTAGTTTTATGTTTGATATCCACGAACGCGAAATGTTACTGAAGGAATCTGTAAATTTAAAGTGCGGCCCGCTGTAACATTACGCGTCATCAAAGTGACAGTCCTAGGCTGCTCTTTACCTTGACGGACTCAAAATTTCTCGCTTTTCCCAATAAATTATGATGTATTTGGTATGTAATTCAGTAGATTTGTACCCAGCCCGGCTTCAGTCGAAGTTTCAATCCTCTAGGATAAATGGTTCAGGATTTATGGTTGCTTAAAGTTGAGCATATTTCGGTATTTTTGACAGGTAAGGCCGCCGCCATATTGGTTTGTAGTGGCGATCGCGCGCCGCTTACCGAGCAGAACCGCTAGATGGCAGCATGAGCACGCGTTAATGCTGATAATATAGAGCAGGTATTGCGATTGTTGTTTGAATTTTGGAAAAAATGGCCACGATGTTGCGTTTTAACTGGTTTTGGTGATTTTGGGTTAGATTTGGGCTAGGTTTCTGTAAATATATTCCACGATATTTCCTCTCAAACATTTTCTTAGATATTTTCTCTATGTTAGCGATATTACTGTGTGTCCGTGCTGCCATCTAGCGGTTCTGCTCGGTAAGCGGCGCGCGATCGCCACTACAAACCAATATGGCGGCGGCCTTACCTATCAAAAATGCCGAAATATGATCAACTTTAAGCAACCCTAAATCCCGAACCATTTATCCTAGAGGATTGAAACTTCGACTGAAGCCGCGCTGAGTACAAATCTACTGAATTACATACCAAATTTATTATATACATACATAATTTATTGGAAAAAGGCAGAAATTTTGAGTCCGTCAAGGTAAAGTTTACCCCTGCCTTACACCGTCCTTAAGAAATTTTTTAAAAGAAGGATAGACGACGTTTTGCTATATGATTGTCGTAAATTCTTACAACGGCTTCTCTCGTGTCCTGTTGTTTGTCTGGCCACCTTGTCGTTTGACACACGCACAATCCCCTTCCTAAACTCTTCGGAAAAATCTTGCAAGAACCGCCGTAGAGAGAATATCTCTAAAGAGGTGTCAATTCGAAGCTCACGTTTGCTAATATTTGTGTTTTCAATAGTAAGCAGTTTTAATAGCGTGTTTAAAGTGAAAGTGTGAAAGTCCGGATCTACCACTAGCTGTGCAGTTCGTCTCGGAATGGCCCAGTGACGCATATTTCGAAGCAGCAACTGCATTTACGGATGTACATGCGAGTTCTAATTAAATGAATTTCTGCTCCTTCTCTTGTTCGCTGCTTCGCCGCGGCGCGACACCAACGCTACGCTCAGTGGAACCTGCTGCTGAAGCCGCGCTCTGATTAGTCCGAGATTTCCGTTAGTAACAGTGTTGGGCAAATTTTATTTTAAATAATAGATAAACGTGTGATTTTAATTGCAAATAATAACTAAACTTTCTATTTCAATAAAAGTAATTTAAATAATTCCAAAAGTGATCTATTTTTATTATTTCTTATTTCCAAATAAAAGATTATTTATTATTTGGATTCAGGTGGAAATCAAATAAATAGTTTTTGGTCTCCTCTTATTTCTTGTATTTTGTATATACAATGATATTTTGTATATACAATGACAACTTTTTATCAATGATTTTTGTCGTAGAAAATTTTAGGATAACTTATTTTTGGTCCCTGATTTAATCTTTTTACTGGTTATAATTGCATCTACCCATTTTTGTAATGAATTTGCATAAAACCCGCAGTCTAGTGATAAGATAGCAATCCTGCCGAGAATTTTTTCGCTCCAGGATTATTTTTGCTGGTTTTGTACTACAGCCGAGAAATCGGGCACGATCGATCCCTTTCATTAGTCGGCTATTCCGCGATCGTTAGCCGATGCTCGAATTTCGAGCCGAACGTCTCTGCAGCCGCGGAGGAGTCATCCAAGCGTAATACGAGTGCCGGAAAAATATTCCAGTAGCCAAGAAACTTCAAACGCCAGGCTGGCCGGCACTCGACGCTCGACGCGGTGGCCGTAAGTTCATTTGCAGCCTGGACCACCGAATGGCGGATCTCGGGCCATTTGCAAAATTAGTTTCCCAGTCGGCCAGACTATCGGAATCGATTCTCACCAGGTTCGGACGGGGTCCCATGGAAATCACCGACACAAATTTCCACGACACGGTTTTCACCGACAACATTTCACCGACTCCAGATTTGACCGACAATAACTTTGGCCGACAACGCCTTTAACCGAGAATGACTTTGATCGACAACGATTTTAGCCGACCACGAATTTGTCCGGCAACGATTTTGACCGGCAACGACTTTAGCCGACGAGTATTATGTTACTGTTGGTTATTACTGATGAAGGAAAAACTAAATGTAAATGCATAAAATCCGCAGCATAATTTGCATTATGCGGAAGCATACAACTGTAGCTATTTTCATAGCAACATATTGCCGAATAATGCAAATTACGCCTCGCAAACGGAAAAATAGGACTTTTGAGGGCGATAGCACCCTAGATCGATCTTTTATCTATCGTTTTTGATTACTGAAAAACCTCATTTTTGTATTATCGAGAAATGAGAACGCGAATCCCGCACCCTTGCAGTCCTGGAAACGAGTCTACCGCCTTAAAATAGTAGGGAGTTGTTGGCAATAAAGTTGAAAAATAATTCGGAGTGCAAAGGGTTAACGATTTCCGATGAGATCGATGCGTATCTAGTAGTCGGTGGATCTCGATGCGTTGTCGGGACCTGGGCGGCCGAAAATTTTCGAGGGGTTGCGGATAGGGGTAGGCACAGGGTATAGGGATGAATGTTCGCTACCCGTTGCAGCGCAGCCACGGAATATTCCGTGCTTACAGGAAGCATAGCGGCCTGTCGGGATCATGTCATGTATAGAGGGTTGCAGCACTCGAGGGTTGTTCAGCGAAGTCAGGGGTGGGAACCGAGAGCCGAAGTCCGCTCCACTTTGATAGACCAGCCTCTTTGTTATTCCGTTGATCGTGGAAATAGTCGGACGAATCGACTCGTCCCGGAGCTAGACCAAGCCTCGCCTAAGATTGTTTTCTCAGCCTGTTCGCGAACGTCGTTTAACCCTTTGCGGTCGGCAGATTTCGGAGTCCCAGCAGGTCGAAGCAAATTTAGCGCAATTATTATACTTTTCCGTACGGGATTTAAATATACAGGGTGTTCATTTGAAAACTTTCCAGCCGAATATCTCGAAAAGTATGAAAGCTATTAAAAAAGTGTAAAACACGTCTCCAAGGATTCCGAGGGGGAAAGAGGGGGGCTGTATCAGTTTTTTATTTGGGTGGCGTTTTCAAGATCATTTGAAGGTCAACTTTGTTTTTCCAAATGGAAACCTATATTTTTTATCATGGGATCTTTTTGTACGTAAAAAGACCAGCAATTTTCGTAGGATACTTTTTTTATCCGCGCACTAGTTTCGGAAATATTTAAAGAGAAGTAGAGCGAGTCATACTTGTAATTTGTAATTTCTTTATAACCATAACAAATTTTCAAAATGTTCTCCGTTGTTTTCTAAACAATAATACAGACGATTCTCAAATTCTGAACGAACATTTTTGAAGGTATCTGTTGGAATAGCTCTACATTCCTCGCACCCTAGATTGATCTTTCATCTAGCGATTTTGATTACTAAGAAATCCCGTCTTTGCATTATTGAGACTTCAGAAGCGGAATCCCAGATCTTTGCAATCCTCGCGTACGTATACGTGGCCTAGCGGTGTGTGCACTCATACTCATTTAAGTAGACGCTGCTCTTAACGATCGTACAAGCCTTACGAGATTATCGCGCGAACAACGGCCAGGTGTAATTAATCCTTTTCGCAGGCGATTTAATTATCCCTCCTCCAGCGGGGCTCGAGGAGCCGAGAAACCGAGAAGTCGCGCGGAGCATCGAATCGCGGCGGAAATTGAATGGGACGCGGACGGCGCGAATCTGTTCCGCAAATACAATTTCCCGGCGAAAGGGAGCACGGTCGACGTAATCGGGACGATATTAAATTCTTCGGTGAATCGTCTCGATGATTTTTCCTCGCACGAGAAATCGGAATCCCGTTGGCGGTTGTTCGTCGACATCGTCGACCGAACAATGTTTACCGTGGGGGCGGAACGGACCCGATATCGGCGGGTTTCATCGGGTGCAGACACTTAAGGGGAAATGAAAAAGCCGGACCACGGACACCGACATCCGTGGCATCCACATTGACCCAGAAACCAATTTTTCAAGTTCGATATCTTGAAAAAAATTTGTTTGCTACTATATTACTAGTAGGGCTGTTACTTTCCTTCGAGGGTCGAAGATTTCGAAGCTTCGATTTCAGAAACTTCTCATCGAAGTTCCGAATTTCGAACCTCCGTAGTATTATAAATTATTAGAAGATTGTAAAGAAACGGAGTTTCTTTTTTCTAATCTAATTTTTGTGTTAATATTCTTATTTATCAAAAGTCATGACACTGAAATTTCGGGCACTTCGAAGACTTCGAAGTTCCCTTCGTCCCTTCGAATCCTTCGAAGTTTGGAAAAAGTAACAGCCCTTTCGGTCATGGCATCCTCATATAAGCACATACTATATAAATGCTTATATACATTGTAGAATATTGTATAGAATATTACATATATATTTAGAATATCAGAAAACAGGTTTTGATAATGATATTTCAGTCACTGGATCCGATTTTAAGCATTTTATTATTATCCATAATTTATACGTAAACATAATTTTCTCCAACTTCTCGGTGGAAGCACTCCATTATCACGATTTTTCAAGGGTTTCCGATAATCTGAGGAAAAAATGTTTCTAACAAAAATAGTTGAACAGTATTTAAACATCCACACTTACTTAACATCAATTTCTTACAAGTGACTTAGAAAAATGTTATTTTGCATGAAAATCCGCAGTCTAGTTATGACCTTCAGCCCATAAATAACGCTGTAATAGTTTCTTTCCGACTTTTCGAACCAAATTCCCCACTGTGCGTCGCACAGTGGGCTGGATCGAAGATTTGCGGATTATAAAAATTTTGGCATTTTTTTGTCCTGTATTCGACATTAATTTTAAATACATAACTGTAACTGCAATTATAATTTCTTAATGTAGAATAGTGCTGTTTACAGCAGAAAAAAATGGGGATGATAGATTCAACAGGATCGTCAAAATATCGCTGGAAAGAAAGGAGATTTTCCGGGTGTCGATCGCAGATTCTAAAATGTTCAACTTTAAGTGGTCGGTACAACTACAATTTGCATTTGGTTTTATTAATTCTTTCATTTTTGAGGTCAATGAATATTCGAAAGGCGATACCAATTGATTAGACATCGATATGAGAAAGTAAAATTCTCGGTAAAATGTCACTAAAATCTTCGATCCAGCCCACTGTGCGTTGGCAAGACGGAGGAATCCGCCGCATCGGACAGCGTCGACGGGGTCTCGGGGTTCGTTTCGAACGCGAATTCTTTTCTCTCGTCGCGTCGGTGCTCGCGGCAGCTGTCAGCGACGAGGCCTCCGACCAACCACGGATCGATAATTCAACGTTCTCACGAGCCCGATCCAAAGAGAAGGAAACGACGAATGGACACGGGGCCGGGATGAGAGATGAAGAGAGAAGTTGCAAGCATTCGGCCTCCTCGCGGCGCGTGGAAAAAGGGAGACTGAGAGAAGCGGGGAAAAAAGCGTGCCCTCTCTCATGCTAATTTGCATCGGGAATACGTACGCACCAGGAGAGAGGAGAGAGAAAGAGTGGATCCCTTTCTGCCGGAACACGTATCAACAGGGGTATCTAACGGCGAACGAGGGTCGAAACGGCGAGGGTAACGATAATGCGTGGCTCGGAAGCACGCCTCCAAACTCCACACCCATCGTTTAACTCGTATATTAAATATTAGGCGGTCCCACGGCCGCTGTGGTTTACTCGCACCCTCTAAACCGCAGCCGAAAGACGATTAGAGATTATTAGACTATAAGGCGAATATACAGTAAGGAGCATATATGAGGCATATATGAGACCAGATTTGAAATCAGCGTGAAAAAATCTACGGGAAATGATGTATAACATGTTAAAAAAAAATTATTTGCGCGCGTGGAAAACCACAATTTTCTTGAAATTGTGCAAGTTTAACGAATTTTTTCAAGGTTAAAAAACGTCCGTACCATAATCTCCCTATTTTTCCTATATTCTGAAAAGTTTCAGCTTTAATTTTTAAAAAATTTCGTCGCTCTATATCATTTCTATCGAAAGTTCTTTGATTTTGACACAGATTTCGTCGATTTGTCCAATAGTGCGGCGCGGCGGATCGATCGCGAATCGGCGTCGACGTAATTTTTCCCCGCGTTCCGCGGCCATTATTCCGAATCGAACGCGCATCGTACAGGATGCTGGCGCGTCAAGATTACGTACGTGCCGGGAATTCTGGGATAAGCCTGGGGAACCGAAAAAATTCCTCTTGTCGTGACGGCTGTCGTCTGTCGTTCGCCGATCCGGTTCAGGAAGGGAAACTTCAATTTCCTCGGTCTGGATCGTCAAACGTTACGAGAAAGAGCCCTAGTAGCATTTATGGTTGGCCAACGGTGACCAACGGCTGGGATATGGTTGGTGGTTTTATCTACAAATCCCCAACATAGGGCCTGCGACAAAAATTTATGACAATTTGCCAACGAATATTCAACGTTGGGCCTACAATGATGATTAGACTGCGAATTTTTATGCAAAATAAAAACTTTCCACCTGAATAGTAACAAGCTGGGCTGAGATAAAAATATAATTTCTTTCTTAAAATGTTTAATAGATTGAAAACGATATACAGTAAATCTTCTATAGTCGCAAGAGCCTCGGGGAGGTTCGATTGCACAGTTCGTAGACAGACACTATTTTTTTAAAGACCGGCCGAACGTAGAAAAGGACAGCGCGTGTAAAGAGAGACCGTGCGCGGCCGCTCTCATCGTCAACTTTCATCGAAACATTCAGCGTCAATTAAAGCGCTAAATTCTGGTTAAAATGACACTAAACACGATGTAATATAATTTCAACTGTATTTAGTGCTTTAACAATAAACCTACCACCACCGGTTGAAATGACCGGTTCCAGATTTATTATCTAGGTACACGGTAGTGCATCAGCCAAGTTCTCGCGCGACCTCCTTTTACACGAAACAACTTAGCCGTTTTTTAGAGGCTTATAACTCGTTACTGGAGGCCGATGGAGAGATGTAATTTCGTACACTTCTTAAATGCTATCATATCTCAATATTGAAAAAACATTAATCTTCCAAAATTAGTAGGTATCACATTTTTCGATGCGATAAATAGTTTAGAAGATAATCGAGAAAAATGAGTTTTACATTAACGTTTTCTCAATTTTCTCGAAAACCGTCTGTTTTTCCAAGAAACGCACCGTTTCCGAGATACAGCTATTTTTTAAGAAAACCAGCGACTCGAAAGCGAGTAACGCGCTGGCCTTACTCGCCGCTCTCAACGGAGAGAAGAGGGAGTATAGGGCACAATCGGCTGCGACACGAGAACGCGTAACGTTATACATACTTACACTCTATGTAGTCGGTAAGAATGGGGAGAGTATTGTACGTATAAAATATATTCTCCCACTTATATCATTGACCGTTATGCTTTTTTGTGTCGTGAATTCCGTGACGCGAATTAGACCCTGCCAAAAGAAGTTTCAGTTCAAAAATAGTGTCCCTACACGATATTTCTCCGTGCGGAACACAGCCGTTTGCAAAATAACGCGACTTTACTGTAGATAGTGATCACAGGCAATCCTTCACGCAGCTTCGTGGTCATAGGGGTTCTTTGGGAAACGATCGTCGTTACGTTCCAGGGGTTTCGGCCACGGGTAACGCGCCGGGATTTTTCCACGGTAGAGTTTCCCCGGTAATTACACGAGCGGATGCACAGTGCGGCCTTGAACTTCGAACCGACGTGACGTGCACGGGAACACGCATGGTCGGACCTGCGCGGCCGGCATCCGGTCCACGACCGGCAATGAGCAACCAGCGATCCTCCGCTTCTGCTGTCACGCTGCCACGCGTTCCTTATCGCGCGCCAGCCTTTCCTGCCTCGCTCGTTTTATTATTATTCTGCGGGCTAATTAACGTGGACGAGCCGCTTCTGTGGACGAGGCCCTGGGAACGACTCTAATTGTCTCTGGATTTTCAAAGGGTTTCCCTCGACCTCGAAGATTCCGTGAAGATATTTTTCCACGCGATTCTACCTAATCCACACATCTGCTGTCACGAGAGAACAGTACCGCGTGAAGACCAGTTTTCGTTCGTCGCTGCGCATCTTCGCCCTGATTGGTTCAAGGAAATGGAGAATGGTAGCGGACTGAGAGGTGATAGGCTCGCTGCGCCCCCACCATCTCCCAAGCTGCGCGAAACGGTACTGTTCTCTCATGACGGCAGATATACATATAAAGAAAATACAGGGTATCCAAAACGACCCGGCCAGAGGTGTTAACTTTTCAGATAAGCCGGTAAAAATGTTTGCAATCAAAGTTGCAGAGTTTAATGGAGGACATATGTCCATGACCTTGTATTTGACCTTCGGATCCATTTTCAAGGTTATTGGGAGGTCAGTACGTATTTTTTAAAAGGGAACCCCTACTTTTGACTACGGATTCTAAAAGAGCTCGAAATTTCACGTTCAGATATGTATTTATGTCCTAGATTAAAATGACTGCTAGAGACCATTCGGAGGTCAAATCACTGTTTGGTGGTAAATAAAAGATGACAATAAATACTGGCATCAAGATTGGACGAGGCTTCTGATTCATAAACTTGTATCCGACGTTAAGCTTGTTCTCCATTTCCAAGGTCATTGAAAAGTCGATTTACGTTATACTCGGCCTCTATGCTAACCTCGAGTTGCGATAGAATACTAGACCCGACAATTCAAAAGGTTGGAAGGTTTGTAAGAATTGAAACTCTTGAAATGTTACATCTATCACGAAACAATGATTACGTCATTTCAGCATTGAGATAAGTAACAGTATGAACGTACCAATATTATGAAAAGTATTTATTAAGATTATCATGACTTTTAAAATTTTCTAGACTTCAAGACTTTTAAAATTTTCAAGACTTCAAGACTTCTAAAATTTTCAAGACTTCAAAACTTAAAATTTTCAAGACTTCAAAACTTAAAATTTTCAAGACTTCAAGACTTAAAATTTTCAAGACTTCAAGACTTAAAATTTTCAAGACTTC